>OZ038494.1:15989110-16044110 GCA_964036315.1 Acanthosepion esculentum | reverse complement strand
TCATAAATTACTTTTAAAAGTGACCCAACAAGATTATGGGCAGTCTAGTTGTCAAAACAAAATTTTTCAGGTTTATAAATATTTTTAAGTAATGTTTATTTATATATTTTTAATTTTTTTTCAGAGAAATATATTTTAATATTTTTTTTCTATTCAAGTACAAAAATGATTTAATCAATAATTATTATTTAATTCAAATATAAAAATTTTTTAAAAAAATATAAAAATAAGCGTTTTTTTTTAATACCATGTCCTTTCAGGATTCAGGATATAAGCAATCACAGCACTCCAAAAATTGTTCTTCATTATCTGTGTGAAGAAAAGGAAAGAGGAAGAGAGAGGGGGGTACTTATGGACAGGTTGCTTCAACCTCGGGGGAATTGTGCCCAGCTAAACTGGAAGCAAGTGACCAATTGATACTTATGGTCTTGGTAGGAGGAGGATTGTGGGAAGCGGTTAGCCTCCTTATAAAAATCGTCCTCCATACTCTCACAATACCTTTTTTTTTTTTCTCTACCAGCTGATGCGTGACTGGTTAATTGTGCTGAAAGATTATTACTTTATTTTCTTCTCAGTTACTAGACCTAGTTGGAGCGGGTCGCAAGAGGAGGACTCCTTTTGCAACACTTACCAGGCTGTTGCTGCTCTCTTCTGCTCCCCCCTTACTGCGTCGAAGGTTATTTTTTTTCAACATTATCTGCAAATTGGCATACATTCTTGGAGTGATATGAAAGTGGTTTCCTGTTGCCTTCTCCATGGTTTAGTATTCAGAGTTTTCCTTCTCTTACACTGGTTGCCACCCAGAGCGAGAGAATCAGTTTGCTATTTAACCCATGGCAGAAGGATTCATGTCTTTCCTAAGGACATTTGTGTGAAAGCAAATGTGAGATAATAGCGTGAAATTTAAACTCAATTTGGTAATTCCACTTTCCATATGTTATCAATTACCTGATCCACACACAACAAACACTGTCAATTTTTAAAGATTTCAGAAGAAATTTTAATTTTCTTTGGAATTTGAGATTAAGGATCCCATTATAATTTTGCTTGTCCCGCTTTTCACTAGTTAACTGAACCGTTATACCCTGCTAATGCCTCACAAAAAGCAGACTATTCCGTTTTGATCAAGTAGAAAGACAAAAAAATAAAAAAATAAAAAATTAGAAATGCTACTTGGTTTCAGTGAAAAAAAAAAAAGTGTTTAACTTCTGCTAATACCTCATAAATAATGGACTATTCCATTTTGATCACATGAGAAGATAAAAGACATATAGTACCTACTGAGATTCAGTGAGAAACTCAAAGAGACGATAGAAATGTTTAACGTCTGTTTCAGTGAATTGGGAAAAGCTGTCAATTTCAAATCTTTTCATTTTTACCTCCTTACTTCTTAAAATAACGACCAACATCCATTTCATTTATGATCATTACTGAATTATATTGTTAAAGTTACTAATGTAACTAGCTTCACTCCTCAGAAATGTTTATTGCTTTAAAAAGCGATTAGAATTTTAATAAAACCTAAACATATGAAGGTGAATTTATACATTTTCTTTGTTCTGGAGAGTTGACAACAAAAATAATAAAAACTACTTATTAGATTGTTTATTTACACTATTTTATTATATTATTTATTGGAATAGTTGGCAAACACTGGCTAATCACCAATTAAATCAAACTTTATAAAATGGTAAATAATGATTTCCTTAAAGTTGTTTCATATATTTTAATAATTTAGTAAAAGTTTATAAATGTACGAGTAAAAAATTATTTTTATATTTATTTAACAATGTGAATATCTACAGATATTTTATTGTCATAGAATTTACCATGAGCTTATTCAATTATTAACTGAAGAATTAAGATTCGTCAGAAAATTTAAAATAGGAAAACTGTAAAATTTTCACAGGTTAAAACTAGTTATAATTATTATCTGCTTTACTATTTGGATCAGCACGCTCATCTTTGTAATTCATTATGCATCCAAGAGTGGATTCAAGAACTGATTAAAACATATTCAGTTCCATGACTGTTGTGAGTTCAATCCCTTGGTGTGGTATCACTGAAAAGTTTGCTCCAGTAGAAAAAACAAATGACACAAAAGTAACTAACTGATCTGATTTATTTATTTATCGATTCGTTTTCTATAGTTTATCAACTCTTTGCAGGTTATTTAAAGCCAGAAAATACTTTTACATTTTAAGAAGGGGGGGGGGGTGAAATAATAATGATTTAGTGATAAAAGTCTAATTAACTCTAGCTAAGTAGAGAAGACGTGGACTCATACCTAATCAGAATTTGATAAACAGGAAATTATAATGTGGATATAAATTGGGGATCAATTCTATATTACAACCAATATATAAACTGATCCCTCACTTTTTGGCCACGGTAGTTTCTATACATTTATATTCCAGAAAATGTAAATAAATCTAAAAGACATGCATCATTTTCTACAGCTCATCAACCAGGTTATTCAAAGCCAGAAAATATTTTTAGATTGTAAAAATGTTTGTTTTTGCAGATAATATTGCTTTAGTGATACTAGTCTTATTAATTAAACTTATAGCTTGGGAAAGAAGAGGTGGATTCATACCTTTCCCAAGGGTATTTGTGCATAAGTGAATATAACGAACCCAACTGGAATTGGAACTCAGCTCTCCGATTAACAGTTCTGCGCCATTCTCCATTACACCACCTGCACATCCAAGCATATAGTACTTGGTTTTGCAAAGCTGTCACCCATCTAGGAACTCACCAGGCTTTATATTGGTTGGTGCAATAACAGATCACACAAGACTCTGTAGCCTTGGTGGTAGCCAGTCTAGGGCTAGTCTGCTCTTCTATTGAACGCTACAACTGGGAGAAAAAAAAATCAGTATGCTACCTACTACTTAGTCTAGAAGGACTTCTCTGAATTCCAAACAGTCAAATCTCCTTGTTTAAGTTGGTGAATGCTGCCATAATCCTTTCCTTCAGTTCATCTTTGGTGTTACAGGCAGTTTTATTGGTCTCTCACTCAATTACACCCCATACATAATAATCAAGGGGGTTGCAGTCTGAAGGAGTTAGGTGGCCAGATGTAAGTGGTGATGTGGCCACAGAAATTGTCAGACAGCTATGACTGGGTTCTCCTACATGTGTGGCATGGTGCAGAATCCTGTTGCCAGACATAGGGCCTTTCAACAGCCACCTTCTTAACCCAGGGCAGCACTACCTCTTCAAGGCACTTGATGTAAGCCTCCATGTTGAGTCTGAGGCCCTGTGGGAAGATGAATGGAGGCATAATGTTGCCATCACCCCAAACACCTTTGTAATCACCATTAGCCTCGTCCAACTCTTTCCAAATCTTCTGCACTGTGCTCAGATTGACACCCAAACATTCTGAAATGTTTGTAGTGGAGTTTCCAGTGTGAATGCCAAGCAGTAAAGCATGCTGTTTCCAAATTTCTGGCAGAGTGAATTGCGTCATGGAGCTTACAGACGGTGCCCAATTAACCCTATTATACAGTGCCATTGACAAGATCAAAAACAAACACTGCGCAAAATTAAAAACATAAATATAAAATGGCAACAATTTGTCCATTGCACTATATATATATATATATATATATATATATATATATATAGGTGTGTCTAATGCATTAAAAATGATCAAAATCTTCTTGATAATGATTGATGTAAAAAGGCTAAAACTATTCATTTTTATAAGAATTACATATTTAGCTTTGAATTTAAAATTAAATGAAATTGAAAAATAAAAGAATTAAAACAGATTGACATTGATTGACCTGGCCTGGGTGGAAATAACTGAAATGTGGCCTCAAAGTTCATATGACTGTGAGCAAACCAATTCATTCAATTGGTTTCCTATTAATTAAAATTTCAACTTTCTGTTCGAGTGAGTTGCATCATGGTACTCTTTTTCTTATGGGTGGTGCCCAACTGACCTTACTATATGGTGCAGTAAAAAAACAAAAAAAAAAAAAAAAAAAAACAAAGAACATGCATGCGTGAAATTAAAAATATAAAATGGTGACAATTTACCCATCACGCCCTGCGTATATAAAGACTATGAATTTTGTCGACAGTAAGAAAAACATTTGACTAGCATCGAGGTAACTATATAAGAACAGGATGGGGAGAGAGAGAGAGTGAGACTAATCACATTTCAGTGCCTCAGAGAAGAAAAAAAACAACTCAGATTCATCACTTAATGGATTACTGGCGTCAAAAGCAAATCATATTTCACCTGTTCCGATTTCTAACTTTTGGTTTTGTTCTCTTTTCCCTTTCTTTTCACACAAACTTCAAATAAAACCACTTCACTGTCTTTCCAAAGAAGTCATGACAATTCACAGATATTAAGAAGAAAAGGAAGCTGTAGAGAGCCGTGGCCTCCTACATCCTGAGGGTTCATGGCATTAAAAAGCTAATAAAGAAATAGTCAAAATCTCATTACCAGGAGTTAAGCGAAGTTGTGCCAAAGTCGGACTAATCTTTCTGTTAAAACAAGTCGGGGTTTGATGGCTGCTCAAATCGTCAATAAATTTTTGCTGCAGTTCACCAAAATTTATCTCTCCTGAAAAGTCCTCCTGTGACAAATTGTCTTCCACAATGGACTTTCGAGGCCTCGCTCTCCATTGTAGGTCATCATATCCTGGGATGATAGGAGTCCGTGGAGTGGAAATCCTCTTGACTGATGGTTTCACTTTATAAGGGGTGCCAACGCCAAAGTGCTCTTTTACCATTTTGTTCTCAGAAATTGCCTTCATGGCTGCCTAAAGAAGAAGAAGAAAAAAAAAAGTTATTCATTTTATACATCAAGCAGTGAAAAATACCATTCAATAAAAAATGTGAATTATTATTACATAAATATTAAAAAGACATTTCATTTGGGTGGATGGGTTTTATGATGTATCAACTGTAGTTGGGTTATTTAATGACAAAATTGTTGAGTCAATAGGTAAACATTGGTCAGGTTTATACTTAAGACTGCAGTCAGACGTTGATCGTATTTATAATTGAATCAATAGATAAACACTGGCCGTATCTAGACTTGCACCTGTAAGTCAATGCTGGCTGAATCTGCACTTGCATCTGTAGCTGTGTCTGCACTTGCATCTGTAGCTGTGTCTACACTCACATCTATAGGTCAAATCTGCCCATGTCTACACTTGCATCTGTAGGCCAACGCTGGCCATGTCTACATTTGAGTTTGTAGGTAAATACTCAGTAGTGGCTACTTTTTGAGCAAGAGGTCTTAATCCTCTGCAGGGGATACAACTGGCATATTCTAGTTCTGCTAACTGGGCAAAATTTGTTTGAGTACTCATACAGGGGCCCATAGGCAAATTTTGTACATTATTTTAGCAGATAATATGGTTGATTTACTTTCCGGAATTTTCCCTCTGGAAGGTTTAAACTGAAGACAAAAACTTTTCAGCTGAACTACCGAGAGGGATGTGGAGTCGGAACACAAAACCTTCAACTCAGACTCCTCTATTTTTGGCACCACCGACTCCTCTTTAGGTAATTTAGTGATTACGGCCTACAAATCCCAAAGCCTATGCATATACGCTCCTAACTTGAGTAGGCCTATATCATTATAACTGGTTTATATCAAAGAATAAATACGTTGTTGCTTTTATATCATACCTATTCATTCTTCAATATTTTCTAACAAAATTAGAGACAAAATCTTTGAAAGGATATAGAAGAAATAATAAAAATAAAAATGCTATAATGTAAGATTTATATACACATACATATATATATATCTTTGCAAATAAGAAATTACAAAAAATAAAACTACTTTATAACAAAAATTGAAATATAATCTTTTACAAAATGTAAAAGACATAACAAAAATAAAAATTCTATAATGTAAGATTTTTTTACATATATAGTTTTGCAAATACAAAATAACTACAAAAATAAAATGGCTTTAAAAAAGAAGTTGAGATGAATTTCTTTTTAAGGAAATAGTAAATATACAGCAGAAGAAATAACAATAAAAATTCTATAATGTAAGAAGTTTTACATAAAATTTAAATTGTAGTTGTTATAGTGTCCTTTTAATTGCTTCCGACTTCACAACTCTGAAGCCGTAGCTACTGATGGTGTTGACTGTCTTCTGCGGCTGATTGAAGTTTTCAATTCCTTGATATCTCATCGCCAATAATGGGTTTCTCTGTGACAATACAGAGCATAACCTGGCACATAATGTTTCCTGGATAAGAAATAATTTGAAACTGGTATGGGTTGTTGGTTACTGTCATAAAAAAAATAAAAAAAAATATGGAAAATTTTTCCAGGGAATCATTTTTACAGATTAGCATTCATTAGATATACCTCAAGCTATGACATTTGTCAGAATCGATAAATAGCAATTTCTTATCAATTTAGAAGTGAGTTACTGTTCATAATATCAATACAGTATAAAATTGATCCCTGTCTTTTTACAGAGTCATCTGGAATGTCATGAAGCCAAATTTATCTGAACTGAAAAACTGACTTTTTATTGCTTTAGAAGGAGGTGGTGACCTGTTCATAATATTGATACTGTGTAAAAATTGATCCCTGACTTTTTAGAGTTTCCTGGATGTAGTCATTCTACATTTTAAAAAAAACAAAACCTTTTTACCTTTTTTTTTTTTGAAACTAATACATTTCTTTGAAATAAAGAGCAGATATGTACATTTTTAACTAAACAAAAATTGATATAAATTAATAAAAGTATATATCTGTTTAATATTCATTTAAGAGAAATAACAATTATTCCCCAATGTTAGCACATATGCTAAAAAATATTAAAAAATAGTTAAAAAATATTAAAAAATAGTTAAAAAATATTAAAAAATAGTTAAAAGGTTTTTAAAAATTCAGAAAATTAAAAAAAATAAATGAAGATATCAATGATGTTAGTACAGTTTCAAACGTGACATTTGTTTTTTTACAAGTTATCAACCTTTTGTGGGGTAATTAAAGCCGAAATATATTTTGGATTGTAAGATTAATTCTTTTTTGTGAGGGAATATTGCATTAACAATTCCTTTTCCAATACAAGTCCTGCTGTTTAACACACAACTGGGGGGGGGGATTCATACTTTCTCAAGTGTATTTGTACATAAGTGAATGTAACAGGGCCAACTGGAATTCAAACTCAGCTCCCTGATTTCTCACTCTGAGCCACTTTCCATTACACCACCCACACATCCTTGATATTTGTAAATAATAAACTATTGATTAATTGGTTTTTATGTTTTATCAACCCTTTTCAGGTTATTTAAAAACCAGAAAATATTTTCCAATTGTAAGAATTATTTTGAAGATAGTAATGATTTGCTTATACAAGTCCTACTAATTAACCCATAACTGGGGGGAGAAGTTCTAGTTCCACGTGCCATGTTTGATGGATGTCAGTTATCAGTTATCTCCTGCTGATTTTCACTCTGAAAGTTCTCCACTGCCATAACCGGGTATTGAACTCACACTCTTTGGATCTGTCAATGGATCTAACCAACACCTTTATCCACTGTGCCATGTGTCCTTGAGGACATCTAGGTATCAATTTCTGGGTATTATAAACCTAATGTTTTCAGCAACCATTTTTTATCAGTGCTCATATTGCAATTTTGCTGTTATCATTGCATGTTTTTACCAGAGCTCATATTGCAACTTTGTTATCATTGCTTTTCTCTGGCATTCCTTATTACAGGTTCCCCATATTGTATTCATTTCTATGCTTGGTCGGCTCAGGAGATTTTTGTGGCCTAGCATATGTGCTCATTCCTTAAGTTTACGAATTTTCCAATGGTGTTCCCTGTCTATGATCTCAACATGATCCCACAGGGGACGGTGATATCCCTTCTCTCTCCATATGTGGTCAGCCACGCCTGATTTTTCTACTTCCCTCGCGTTACAGCTTTCTGGTGTTCTTGAAGCCTTACCTTGAGGGGGCGGCCTGTCTCTCCTTTATATTCCTTTCCGCAGCTACACGGGATAGCGTACACACAGTCTTTAGTCATGTTCTCCTCTATGGGGGGGGTCTCACTCGAGAGAGATATCTGCAAAGTGTTGTCACGCTTTTGAAGGTTGTCCTGATGTTATATGGATCGCAGATCCTTTGTATTTTCTCTGATAAGGCAGGCATACTGTTTTCTGAGTGTTGTTGTCCTCCTCCACCTGTACCCGCCTATCCCAGTTTTTGGGGGCTGCTGCCATGTACCCAGGGTAGTTGTTACGTTGTAGGGTACTACTTATACTGACCAATTCCTTATCTAATGTCTCTGGGTCGCCACTTATGACTTTTGCTCGGTGTTGTAGGCAACGGACGATCCCTTTCTTTACGCTGTATGGATGGTGGGAGTTGAAATTGAGGTACTGTCCGGTGAATGTCGGTTTACGGTATACGGATGTCTTGAACCCATGCTCTGTTCGAGATATTAGTACATCCAGGAATGGGAGTGTGTTGTTACTCTCTTTCTCCATTGTGAACTGTATCAAAGGTCTTATTGAGTTCACATGGTCCAGTAGAACCTGGACATCTTCCCGGTGTGGCCAGAGTATGAAGGTGTCATCTACGTACCTTAACCATATAGTTGGCTTTAGAGATATAGATTCTAATGCCATTTCTTCAAAGTATTCCATGTATATATTCGCCATTGCTGGTGATAATGGCGAGACCATTGCTACGCCCTCATCCTGTCGATATATGTGTGATCCCATTCCGAAGTGTGTTGTTTGTGTACAGAAAGTCAACATCTCCATCAGATTATCTATTGGAATACTGGTCCGTTCTTCTAGGGAAGAGTCAGAGGTCAATCTGTCTGACTACTGAGAGTGCCTCCTCTGTGGATACCTTGGTGAAAAAACTCACCACGTCCAAGCTCACCATCTGGTTGGATAGGATGGGAGCATCTGATTATTTCCATGAAGTGGGCGGAGTTTCGGACATATGAAGGAGACTTTCCGATCAATGGGTCAATTATATCTACAAGGAAGCGACTCGGAGGGTGGCACACAGAGCCTTGGTAACTAACAATCGGCCTGAGCGGAATACCGTCTTTGTGAATCTTAGGGAGACCGTATATGTGAGGTAGCTTGGTGTAACGCTGCGATAACTGTCTATACATTTTGGGTGCGAAGTGATCCTTGTTCTCGATTAGGATCTGTGACAGTTTGCGTTCCGTTTTCATAGTAGGATCCTTTTTCACTTTGCTGTAGCTACCATTGCTAATGAGGTCTTCCAGTTTTCTTGTATACTCTAATTTCATATGTCCGAAACTCCGCCCACTTCCCCTTTGGCCTTGTGCCAAAATTATTGTATTTTATACAGTAATATATTTTATTTAAAGCATCTATAAATATACCCAGGGACAAACAAAAATATCATAGCAACAGGTGCAAAGGCTGCAAGAAGAGGCATGGAATGTAATAATATGGCGGAATGGTATAGTTCACGAGTACAGACCAATTTGTAGTGGATCTAAGGTTGCATGAATGTTTCAAATGTTTTGCTGAAAATGAAACATGCAATATCCACAAACATAAATTATAAAAAAGAGTCAAATGGTAACGATATTCAATTATGACAAAAGGATAGCTTTGGGACAACAAATATATTTTTATATGCAGAATATTACCATTTTGTTTTGTAAAGATGTGTTATTAAGCTTGATCAGAGTATTTTTAAAGAGAAAAGTTCTTGCTGCTGGTTTGGAAATGTTTTGTATGTTTGGGAAAATTTTGTACATACGTGCATGTGTGAACATGTTTACATGGCGTCTGACCGCACATGGTCAAAATGCAAATCCTTTAAGGTTACATTTTCGTAGGTGAATGAAATCAAGAAATAGAGAGAACGAACTTGTGTCTGATATTTATAATTAATGTAACCACATGACATGATCATGAAAAAGAGAGCAGGAAAACTTGACTTGGTCACGCGCTGGAAAAAGACTTGTACGTGGGTGGATTGCAACACCCACTTGTGTGGTTATTGACCAATTAGAAGCTGAGGTTTCCTGAAAATATGTATGAAGCTGAGTAAGCTTTTAGCATCCTGCTACCACTTTCTTATCAATGTTGAATTTTATTCAGCTTCATACAGATTTTCAGGAAATATCAACTTCTAATTGGTCAATACACACAAGTGGGCGTTGCAATCAACCTGCGCATGACCAAGTCAAGTTTCCTGCCAATTTTCTGTGAGCCTGTCACATGGTTACATTAATTATAAATAGCAGACACGAGCTTGCTCATTCTCTTATTTCTCTTCCCTTCTGCAAAGATGTGACCTTAAGGATTTCCGCCTCGACCACATGCGGTCAGACGTTAAAAGCATATTCATGCATGCACGTACGTACAAAATTTTCCAAACTACATTACAAACATACAGAACATTTCCAAACAAGAACTTTTCTCTTTGAAATACTTTTCTAAAGCTACAGTTTATTCAGCATTTCTCAGTTTTACAATTCATTCAACTTTTGTGAGCTCAGATAAAAATATTTCAATCTCATTAATTCAGCCAAAGGGACATAACACCAAAACCTCTACGCATGTACAGACAAAAATAAATATAAATGTTGATGTTATAAAACCGTTTTTATTCCTTCTTGTGTTTCATATTTTGTGATATTTTACGTTAAATATAAATTGTGTGGTCATGTTAATAACTGATATCTACAAATGGTCCATTCTTATTAACATCCTTCAACAAGCTCTTTGGTCAACTTTTTGCACAGATTTGTACAAAATTCAACATTGATAAGAAAGTGGTATCGGGATGCTAAGGATTCAAGCACAAAGAGGCAGTTACGATTATAGAGTCATTGTATAAAAAAAAAAATTCATGATCCTTTAGTTTAGTTGCTTCGTCGGCGCTACACGTTTTTGAATTCAGAGTTTAGTTTACCTTCTTTTCAGACTGGCTACCAAACACGGCTAGAGTTCAGTCAACTCTTCTATTAATTTAAATTTAGTTAGCAGCTTAGAGCTGTGCGGAGTGGGGGGGGGGTCAAAACTTTCTCAAGATATGTGCAAAAAAAGTCAATATAACGATTTCAACTGGAATTCGAACTCGGTATTAGCGATTTCTCGTTCCGAACCGCTAACAATTTACAATTCCCCTGCGTAACATAAGGCGCATAATGTTTTACGTTTTAGTATGGTCTCTGAATACTCTTGACTTGACACAATAAACGACTGTGAGTTACAGGTGTTTGGACAGGTAATAAACAACACAACTGGATTCGTTTAATTTTGAATTAATTCAGCTGAAACATATATTCAGGCTGTTAAAATTTTAAATCGGTATTTTCACGAAGAATTCTTGTGAAACAAAAAACAAATTAAAAAACTTTTCTTTAAGCTAAGCACGATAAATAATCACTAATGAATGATTGATGCCCAATTTAAAAAGAAAGCCTTGGTGTTGCAGTAAACAAGTCAAGAACGACTAATTCCCTAATTAATTTATCATACTTTTTTTTAATTTTTTTATGAGTACTACTACTAAAGTTGAGTCGAGAGAGTGACCTACTCATGAAAAATAAGTTTTTTTTTTTTTTTTAGAAATAATTTTGGGAGATAAGCATTTACCTTCCTCAAGCAAGACAGTTTTTTTTCTGTCTGTCTTTATCATTTTAAGGCGGGCCCTGTTCCTAGTATCGATACTTAAAAAAAATAAATAAAAAAAAAAAAACTATCCTTGACTTTTTACAGAGTTATTTGAACTTTAATTGTTCTACGTACGAAAACATTTTATTTCTTGTTTTATTTAAAGAACAACAAATGGATATCATTTTTAAGTAGAGAACAAAAATTTAAAACAAATAAAAAAAAAATAGGTATTCATTTTATCATTTTACACTTCATTTATTTTTTATTTTTGAAAAAAAAAAAAAAAGAATCAGCTCAATCAATGATTGTAACTTAATTTGTAATGATGATTTTTTATGTAAGCAGTTTCAAACTTGACATTTGTAAAAATAACAGTTAAGCCCAGTATAGTAATTAATAAATGCTAATAATTAGTCAAATAAAAAAAATATTTTCCCTATTTTTTACGAGTGGACCAGTGCCTATTTTTATGCATATTTCTTCTTGTTAAAAATAAAATAACGCCAGTTGTAAATCGATAGAAGATGAGGAATTTATTTATTAATTAACATTTAAGAAGTAATGTTTCCCATTTTTTAAAAAGAAAGTTAAAAACTTTTAAAAGTTTGAATTGAATGTTTTTAAAAACAACAATAAACTTTCCGTTGAAATAACAAAAAACCCTTCTCAATTAAAAGTTTTAATTTAAAACAGATATTCTTTTTTTTTCTTTTTTAGACTGAAAAGAAATCTTCTGTGACTTAAGCCAACGAAAAAATGTTTTAAAAAATAATCGCTTGTTGTTTTACCTTTTTGTCTATTGCGATCTACATGACTTTAAAACTTTCTGGCAGTTTGTCGAAACTCCAAGTTAGCGCGGCAGGTTGAAGTCGGTCACGTGACAAATCCCAGCAATCATTATTGTCGCGGCTCAAAAATGTCCACCCTCTCTTCTTAGCAGCAGGAAAATAGGGAACTGCATTAAATATTTATTAATGAAACTTTATTTAGGGTGGCCCGAAAGTCTTGTCACCTCCACATAATATAATTTTCTATTTCAGATGGCTGACACGAGCTCCTACAGTTTTTTTGGAAGAGAGGTAGCGGGTGACAAGATATTTCGGACAGCCCTGTACAATTATTGCACGTCACTAGACTTCTTAGTGATAAATTTAAAATTGTTAAAGAAAGACAGAACTAAGTAAAAGTTCGTGTCAATTTTGACGTATCATTTTTTTTTTTATTTCATTTAAATGGGTTTCAAAATAAACTATTTCACGTTTGTCTTTTGAACATTTTTTTACGTGAGAATTTCAGTTTGAATGAAGCATAGTGATTGTAGAATTGAGATGAAGCAAAGTAGGATTCGGACGGACTAATGTCGACAATCACTAGGTTAAAGGAAAGCTCTAAGCATCAATTTTCGTTATTATTATATGAAAATAGATTATTTAGCTTAGCGATTGTAGACAAATTATTTTAAAAAGTCATTACTCTGAACACTACTTTCGTATTACAATCACTAAAAGTTTTCAAAAGTAGCTAAAAAAAAACTTAGAGTAAGAAGACTAATAATAAATACATAAATTAGAGGTCCTCAAACTTTTTAAAAAATTCCATTATCCATAATTTGTGTACACATGCTTCTTATTGCCCAGAATACTAATACAAAAAAAAATAACTAGCCTATCCAATTGTTAATGAAATAAAGTCACTTCACTACTAAATTCACTATCTGTCTATATTTCTGAGACAAGATATTATGTACATTATTTACATTATTTGGTCATAATACATAATAGTTCGACATTCCAACCACCTGAAGAAGGCCAGAGCGTACAATGGCCGAAATGTAATAAATATGGCGACAAAGATGAGGACAATAGTCCGAATAATGTAAATAATGTACTAAATTCACATAAAAAAAGTTTCCTCTTACAAATAACAGATTTGTGATAATTAATAATAAAATTCGCTTGGTCATTTTTAAGTTGTTAATTTTCGTTCAATGTCAATTTAAGTGCAGAAAAATTAGGTTAGTAAAAATTCAAATTACAGAACATAGAAATCTTCAGCACAACAGGTTGAAAAAAAATCTCTAATTCTATATCATTGGATCTGTCTTCTCCAAGTTTCATGAAAGTCTTTTATAAGCTGTCGATTACATTTTAATTTATTTACGCATATTTTTTGCAAGGTCGTTGACTGCTCAAGTTAACGAGTCGTCATTTTGGAAACAATACGAAAAATGTCTTTACATAAATGCAAGCAAGGGAATCCTGGTTGTCACAAATAAATAACTATCAAGTGATGCCTATATAATCTTTGAATTCACCTTCCTATCAGTGTCAGACAATTTTGAAACGCTATCAAACTACCCAAAAATCAGCAATGACGCAACTAACACGAAGTTTCGCATGCTATAATGTTGTAGCCTCTGTCTGTTTCTTATCAAACTCCTCTACAGATAGACCCTCATAACCCTATATATTCTGAAACTACATTACCTAGGGTACTTGGATAAGTATGTTTCATTTTGATCAAACGGGGCCCCTGGGAGAGTTCTATTGCACACACACACTTCCCACTGAATTTTTTTCCCCTTTGATATAAATTAAATTTAAAATTGAACAAGAGAATGACTCCTAACCAAAATATAGAAGGAAAAAGCCAGAAGATGGAGGTCACATTGTCAAGATCAAAATGAGACAATATGGGCATCAAACTGAGCAAGAAATCATCAATCAGTGGGTAGTACCTTACAATACAAATTTGTTGCGACAGTTCAACTGTCATATCAATGTTAAAATTTGCTCATTAATTCATTCAATCAAGTATTGCATCAAATACATATCAAAGGGGTCAGATCAAGCTGCTTTTGCACACACCCCACTGAAAATTTTTCTCCCTTTGATTTAAATTGAATTCAAATTTAAACAAGAGAATGATTCCTATTCAAAATATAGGAGGAGAAAGCCAGAAGATAGAGGTCACATTGGCAAAATCATTGAGTAATACTGAAATGCATCATTTTTCTCCACAAATTATACCAATGATTTAAAATCAGTCATCATTTTCTTACAAAAAAATGTGTGACACATAGCAAGGTGTGGGTAATTCGGCTAGTCCTTTACAAATGTAGTAAGCAAAGTGTAAACTGTGAAAGATGGTCCCCTGGAAGTGGACTTTCATTTTTAAGAACTTATTTAGATGTCAAAAGTGACTATTGTTTATGGAACCACTCTCTAACTCACCTGTCTTGAATATTTTTTAACTATGTAAACATGCACACTTTGGTTATATTACTCACCAATGTTGCGTATGCTGTATTTGGAGGTCCAAAGTGAAAATTCCCGAGATTATCCCACCTTGTCTGCCAGGATGTCTGTTAGGTGTCATTGTATTCAGAACTTTAAAAGCAAGGGACATAAACACTAACTCATTTTTTTTTGCTCTGAGATGTGGTAGTGACAACAATGGGACTCCACCCCTGTGGGTAAAACTCTTAGTCCCCAGCCAAACCAACAACTTAATTTCAAACAAACCACATGGACATCACACACACACACACAGGTGAGTATATAAATATTTTGGCAACATTTAACCTTTGTACCTGTAAAACAACAGTAAGGAAAAAGGGATGGTTTTTCTCTTGACCTCACTTACTGTACACTGCCTTGGCAATGTTTATTGCTTTAAAAAGTTGTTTAGAATTTTTATAACAACAAAAATATTACACACTATTTAGTTGTTCGATTATTTGTTTACAAGATTAATTTTATATTTACAAGATTATGAAAATATGTGAATTTTACAACTAATTAGCAATTAACCAATGTTTTGTCAACCATTCCAATGAATACAATTCGCTATTTTCACAAATTGCTTTAGTCAAGGTGCTTACTGTCCGTTCTTTATTTAAGATTTCTTCATCAGTCATCACTTGGCTGAATGTAGATAATCTGTCAGCAGATTTTCTAGGCATGCTTCATGCAAATATTCAGTAAAATTAGCAAGAATTTTAAAATAAAGTACTGCCTTGAGATACAAGTATACCAATATACAAGTTTTTTGCGATACAAGCCAGAGTGGGCCAATTTTTTGCCTTGAGATATAAGTGAGTTTCAGTTAAACATCCGTGAGTTGGTGCAGTGAGCACCATGCTTTGAGAGTATTTCTACTCGCAGTACTTGTGTTCATCTCACTCTGGAAGGATCTCTGTTGTGCTGTGCCCTTATTTTGCAAAATTCCTTTAGTGACACCATAGGTCTGAAGAAAGTAAGTGTAAAGAGCAGTGGTGAAAAACCGAAACATATGATAAATATGAGTTAATTACCTATATATTATCCATGATATGCTAATGCTTTCCCACTACCGTAAGGATGTATTGTGGGGCCACTCATATCATAGCTGCAGAAATAGCCTCGTGTTCACAGGAATAAAAACATACACAGAAATAACACTAAAAGCATGTTAAATTGTAAATTAAAATCATACAATTTATTTATTTTTGTGTACTGGTGTGTGTGTGTATTTTAGTTACAAGTGTTTTAAGGTTTTATGTGGTTAAAGGAAGAAGTCACTTCTTATAGCATGCAATGTCTTGAGGAGAGGAGATGGGCGTCTAGACTTTCCAAATTGCAAAGAGAGTGAATTCACTTTTGGCACAAAGTCCATTTTCAGGCAGGAAATGTTTCTGTTGCATTCTAGGAGAACTTTTCTTTTTGGCTTTATTTAATTTATTTTAAAGTTTTAATGTTATTTGTTTTATTTTATTTTATTTATGATATTAGGTTGGTGCAAAAATAATGTCGTTTTCTCACATGAAGTTGAACGTCAAAAAACGACATTATTTTTGCACCAACCTAATATTTATCAATATTATTTTATATTTTTATTTTTATTCATTAATAACTAGCTTACAAGCCACTCTAGTGGGTAGCATTTAAGCTAGCTCCTGCGGAGTGCTCTTGATCACAATAGGTAGGGAGGAGTAGATGCGATAGGCAACAATAAACTACAGAAGAACTCAAAATTGATCGCTGCATTTAAGCATTGCATTAATATTTAAGCTTACCTTTTAAAAGTTCAATGATAATTCTTCTGCCACCACTTAATTTAAAGACAATTTGATGTACATAGGTCCATACTTTCCATACAAACAATTAATTTTATTTCATGGGTCACTTTTGCTGGATTTTGCAATTAATTTTGATTATTCCCAAATTTATTTCCAAGTTATAAAAATTGTTATCATACAAAAAAATTTGTCACAAAAAATCACATAAAAAATTGCTGAAAACAATCACAGTAATGAAAATGTGGGAATCCAAAATTTCAGGATTGCAAATCTGGATCTGACCCAGAATATTTTTAATTTGCTCACGGAGTTGGTCTGATTCCAAAATGGTATGATATGTTGGGCTACAGCTTCTAGGAGTAAAGTTGAAAACAATTTTATTTTGAAACATTGTAATTTAAGAACAATAATTGTTTCATTTGAGTTGAGCTATTGAAAGTTAGAGAGTTGTGTCCCTTTAAGTTGAAAAAGTGTGACACAGTGACAGACTAACATTTGCATTTATTATATAGATAATAATGTCTTTATAGTTTTTCTGTGCCTTTTCTAGAAATACTTTCATGGTAATTGTTCAGATAAGCTCTTCATTATGGTACCTAAACCTTTTGAACTTAAGCACAATACTAGACTGGTGTCAAGATCTCATCAATTTATAGTTGAGCTGGCTAGATGTAGCCATAAGTTCTATGCTAATAGTTTCTTTTCTTGCACTTCTCACTTGTGGAACTCCCTTCTGGTTTCATGCTTTCCAGCCAACTTTAATTTGAAAAAATTTAAATGCAATGTCAATGGCTATCTATTGTTCTCCTAATTACTCTTTTCTCTTCCTGCTCATTAATAATGTTTCTGTTCCTAATTCTTCCACACCCTGTAACCCCTTGTGTCTTAGTGGCTTTACTGCCTTGCATGGAGTGATACAAATTAAAATATATTAATACTGTAGTATTTACCTGACCTTCCTACAAAAAGTTTGCATCATACTCTAAAATAAAATTTAAAAATGAAATTAAAGCTTTACCTACCTTAAAAGATCAAAAGGGTAATAGGAACTCTTCCAGCATGCGCCCACTCAAGCATGCATTTTCTTCTGCTCAAGACACCTGGGAGCCCTGTTTATTCAAGGCTCAGGACACCTGTACACCCTGTTTATTTTAGCCACTGGATGCATTTCCTGTTTATGCTATCACCAGTTCTGATTTCTGCTCACACACTGATGCAGCGGAAGTAAGGCCAAAGGTTTTTCCTCAAACAATATCCAACATACCTTCTCCATAGTCTACAAGGCAACTAGTGTTCATCACTCCACAAGCTTTCATCACTCCACAAGCTGTCATCATTCTCAGGTTGATATCATTCCCAGGCTCTCATGTAACACTTGTTACAAAAAAAGGAGACAATTGGCCTGTGCATCTCTACACTCTGATCCTCGGCATAACTGCTAATCTAGATGTAAATAATCCCATCATTTTTTTATGGGTACTATGCTAGTTCAAATATCAAAGATATTAAATGAAATAAGAGTTGTTTTACACAAAAGAAACAAGAGCAGAGACTTTATATATGAAAATCTGGGCAATCTTGGACTTTAGCGGCCACAGTGTGTCAAAAGGATGATTATTCCTTGACACTACTATTATTTTAACTACCTTCACTACTCAGCATTGTTTATAGTTTTAAACAGCTATGATTAATTTCGATTATTCCCAAATTTATTTCCAAATTATAAAAATTGTTATTGTACAAAAAGATTTGTCACAAAAATCATGTAAAAAATCTGCTGAAAACAACCGCATTAATGAAAACTTGGGAATCCAAAATTTCAGGATTGCAAAAATTTAAATGCAATGTCAATGGCTATCTATTGTCCTCCTGATTGCTCTTTTCTCTTCCTGCTCATTAATAATGTTTCTGTTCCTAATTCTTCCACACCCTGTAACCCCTTGTGTCTTAGTGGCTTTACTGCCTTGCATGGAGTGATACCAATTAAAATATATTAATACTGTAGTATTTATCTGATCTTCCTACACTTTTTTTTAATAAAAACTAAACATATGAAAGTGAATTCATATGTTTTCTTTGTTCCTGAGAATTGATAGCAAAAATAATAAATACTATTTATTTATTTGATTGTTTATTTACACTATTGCTTTATTATATTGTTTATTGGAATGGTTGACAAAACATCGGCTAATTTCCAAGCAATTTAAACTTTATAAAATGGTAAATAATAAGGATTTAATAATAATAATAATAATAATAATAGTTGGCTCACATATTTTAATAATTTAGTAAATATATAAATTTATGAATAAAAAAAATTTCATATTTATTTCTTAATAAATTCATAATTGATAAATATTGCATTGCATTAGTTTTAATTATATTAGTTTTTAGAATGTTGTAAATATAAGATTATTCTTGGAAATAAACAATCTAATAAATAAAAAGTCTTTAATATTTTGTTGTAAATTTTCAAGAACAAAAATATGTATAAATTCACTTTCATCATACGTTTAGGTTTTATTACAATTCTAATCATCATTTAAAACAATAAACATTACCAAGAGTGAACGTAGTTAAAATAACAGTGGTGTCAAGGAGAAAAAAAATGTCCTTTTGACATTCCAGTTTTTTTTGCAGGCACAAAGGTTCAAGATTTGATTTCAAGGAATTCTTTCCATGAAAACAGCAGAATAAAAGAACAGAACTTTTTTTCTTTTCCTTTATTTTACAATATATTAATTTCAGATATTCATTACTGCACGCCTTATTTATAAATCAACCAAAACCTTTAGAAAGTAAACATGCCTTTTTTCCTGGTTTCTGGGCTAGGATAGAAGTGTAGTATAGGCTCTACTTCTTCTTAAAGCTATAAGGAAGCTTGATTCTGGGGATTCCAACCCTACAGTGGCACCTCCCCCATTGCACTAAAGAGGGAGGGTTGGTTAATACCAATGCCAGCAGGACAGTGGTTGCAGTAACGGGGAAATTTTTATCCCTTGCCTCTATGCAATAACTATACATAAAAACCTACCTTGTTCATGTAGAGATTGGTAAATACCAACGTGCCTCTTTTTCTGCCCTTAAAACTGGGATCTGTTCTCATTCCCCTGTAGCTAGAAGTAGGCTTCCTCCTGGGGATTCCAAACCTGCAGCAGCACCTCCTTCATTGCACTAAAGAGGGAGGGTTCATGGATATTAATATCAGCGTAACAGTCATCACAGGAGCTGGGCAAATTTTTTTCACAGGCCTTTATGTACAGCACCTCATGTTAAAAAATGACCTTGTGTCACATCCTGCCACTTCAGAAAATGTTAAAAGAAGAATTTTCTCTTTTATTTATTTATTAATTAATATATTTATTAAGTTGAGTCATAAGTAATTTCCATTATTTGGAACCAATTGTAATGACAAATTTTCATCCTAACTAAACCATTCCTTAAAAATATCATAACAGGTGATGAAAAGTGGTTTGTATACAACAATGTTCAATGCAAAAGACAATGGATTGACAAGGATAAATCAACACAACTGGCCCCAAAAACTGAGCTCCATGGAAGAAAGGTAACATTGTGCATGTGGTGAGATCATAGGGGTATTATTCATTTAGAATTTTTAAAACATTAAATGAACATTTTTACATCCAGCAGCTGCAACATGAGCATAAAAATTTAGTTAAAAAGTGCCCTGTGCTTATCAATAGGGAAAATGTTCTCTCCCATAAAAAATTTTGAATTTCAGTTTGTCTGTTCTAACCCTATCTGCAATATTCACCTGATCTTGCACCAACTGATTATTACCTTTTTGATTGTTGCAAAACACTTTCGTGGGGAAAAACCAGATTCAAGAATTTGTCATAAAGATCTGCAGGATTTTACTCAAAAGACATTAAAGAACTGCCTGATAAGCGACATCAAGTCATTGTAAATAATATTGAATACGTAATAAAGTGTAATTGTGTTTTATTTTTTTGAAGAATGAAATTATTTATGACTCAGCCTAATATAAACAAGCATAAATAGTTAGACTTTATCAAATTTATACATATATATATATATATATATATATATATATATATATATATATATATATATATATATATATATATTCTCTTTGTTAAATATGATTGACAAGGAAAATTTTATTAATTTTTTATTTAGTTTTTCCAGCGTTCATACATTTTTCCATTTGGTAGGAGTGAAGGAGTATAAAAACTGTCCATATCGTTCATTGTCCCAAGCACTTTCACCTACTTCCTTAGTCATTTTCAAGGGGTTTTGTTTTGGTGTTGTTAGTTTCTCTTCATGTTTTGACTGTTTAAGATGTTTTGTTTTTTTTAATCTCAAAGAGCCAAAACAGCAGTGGTATTAAGGTTGGTGTTTCAAATTTTTTATAACTTTTCTACATTTTGTTTTTTTGAAAAATGTATTGAACACTTTTTTTTTAATTAGGTCATTCTTTTTCCAAATATTTTTTGTCAAAGGTTGAATTTTGTAAAGTGTATATATATATATATATATATATATATATATTTACACACGCTCTATCTCTGATATTGAGCACTTTATCCCATAAATATAGCACATCTTAAGAGTATATTTCTTCATATATATATATATGAAGATGAGACAAAGTGGAAAATTTATTAACAAAACATTTCGCCAAGGCATTTGCTCTCTTTGGTTTTCTCAGGTTAGACTGATTTCACCTGACTTATCACCCTCTGTATCAGCAAAGTCAGATTTGTGACTTGACCTGACTCTTCATACTTGCATACTTTGTATCACCAAATTCAGATTCGCAACTTCACTAATCCACTCCAGGCCTCTCTTGTTGACACCACCTTCACCTTAGCAAAGAATTTTATTTTAACATATCTTTTTTCCATTTCTTGCTGCCTCACTGGTGGTACTTTGTTGTTTTTGTTTGTTCTCTTGCAACCATATGCAGTGTTTGTTAATGCAATATTCACTTACACAAAATAATAGAATTATTCTTACAATCCAAAACATGTTTTGGCTTTAAATAACCCACAAACTGTTGATAACCCGTAAAAACGAATCTATCTGTGACACTGAGGCTGTGAAGTGGTTAAATATTAATTCTAAGCAGAAAAAGGGTTAAGCTCAAAATGAAATATAAACTGAAAGATAGAGAGATAGAAAGAGAGAATGCAAGACATTTTCCCTGGTAATGTGGAAGTGAAGAAAGGGCCATCTGGGTTGCCTCAGCCCTACGAATTGGAATGATGCACCAAGAGTTTACTTTTAGCAAATTGGGAAGTGGCTTTATCTTTTTCTTGGTAAATTAGAAAAAACACATGTCATTGGCGAAAAGAGAAGCAGGTGGGAATTATATTTTCATTAGGAAAAACAGATTGAAAAATGAAAACAGAGAAGGAACCCACTGCGTGGGTCAGGATTATGAAAATGGATCCATCATAACAGGCTGGTGATCTGGTTCATGTTTACGCTAAGACGGCCACAGTTATGCCAGCCCTGAGAAGTGGGCAGAGTTAGAATACTGAGAAGGAAGGAGGAAGGGGCAGAATTTGACCCCGCCTGTGCAGAGTAGCAGTGCGAGATGTGAAATGAAGCAGGTTGAAGTTAAGGGAGAAACAATCCCTGTGACTACTCCCAAGGAAAGTGGATAATTCTCCAAATTTGGAAAGTTGATTAAGAAAGCAGAAATACGGAACAAAGAAAACCTTTATTTTAATTAATGAAAATTAGGGAATCACTGACTCCCCACAACCCTTTGGCCACACACCAGTTTTAAGCTGGAGTGCATATGAGCAGATGACTTTGGGGAGCTTGGAGACTTTGGGCTGAAATCCTGCATTGAGTACCTCTGAGATCCACATCAGCTGCCAACCAGATTTTGTGAATCCAAGACTTCAAACCTAGCCCTTCAGATGTTTAGACAAGGCCCAGTGTAACTATAGAGATTGATGCGGGAAGGGTTAATTTTTGTCGTACCAAGTGCTATATAAACCAATTGAAGATTAACCTCATGAATCTTTTATTTTATTTTTTTGACGTGAAGATATTTTTTTTCTCTAATATAGCACTTGCCACAGCTTGAACCAGCACCTTGAGACTATGACCTTAAATTTTCCACTGCTCAGATCAAGAACACATGGGCAGAGATGGTGTGGATCAAAGCAGCCAGCGACCAACGACCAGCTTGGACTAGCGTCAGCATTGACCAACGCAGAGTTAGTCCCATGGTTAAAATGCTTTCTAAGACACTGAGGACCAGACCACTACAGCATGGTTACACCCCCGGGTGTAGGTGGTGGTGAAAAATGTTATACATCAATTAATTTTTACTTCTCTTCAAATTGCATCTGAAGCAGAAGAAGAGATAAACAATTTTAAGTTTATTATGACAATTTGTCAATGGAGACTTTGAAAACAATTTTGTGGAAGGAAATGAAGCTGATGTGCTTAACAGATGCGAAATCTCTGAGTTGATCTCCAAGTCTCCCCCTTTCTTCATCAATTGTGGAATATGTAAAAGAATTTTCACCAATGATGCATATTAAGACATCAGAATGAACTTTAGGCAATATTTAACCTTTGTGCCCATAAAATAAAATGGTGTGTCAAAAGGACAGATATTCCCTTGACACCACTATTACACTACTTTTTTCGACGCCCACTGCAATGTGTATTGTTTTAAAAAGCAATGATTAAAATTTTAATCAAACCTAAACATATGAAAGTGAACTTGTACATTTTCTTTATTCTTGAGAATTGACAACAAAGCCATCCTGAGTATGATGGTAAACTACATTCGCATCCTGGGTAAGACAATAAACTACGTCCAGCAGCAATTCCTCTGATCAGGAGGTTTTGAGGAGCATGGAACCATCTCTTAATTGCTGACGTTCCCAGGTCTACCCTGACCCGGGGTGGTAGCACCTGTTAGGGTCCCATTCCTTTTCACTCCCAGTAACCATTAGTGTCTGCATTTTTGGCTTGCTTGGGTGACATGATTAAAAAAAATCACTATTACCAATTTTTCACACAATTAGTTAATTGGTTGATGTGTTACACTCCATTGGTGCCAGGGAGGTGCAGGAACTCACTCAGACGGTGCGCCTATTGCTTCACTTTTTCTAATCAAAACATTGCCCCATATATCCTTGATCCAGGGAAATTCTGCTAAACCCATCACCGTCTTAGGTATAATCGCCCACCATCCAACTAAAGTCTGAATTCATTTTCTGGATCCAAATACTAACTGATATGATCTTTGATTTTCATTATAGCATACATTTACTTAACATTTGTAATATATTTGATGAATTTCTACTTAGTTTCCAACAGTAATAATTATATTTTCATTAATGACATTCACAAAAAAACTAAAACCAAAATTCATTTCTATTTCAATAACTTTAAAGGATTCATCAAACAACTTCATATTAATTTCTGTCTGAATTTCTGTGATGAGGAGTTATCATCATTTTTGTGCTGACTATTGTCCTCATCTTTGTTGTTGTTATTAGCCGATCCCCTTCTGCCTGAATTTCTAGGATGAGGAGTTATCATCATTTACATATGTACTATTGTCTTCATCTTTGATGGCTTACAGCCACATCACATTCAAACACTGGTTCTCCTACGATCACCAAAGCTAAACAACATCAAGCCTGGTTGGAACCTCGATGGGTTGCTAAAAATAGTAAAAAAAATTCAATGGATTTAAGTATTAAAGTTTCACTTATGTGCAAAAATAGGCTCACACAAGCTTCTAATTCAAATTCCTACATTAGCATTTATTAATCAATTAGTGATGTTGTCTCAAACACCATTCAAGTTTTGAACAAGCAGACAATATTCTTGTCATTTGTAAGAAAAAATGAAGACTCATAGCCAGAAAATGATTAACAATCTCTTCCTTCCTAAAAATTGAAATTAAAAATTGGGAAATATATTCATTAACTCATAAAACTTCTGAGTTTAGTAAATCTAACTTTTAACTTCCTGCAATCCAATTGTAGCTGCTAATTTATTTTGTGTACTTTTTTGATGGTAATGGCTTCTGTGGATAGTAATGGTAATATTAGCCTTTTCCTTATGGGGAAATATTTGGCATTCGTTGTCCAAGCAGCTACATGAGTTATATTTTTCTTAGCTTCCTGGTCATTGGGCTGGGATCAAAGTGTAATATCAGCTTTCCTCATCTCTAATGATAATGGTAATATTAGCTGTTTCCGTATAAGGAAACATTTCATATTAATTGACTGAACAGCCAATGCTATTCAAGTTATGCTTTTCTTACTCCTTAGTCATTAGGCTGGGATCAATGTTTAATATTTGTTCTTCTCATCTCTAATGGCAATGGTAATATTAGCCATTTCCTTATAAGGAAACATTCAGTATACCCTGATCAAGCAGTCAGCACTACTGTTGGTTGAAATTTATAAAATCTTTCTCTTAAAAACAATTTTTCATTAAAATAGGTTTCTGAAGTCCAGTAGCTGTTATTGCTCTTTCTAGTATTGATAGGGGTTTCCTTCCTAACCTTTTGTTTAAAGTAGTGTTGAATATCAATATTTTGATTATGTTATTATTTTCTCTTTGAGTTACATGTGTTATCCATTTTAGTTGTTGAAAGTCTTCAAGTGATGTGGTTTCTGTTATTTGGTACAGTTCTTTGTTAGTGATTCTGTAGCACCAGTCTATGAGGTTTAAAAAAGGACAGTTCTCTCGAAGACCAGCCAACTTGAGCACTGCATCTAAAGTTTCAGGGGATCAACTAACCTGATTCCAGAATGGCATTCACATCTTTAGTTAAAGTTGATGCCATGAAAAACACCTGTTTGTTTTTTAATGGCCTGCTGCATCGAGCAAGACTTTGGGTTCCACAAAGGTAGGAAGAATTCTATTCCATCTACTGAGCTATACTATACTACTATAACAAGACAAAGGCAATTTTTTAGGTCTAATGTTGTATCGTACAATTTTTAGTTGCTCTCATGAGTTCACAAGCCGCTGGACAGGATAACACCTTCTCCTTTTAATTTGGTGGATGCAGAAGTAACCCCAAAAAGCTGAGGAAATCGTTTGTTAATGGCAACTACAATACAAAATGAGAAAGTAAGGTAAAGTAGTGTAATGGTTTAAATTCTGAATTGTCTAGTATTTTCCTTTCTAGAATGTGCATAAAGATATTAGCATAGCTAGGTGCCATTTTTGTGCCCATTGCTGTGCCACTAATTTGTAAATAGTGTTTGTTGTTGAATTTAAAGTTGTTATGTGTAAAAATGAAATTTATTAATTGACATATATCTATAACTTGGTTGTTGGGTAATTTTTTACTAAGGAACTCACGGCAAGCTGAAACTCCTTCAGTGTGTGGAATGTTCGTGTAAAGAGATGAAACATCCATCGTTACTAGGATTGTATCCGGGTGGACTGAGTTGATGTATTTTAATTTGTTGAGAAAGTCGGTGGTGTCTCTAATATAACTGGGTATGTCAGGCAGTAAAGGTTTTAGGATGTTGTCTATGTACCCGGATATAAGTTCTGTGAGGGTACCAATGCCTGATATTATGGGTCTACCAGGTGGTATGATTTTGAGGGATTTTGAAATTTCATATATATTCCCTGCATTGTGTGGTTGTGTAATTTGGTGTTGGTTGGATGAGAGAGTATTAGTGTTTTTCTGAAATGATTTTGGGGAGTTTGTGTAGTTTTGGGATAGTGTAGAATGTTGCTGTTTTAGGGTTCTCAGGGATAAGAGAATTTATGGTGCCCCTTATGTTGTGGTTCAGGTTCTGAGTGAGAGATGATAGTTCTGTCTTGAATGTGTTAGTTGGGTCTAGAGGTAAGGGTGCATAGAACTGGTTATTTTGAAGTTATTTTGAAACAAACACGTGGATATTTTAAATCTACATAAATATTTCAACAGTTAAAAATATTTCTTGAGATATGGTCAAAAAACCCTTTAAACAACATTTAAGACACTATCATCAGTCTTCCGCCAAAAATTCAAACACAGTCGCATTCCACATCACGTGACATCCACGCTTCACGACAAACGCTGTAAACAAACACACAAACACAGTATCTCATTTGATTTCTGAGGAAAGACCGAGGTGGTCTGAAATATTAAATATATACAAAAAAACACAGAAATAAATACTTAAAAAAAAACACCCGCTTTTGTTTCATTTATTTGCCCCCAGATATTATATATATATAATATACATATATATAATATATATATAATGTATATATATATAATATATATATATAATGTATATATATATAATATATATAATATATATAATATATATAATATATATATAATATCTATATATATATAATATATAAATATATAATATATATATATAATATGGATAAAACAACTGAAAAGTTGCAAATTAAAAGAAAAAAAAAATTGAATGTTTTTTGTGAAAGTATTTATTTATATGTTTTTATATATATATATTTGATATTTCAGATCACCTCGATCTTTCCTCAGAAATTAATTAAATAACTGTATTTGGAAGTTTGTTTACAAGTAGCGTCCGTCGCGAGACGCGGACGTCACGTGATGTGGAATGTAACTGTGTTTGAATATTTCTAACATAAATCTAACGATAATATTTTAGATGTTGTTTAAAAAGGTTTTTTAACTATATCTAAAGAAATTTTATATATATATATAAAATATTTCATCTAAGCATTAATATTAATTATTTATGTAAAAAAGGTAAAAATCGAAATACAACTTCCCTCGCAAAAGTACTAGAATGCTCATGAATAAAAATTGGTCACATTTCTAGAGCCAGAACAAACCCAGACAAAATCAGCAACAGTTAAAAAAAGAGAAAAAAGGAAAAAAAATAAGAGAGAAGGCTAAATAAGCAAGAGTAAAGTGAAAAAAAAAGAAACTGCTATCAGTGATAATATGTCTACAGTTTCCCCCTGCCACCCAGCACTCATGTACCAACAGCTCTGAATTGTGATAGTTCAAATCTTGTATATTTGCTTTTCTGCCACAAGTACAAACAAGTGAATTATGTTGGAGAAATGGGAACAGAATTTGGACTTCAATTTAATAACCATAAGAAAACCATCAGGGACAGCAACAATAATTTCCGGTCGCAGTAAACTTCAACCAACCATTTCCCAATGCAGATGACATCAGATGCATGCTTTTAGTGTCTTCTTTCAACAGCTGAGAGCAAAGGCGTAGATTGAAGTTGAAATTTATTTTCAAAATAAATTCAAGCATTGAGGGGTTAAGCGGGGATTTGGGTTTACTCAGGAAGTATAATTTTCACAGAGTGACCTCTAACCAACAACCTTTCTCAGAAAGGGTAAATCTCACTTCTTTGTTTATTCCTTGCATTGTTGAAAAAGAACACAGGCATGTCCGAAAATTACGACTTTAAAATGTATCTTTTCGTCATTCATTTCAGTCAAGATTAATATGTAATAAATATCAATTTTATTGACAATATTGGTATCATTCTGTTGGCTTTATATTCTTCAAATTTTATTCACAGTCCTATTAAATCTTCTCTCTCTCTCTCTCTCTCTCTATCTATATATATATATATATATATTTAGTTTCAATCCAACTAAATATATTAGCTCCATCACTGATATTGAGCGCTTTCCAATAAGTACCGTGCATATATAATATATAAATAATATATATAAAAAATTGCATATATATATATATATATATATATATATTTATATTTATATACATTTCATATATATATATATATATATATATATATATTTATGTTTATATACATTTCATATATATATATATATATATATATATATATATATATATAAAAATCAGGGTAAGTTTTTAAAGTGAATCCTAGTAATATAAAATATTAAAACTGACCCACAGAGTGAATATATTTATTATAGAGCCTATATGAATTACAAGTAGATCAAATTCTGGGTGAAATGGCTATATATCATATGAGGTATTGAATTTAATCTACTTGTAATTAATATATATATATATATATATATATATATATATATATATATATATATATATATATATATATATATATAATAATAATAATAATGAATACAGAATACTTGAAAATCCATCAGGTCAGGTCATAATGTATTTTGTGGACCTCATGTCCATCTCTTCAAACCAATGTTACATCAATGAATATTAATAATTCTTTATTGATATAAAATTAGTCTGAAGAGATGGACATGAGGTCCACAAAATACATTATGACCTGACCTGATGAATTTTTAAGGATTCTGTATTCATTATTATATGACAATCTCTGGGTCTCTGGGGCCATATACTGGCTTCTTTGGGATCAGATCTGATGAAACAGAAGTGTCACACAGAGATTGTCTTGTGTGTCCTTCCCTTTCCATTTCAGGCTGTGAATCCATGGTAACTTCTGGCTCTTTTACCCACTTTCTAACGGCACCAATATGTAATGAAGTAGTTGCACAAATTAATGAAAACATCAAGACTTCAACATTTCAGATTTAACATTACATTTTATTTGCCTTGATTACTTTGTCAGTTATTCTTAGCCAGTGTGTGTGTGTGGCTCCAGACCTTTCATCTGGAATGTGGACCTTATATTCCCATGTGAGAGTCTGTTAATTTTTTTATGCCATGGTTTTCCAAATACAAGGCCCAAGAGCCATTCAAGGTAGAGACTTACTGAATTTGGTTGTTTTATGGATGTAAGAATTGTAGATTATGAGGATATATAGGATAGATAACATAACAGACTCTGAACTAGGAAGAGACCAAGAGTGTAGTGGTCAGGGAAGCAACCTCTCGGGAGTCTGTACCACAAAGTGGTGACTCTTAGGAAGAAGCTATCCAAACACAACTTCCTCCTTACCAATGGAATATGTAGGGAATGACAATAGTTCCCTCTGATGTACATGGCATAATGAGTCTTAGTTATAAAGGTTGGAACTAGTGGGATTAGGGAATGCAGTTCATCAGAACATTTTTTTATGGAAATAGCAATACAGTAGTGACAGGCTTGTAATGTTTCACCTGTGGGAAAGGGTTTGTATGTTGGAAAATAATCTATTGCTTACAAGGCCATGTAAATGCTTTTGAACTCAGTTGAGGCTGGAAAGTTAGCAGCTCCAGCCAAGATGTGGCAGCAATATTCCATCTTTTTGGCAGGTGGAGCCAGGTATTTTCTGGAGTGCTATAAGTAGTGATGTAAGTACTGCTGGGGTGGACATTTGTATATCTATCAGTTATACAGCTCATCCACATGCTTGCAGACTAAATGAGAAAAACACAAGAAGTGATAGGATACAGCATGGAGGTTTTGCTGGCTCAATGGAGGCGTTGATCGCAATCTCAATTTTCAACCAATGGTAAATCACATATGATACTGGAAATGCCGAAAATTTATGGGATCACGTAGTTCCTAAAGCAAGAATTCCAGGCAGAATTGTTATATTAACTCACAAACACTCTTAGAAACATATCAATCCATCTTTTCTTTCCCCAGCTATGGGTTAAATAGTTGAACCTGTGTCTGGAAAAATCATTGTTATCTCCAAAAAATACATTTGGGATATGTCTCTTCTCCTCCAGTTATGGATTAAATAGTAGGACTTGTATCTGGAAAAATCATTGTTATCTCCAAAAAATACATTTGGAATCTATCTCTTTTCTCCAGCTATGGATTAAATAGTAGCACTTGTATCTGGAAAAATCATTATCTCCAAAAAATACATTTGGGATCTGTTCCTTCTCCCCCAGCTATGAATCAAATAGTAGGAGTTGTATCTGGAAAAAATCATTGTTATCTCCAAAAAATATATTTGGGATCTGTCTCTTCCCCCCGCTATGGATAAAATAATAGGACTTGTATCTGGAAAAATCATTGTTATCACCAAAATATTGTTAATGCAATATTCAATTGCAAAAAAAAAAAATTCTTACAACCCAAAATATGTTTCAGCTTTAAAATAACCCACATAGGGTTGATAACCTATAAAAAATAAATAAATCAATCCCAAAACAAAGTAATGCTACAACTAGAGAGATTGGTAAACAGTTGGATTTGCCACCAAATGACTTGTTATGGCTTTAAGCCTGGCAAATCTGAGCACGCTTGACATGATGATGATTGAACATTGCTTAATAAATCAGATAACTGATTATCAACACATCCAACTGGGATTCATGGACTGTTTAATTTTTTATTTTGGCTTTGTAATAAAGAATAAAAGAAAACACAGAATGTCCATAAATTATCAGCATAACCTCTACAGTTTTTAGCAACCATTAAAGTTAAGATCCATCAATTCTTTGCAGGTTGAAGAAATGTTGTTAAAGTTCTAAATTATATATAGTTTGTTCTTTTTTAATTCACTTTTGTTTGTCTTTTCAGGGTTTTTTTTTAATCAGTATCACCCGAAGCAAAGAAGTAAAACTAGTAAGACACAAAGGGTTACAGAGTGTGGAAGAATTAAAAACAGAAACATTAATAATGTGCGGGAAGAGGAAAGAGTAATCAGGAGGACAGTAGATAGCGATCGACATTGCATTTAAATTTTTGCCGATTAAAGTTGTCTGGAAAAAATCAAGCCGAAAGTGCGAGAAAAGGAACTGTTACCATAGAATTTATGGCTACATCTTGCCAGCTTAGCTTTAAATTGATGAGACCTTGATGCCAGTCTAGTCAGTCAGTTATGTGCCAATGTGCCATGCATGATACATGCTTAGGCGATCATGTATCTTTTGATACATGACTGAAAAGGCAGATGTTTTTCCCGCAGTAGGTTGCCAGTTCTTTCTGCGGTAGACCAGTTGCCACCCAAGGCTCTAGAACCTGGTCTGTCCTGCTATTTACCCATAGCTAGGGGGAGAAGAAAGGGATTCATACCTTTCCCAAGGGTATTAGCACGTAAGTGAATGTAATGGATTCGAGTGGAATTTGAACTTGGCTCCCCGATTCCTCAATCTTAGCCGCTATCCATTACTCCAACGTGCCAGTCTAGTACTGCGCCTAAATTCAAAAAGTCTAGGTACCCTAGCGAAGAGCTCATCTGAACAATTACCATGCAAGTATTTATAAAAAAAGGCATAGAGAGGCAACATTACGATAGTGGAAAAATGACTGGAGCCGAGCCACCAGATCAGGACCAATAATATTGCTGATTCTTCTTTGGATCTTATCAAGGAGCTTATGGTAAATAACAGGGGCACAAGACCATATGTGGCAGCAATATTCTAAGCATGGACAAATGGTTGACTTATAGATATGTAAGATTGATTCTGGAAAAAAAAATTCTCTCACAGCACAGTGAACCGACTTTCTTAGCAGCTGACTTAGCAATGGATTCAATATAATGTCTAAAAGTAGGAGTTAAAAGTCCTTATTATTAATCCCTGAGTTTTAATGAAAATGTCAACAAGTGCAATGTGTATCCTGGTTCATTGAAATCAAATCGGACACTCGTTACTGTAAAAATATGAAAAACAAACACCAAATTGTGTTAGCATCTGTGTCTGGCACAAGAAGTTAACAGAAACAGAAAGTGTCTTTCAAAAAAACAGAAACTGTGCATCATCAAGTTGTGCTGCGTGCAACCAATGTAGCCCATGTGAAAGTGTTCTAATGTGTTTAAATAAAATTTTATTTGTTTTCAATAATTCATTTTTTTTTCAATTTATAAGAATTTTAAAAATAGTACTGATAATTTATGGTCACCCTGTAGATAAAAAAAAAATCTTCAATGTAAACACCATTAAACTCAACCCACAAAAGTACCCAATACAATTATCCCAATACAAAAAAAATCAGAGAAGAAATACCAGAATTTCACCATCAAATATATTTTCCTGTGTGGTTCTTATTCTCTTCAAAACAAGATTATTTCTTTATGGATACGTTTCATATAGTCCACAAACCTGAAACAATAACAATAAAATAGAGCAAAACATAAGAACCAAAGAAATAATAATTTAATATACGAGATACAGTCCAGAAGTTTTCAAACTTTTTCCGAAGAAACATTTATAGAGGGACCAATTTTCTGTTTCAAATTTGCCATAATTCAGTTCAGGTTTTAGGGAATTCCTTTTTTTTCAATTTTCAGTATAGAATTTCGTTTTTTCTCCATTTTCAGTATAGAATTCTGTTTTTGCTTCATTATAATACTTATTGAGAAAGTGCAACAATATATAAATGTTACTAAGACAAGAAAATAAAATTATTAAAATTTTTGAAAAAAGTCTAAATAGTAAAGTTTGGCTTTCTGAAATGACGAACTGTACCCCACAACCATCACCATGTGTGATTGGAAAAAGAAAGGACAAAACAAAAAGATGAAAATTTTGTTTTGCCTCCCCCCTTTTTTAATGAAATCAAGCAAACTTTGTAAAACTTGGTTCCTAAATACAGTAAACTGTAGGGAGACAGTAGGTAAGGGAGATGTACTAAAAAATTACAGATATTACCCTTTGATGTCTGTCGGACGAGTAATTTAGGAAAGGCAAACATAGTAACATTTAAAAATGGCAGTTGGCGAATAAGAAAATTTCCTTTTCAAAAATGTGATTTCTATTTCATGTAGGCTGTTCCGTTTGTCCCCTTTTACAGAAAATGAGCCCTTCTACATTTATTAATTTCCAAGAAGTACAAAACTCTAATCTCCTTCAAAGTAGGAATCCTCTGATTTCACTGCACTTCTTATAACGCTGCAGCCATATTAGTAAAGACCCCATGGAAGTCATCCAAAAGTGAAGGTGACACTTGTCATAGCCTCCTTCATCTTCTCAATGTCTTCAAAACAACTGCCCTTGTGGTTCTCCTTCAGCTTCGGAAACAACCAAAAGTCACAAGGAGCAAGGTCTAGATTATAAGGAGGATAAGGGACAATTTTAATGCTCATTAACCATCTCCCTGCTGTCACCGTGTCTTTCCTTCTGTTCATCACTGAGCACCCTAGGTAGAAACTTTGCACAAATTTTGCACATGTTCAGATCTTCATGAATAATTCTGTGTACAATTGCCACACCAACTCCAATCTGTATGATTATTGACTTTATAGACACATGACGGTCTTTGTTTAGAAAATTGTAAATTTTCAGTTCTGATGTTCTGACATCTCTCTCTCTCTTCTACATTCTCTCACCATCTCTCACCTCCTCTTTATTATCTTTGAATCTCTTATGCCAGCAAAAACAGATGCTTGGCTCATAAAAGTTGATCTGGAAGCTGTCTGGAGCATTTCATAAGTTTTTATAACATTTTTTTATACCATTTAACTTTATTTGCATAATGAGCTCCCAAATTGTCTTCACGTCCCAACTGCATTCTGTAAACTTGTCAGCTGTGACAAGCAGTGTTTACTTGAGTATGTTCAAAAGGCTACAGTCATCTCCTTTAATCTGGAATACCAAAAGTTGGCAGGTCAGCTTATAAGATTAGTAATACTGATATACTAAAATTAAAATAGTATCTAGGACGGTTATATCTGTTTCTCCTAAAACAATTTCAAGACTTCTTGAATGCACCTTGTATATTAGTATAATAATATAATAAAAACCCCCATTCAGTTCGAAATTCCCAGTAGGTTATCTGGATCGACATATACCTGATGAAGGCCGGAGGACCCAACAGCTGAAACATTGCAAAAGCAGCAACAAAAATAAGTGCAATAGTCTGCATGTAAATAATATAAATAAATAAATGCTTGTATAAAATAAAAAAATTTCACATTAATATTATTTGCTTATAACTAACAGACAGAACAAATACATTTTGTTGCAAAAAAATATGGCTAACTATTTTTTCTTTGGGCTTATGGCCGTATCATTTTAAAACACTGGTTCTTGCACAATAACCAAAGTTAAGCAACAGTGAGCTTGGTCAATGTCTAGATGAGTGACTGATTGGTAATAACAGGTGCTGTAAGCTTGGATGTGCAGGTGGTATAATGGATAAGGGCTCACAATTGTTAATTGGAGAGCGGAGTTGCGAATATTTTTATGATAAAAATGTATTTTTATATTTTCATAATGTTCTAACCCCAATTTGAGGATTCACTATATACTTATAACTGGGACCCTAACAGGTGTTACCACCCTGGGTCAGGGTGGACCTGGGAACAACAGTAATTAAGAGGTGGTTCCACATTCCTCAAACCCTGCTACATAAACCAAATTGAAAATTGACCTGAAGAATCTCTCGTTTTTATTTCGTCTGCGAGACATTTCTTTTTTTCCTTCATAACACAGCTTTGCTGTGGTTTGAACCAGCACTACGATTACTGACAATACTCAATCTCCACTGCTCTGTGATCAAGAAACACAATGTGGGTGGAGCAAAGTGTGGACCAGGGTGGCTAGTGACCAATGGCTCTTTGACCAGCAACAGTATCAACCAACATGGGATTGGCCCTACAATCAACTTGTTGTCCTACGACCCTGAGAACCAAATCATCTTCTGGTATAGGCAGTGTGTGACAAGGGTCATATCTGGCCACTGCTGACCAGATGCAACTCAACGTCAGCCAGGGTGTGCATGTTATACATACCTAAACTTCTCTGAAAATATTTTTGAATGAACTCAAACATGTAAAACAAAGATTGGTTAATAATCATTTTCTCAACTGCGTTATTGATAACCAAATAAAATTATTCTTTGAGATATTAAACATTACCAACACTAAAAATATAGTTGGTTTAGTTTAGTTTGTTTAACAGCATATAATGCTGAAATTTAATTTTCTTTGATGCTTTTTCAAAAATGTATTGCTGCTAATTTTTTTTCTATGAAAATGTTTATTGGTGGAAATTTTTTTTTAGTATGAAAATGTATTGCGAATATTTTTACAATAAAAATGTATTTTTATAATTTCACAATGTTTTAACCCCAATTTGGGGATTCACTATATATTCATAACTGGGACCCTAACAGGTGCCACCACCCTGGGTCAGAGTGGATGTGGGAACAACAGTAATTAAGAGGGGGTTCCAAACTCCTCAAAACTTACTGATCAGAGGTCTTGCTGCCAGATGTAGTTTATTGTTATATCTAGGGCAAAAATGATAGTACAGCACAAGATAAATATCTTTTACTGCAACCAGATGCACAAGAATTATAATCAAGATGAATTAGGCATGTGGCACTGTGGCAAACATGCATCAACTGTTTCCTGTCAATAAAAGCGATGAGAAAACCAGCAGTTGGCAAGATTCAGTATCTTGTGAAAATATTCCCTTGGCACATTTTGTTTCTCAAGACACGTGTCACTTGACATGTTTTGGTTTCTGAGACAGTGTTGTTTTGTTTGCTCCTGTCTCTTTCCCTTCTCTGTCTGTTACCCAATAGTTCTTTGGGGAGCAATCAGTTAGGTGTCCCCCCCCAACCTCAACACACCCTTGCCATATTTTACAATAGACACATCATTAAACAATATATTCCACCTGTCAACAACTGCAAACGTTTAAAACTTACAATAGACAATAAAAAATTAAAAGTTTCCAACCTCATTATTGCCCATAACAACATGTCTATCAAATCTAAACTCAAGAACACCGATGTAGTATCAATTTTACTGCATTATACAAGACTGTGTCTCTTGTAATAAACTGAAGGACTACATTAGATATATTTCTGAAGGTATGATAAACCACTTAAGTGACACAGTGTCATAAAAAACCACCCACACACAACTGTCTGCCCCTATTAGAGAAATTCTTGTAGATAACATCCTAAAGAAATCTAATTGTAAAAGATATTTTAGGATAATTGAAGATTTTCAGATAAAACAATTTAAGCCAAGCATCAATCTTATCCTTATTTGACAATGATAGTAATGTGTTGTGTGTCTTTTAAAAAAAAACACTCAATTTGGAATCAGAACCACATCTCTTTTCATACAGTTTAGAATTTCTACTACTCCCACACAATACAATTTAGAGCATAAACACGGGAAAACATTAACAGCAAATGCTTTGAACGCTTGGGACTATAATATTACAGAGAATTTCTACAGTCTCTTAGTCCACCAAGACAGAAAATTGTAAGACAATTAGAAAAACTTTTTAAAAAATTTATAAAATTTTGCTTGTCTGTCACATGAAACATGTATAAAAGAAAGGTTAATGCCCAAACAAACACGCACACACTATATATATATATATATATATATATATATATATATATATATATATATATGTATGTATATTTTTCTCATTCTGACACCAACTCAGTCTATATGGGGGTTGAATAAGACTGACAAACTTTATTATTTTTTCATCAGTTGAAATAAGCTCATTCTCCATGTGAGGTGATTTGGGATTTTATTGTTTATTAATTATATTGCTCTATTATAATAAATACATTGAGCTCTTTTAGTAGTTCAGTTTTAATATTTTATATTACTAGGATCCACTTAGATTATATACTAATGGATTTGTTACCTTTACTATACATATATATATATATATATATATATATATATATATATATATATGTGCAGGTATGCAGAAAAATAGGAAAGATCACGTTAGGTAAATAATCCGGAGTTCCTTCGTATTTTTGCATTTATTTTTAAAAAGACAGTGCTCCATACAGAAGTAGAGCTTATATTATAATAGTTTTTTTAAAAAATATGATTCCCTCGCTACATAAGAGTTTTCATGTTTCAAAAGTGAGAGCCGAGACCCTTAATATAATTTTGGAAATCAAGTTGAATTAAGGTGTCTGGTCTCGCAAATCCCAAAACCCCAAATTCTCGCTTGACGAGGAAGCAAGACCAGACACCTTAATTCAACTTAATTTCAAAAATTATATTAAGGGTCTCGGCTCTCACTTTTGAAACATGAAAACTCTTATGTAGTGAAGGAATCATATTTAAAAAAAAAAAAATTATAATATATATATATATATATATATATATATATATATATATATATATATATAATAAAAAAGCTCAAACACTAATATTCCATGGTTATAATTCATTACATTGGAATCGTAATCACAATCCAATTCATCAGACCTTTTTGAATTTGTAGGTCTGATGAATTGGATTGTGATTACGATTCCAATGTAATAAATTATAACCATGGAATATTAGTGTTTGAGCTTTTTTATTATATCATTACTCTGTCTTGGACATTGAGTTCTACCTGGATTCTATCCTGTTGGAAATTTATTTATATATTTATATATATATATATATATATAGACAACGCTTATCTATATTATTTAATGAGACATGTATTAATATATATATATATATATATATATATATTATATAGATATATATATGTATATATATATATATATATGTATATTGACCACTAATATTATCTATCTATCTATCTATCTATATATATATATATATATATATATATATATATATATAATTTGAATGTATGGGATTTTTATGGGTAAAAGTGCTTAACATCAGGGATAGAGCATGTGAAAATATAAAAATGGACACTGAGGTCAACACCAACTGTCACCAGTCTGTTTTATGCTTGAAAACAATCTTTAGGAAAATTGAATTCAAGAATAAAACAGACTGTCGTCACTCGTTGTTGATCTCAGTTTATATATATATGTATGTGTGTGTGTCTGTGTGTGTAAAATTTCAGAAATAACTAAAAATATATCAGTAAAATTACAATATGAATAATGACAAAAGGAAAACTTATCTTAGCCAACAGGTTTCATTTTCTGATGGACTTTATCAAGGTAAGTTAAATATAAATATACAGAATATAAGGTCTTGTAAAAAAATATTACATACTTAGTCACTTCATTTTCTTTTATGGGATGCCTCTTGACATATGTCCAGGGCTCACTCTGAGTGATTGGATATTGTGATTTATGATGCCAGCCATACATATGGGAAGTTGTCACAGGACGTTGATATAACTCAAGAGGTCCTGAAATAAAACACATCTATATTACCATAAAAGAATCTGACTCACTGTCATATATGAAAAGATTAAAGTCAAGACAATGAAAGAAGGCTGAAAAAAGAGGTAACTGAAAATATTAATCCAGAAGTCGCAGATCCTGCTGCAATATAATGGACACCCTCATAGAATGTGAAGACGTGGTTTTAACTCAATCTCAGGTGTTTCTGTTTGATAGACCAGCGGATGGTTCCTTTTTAGGTTCAGTCTTTTAAGCGACATCCACACCGAACAAAGGGAAACAGGAAGTAAAGAAGTGGATGAGGGTTTTTTAGAGATCGAGTGGCAACAAAACCGGAAATAGGGTATATCCAGGTGCTGGTTTATATTAACAGTTATGCTTGGGGAAGAGTTCTGGTCTGCCTTTGGCAAGAGATGGATGTATTTGTTGAGCAGTTGTTAAGCCTTCATTTCATATAGCCATCCACCATGTCAGGATCAGTGAAATGGGTGAGGAGTTTGTCAGTGAAAGAGCTGGCATAGCAGAAGTTATCCCAAATATCATCTATCTCACCACTCGGCTGATCAAGCGAAGCCCTGAATAAAAAACCTACAATAGGCACTGTGGCTTGAAATAATCATTTTTTTCTCTATTACTATAGATTAAGCAATATAATTAAAGACATGTTTAAAGATTAAAAAAAAATGTAAAGTTTAACGCCATTTTCAAGTGGGAACCTATTTTAAAAAATAAATTTATTTTATTTTTCCTTTTAGCTAATGTTAGATTATTTTTTGCTATGGATGTACAAAAAGGATATAAATCTTATATCTCCCTTTGACTGACTACTATTCAGTATTTAAAGAGTATTATGATATTAATCTAATTTCATATCTCCTCTTCAGTTAGTTTTTGTGTCTTCAAAACACTTTGGCATGGGTTTCTGTTTTTTTTTTATTTTGCGTGTCTCTGTTTTCCTGCATTTATTTACAGATTCTCGTATATGTTGCATAGCCCCTTCATGTTGGGGGTAGTCTTGGGTCGATGGTCTTGATTCACTCATATGTTGCATTCTCCTCTCTCTTTTCTTTCTTCTCTTGGCTGTATGATTGCTAGCTGTTCTTTTGGTTTGGAATTAAAATAAGAACTTCAACAAAAGGGATTTTTAAACTTATCTATTTTATTAACATGTTGACATGTACATTTCTAACTCACCAGTGAGAGTCAGTCTATTAGCCCCACTGGGGAGCAAGTTCTCTGAGACACGAAATAACCATGTCTGATCTCATTGACATATAAAAACTTACTCTCTGAAAACACTTTCTAACTCTAACATTCCCACATTCAGCTAAGCCAATCAAAATTGAGATCCCTATTTTGTCTACCAGCTGACCCCAAGGTCAGCCTCAGAAGGTCTGAGCCAAATACACTGCCACTAAAAAATAATAGTCTGAAACTATTATTTAAAATATACAAGAAAAAACAATTCTTACTTCAGTAATTAAACATAAGTTGATATTTTAAGTTTTTATTATCTTAAAAACACAATCTTTGACTTGTTTTTTCCTGTATAATTTGTTCCCCTAGCCACCAAGAAAATTCTCTGAACTACAACAAAACTATTTCATTTGTATAAAAAATAATACTTTACTGTAATTTTTCTAAAATTTACTCTTAGAATAAATGTTTTCCCTTTCAGATTAATTTAACGCGATTGACATTCATGCTATACTATTGTTTCAGTAGCATCCTAATGCTTTCAAATTTATTCATTGTACTAAGTTTAATAATTTATATTCTCAAACTATTGGTTATATAAGATTAAAATGTTTTAAACATAAATAGCAAATTCTTGATCATTGCACTACTAGTCTTCCTTATTTCTTTAGGTTTTATTTTTACTTTTTCCCGCGCTTTTTCGGACAGGAGTAGAATGACTGTTTCTATTTTGTCCTCTGACCTCACAGGCTACCGTACGTAAATAATAAAACGTTATTTTGATTTTGTTTTAAGTAAAAAGTAAGCATTACTTTTTAAAATCGAGTTAATTAATTCTTAAATTTACTAATAAGATTTTGAAACGCATCTCTAGTACAGATATTGGATTTTAAAGAGAATTTTAAATTTGTTGTTTACATTTTTCATATACAATGGCCGCTCGGTAAGTGGCGAAAACGGAAAAACAGTACGAATGTTTTTTTTAAAATGCCTAAAACGTTTATTTATATACGGAAATTATTTTTCTTTTAATTCGGATTAGCTTATTTAGGCCATTATCTTTCGAATATAATCGAAATTTAGGTTAAAAAACAAAAGGCATTCAAAATATTTTTAAAATGCGTTTTTACTTTTTGGGCTATTTTCAGAAAGTCCGTGGCCGTACCTACACCACAGCGCACATCCCACAGATTACGAATGTCAATATTTTAATTTTAAGAAATCACGTCGTACCAGCATATTTGTTTTGGCTTCCGTAGGGAATCAAATTTTAAAATGAATTTATTTACACATGGCAAAACTTGTACCTCAATCAACTTTTATAAAATTTTTTTTTTTTTTATATGCATGATTTCATCACCATCATCATTATCATCATCCCGTTGACTTTTGTAATCGTAGGAGGGGGGATACGAATGCATAAAGCCACACTGAATCTCGTCCACAACGGTCTATTTTGCTTCTCTTGCTTCATAATCCATAAGTGGGCTTGTAGAACTTGGCGGCGCCCATCTCCTCTTCAAGTCCTTGGACGACTAATGCATAAAAATAAAATTATTGAATTCTATAGTAACTTAATTATGGAAAACAAATTCTAGTTCTATTTTTTAGAACATCTTATTTGTTTTATTCTTATATACACGTGAAAAAAGGAAAATTACATCTTTAATTGTTTCATACCTTCAGGGCATCTTATGTGTTTGGTTGCTAATCTTTTCATTTCTGTAAATGAATTTTGGTGTCCTCGGCCGTAGGAAAAGTCCATTTTCCTTGAAAAGTGGGCCGTGCATGTCTCCTTATATTTTGTGGGCAAAGGTGGTAGGACTAAAAACCCAAGCTCTCGTCCAGAGCGTAAAGGATCTTTCTGAGAATTAACAGAAACATCTTTGAGATAATTTTGCGTTCCTAAACAAGTTACCGCAAAGAAAGCCATGATTCCCTAAGTATTTTTTCAGAACTTTTAAAGAGATTGCTGTTTTTTTTTGCTTTCTAAAACCAAATGTTATTTCTAAAACGAAAATGCGAAAAAATGTGATTAAATGATTTATTTATAATATAATACCTTTGCCCACTTCGGTTGCTAGGGATGCTTTGTTTACGATAACGAGAACTCGCGAGATCTCGAACGAAACGAGACCAGAGCAGCCATATTCGGTAAATGTGCTAATTCATAGAAGGAAGACGTTCAGTCGTTCCAGTGAAGTAATCGCTTTAAAATCTTGCAGCATCCCGATCACCATCTGATCAGTCATGACTGCAACAGGGTCATTAGCCTTCGATGAATATGGAAGACCATTTATCATCATCAAAGATCAAGATACAAAGACTCGTCTTACCGGCATAGAAGCACATAGGGTGAGAATTACCATTATTGGCTCACGTTGGTTTCATATAGTTTCGTTTTTTTTTTTTTTAAGTTAAAGACGAAATCGCCTATCCTCTTCTTTTAAGAATGTCATACATTATCAGTTATATTATTTGAAGAAAAACAATGCTTGAAATTACTATTTTAAGAATAAAGCACGGATAAAATCGCCTTGTACACTGAATGAATTTTCTAGCACTTTCCATTTTTTTAACTTAAAAATCCTAAGTAGCTTAAATTATCATTTAAGCTACTTGGGATTTAATTCTTTATTACTTGTCATCGTCATGTGTCTTGACATGATTTAAATGTATATTTTATCTTTCATTAGTGTTTTATATTTCTTTGATTTGTTAAATTAAGCAATTGTATTACTTTTTTTTTTATTTTCCTTAATTCAATCGCACGAGGAGATAAAAAAAAAATATTCAAATTTACCCCCCCCCCCCATATTTTCGGTAAATTTTCTTCGGTTTTGATGATCGAATATAGAATTAAAATTATTTTGATTTATCCCTTGTATTTAGGAATTCCATTTAACCAGCAACACCGTTATTTGCAGGAAAATTGTTCTTTGAGAAGGAAAAAATGAATCTTCAATGAATGTTTCATAAAAATTCGATTATTGTCAAAAATATTGTCTACTTTGAATAAATAAAACCTTAATTTATTCTGAAAATTAATGAATAAAAGTTTAGAAAGTGGGATCCAATTCAGAATATAAATTAAATTCTAAAAACTGGACCCTCATTTTGTGTCCGTGTTTTTTTTTGGGGTTTTTTTTTTTTTAAAGAAAATACTGGAATAATTTTGTTAATTTATAATGTCTAATATTTTTAAGTACAGGAGCCTAGAAGCAAAAAAACACAAGGCGATTAAGAATAATTCATAGTGCTTCGAAAACTCGTTATACTGATGATGATGATACCTTCCAGGTATTGGCGGATGCTAAAAATTAGCAATTAACATTCAAGTGATTCAACCAGATCAGTTTTAATTTTAACAACAAAATGTTTTATTTCTATGTTACCACCAGGCTTGTTTGACTAAAAACACTCAAACAAAACTAGTATTTCGATACCACGAATGAATTGCTTTTCCTCGAAATTAAAGCAAAAATCACTACCTCCTGTTTTGCCAAAAATCGGACTTAAATTAACCGATTCAAACCAATTCTTCAGTACTTGCTCATTAATGAATGAATTATATGCCGAGTAGGTTATTTTACTAGAAAATTGTGTGGAAATATTATTTTGGGGAACCTGACACCCGCCCCTCCGATATCTTGTATGTATTTTTTTAATTTAGGTGTTCGTAATATATATATATATATATATATATATTTTTTTTTTAAAAAACCTTCATCGGAAGGAACTAAAGTTTTAAGTCAAATTTTTTTTTTCCACAAATTTCATTGGGTGTGATTATATATTTTTATGGCATGAAATAAGAAAATAATCAAAGAATAAAAGTTATTAATTAAACTCGGATCTTTTTTACTAAAATAAAATAACTGCTTCTAGTGTAGGTTTATATAAAAAACAAAACAATTATTAATTCAACTAAGTTTATAGCAGGTACCTCCAAAGAAAGGTGATACCTAAGATTTAAAATGCATTTTAAATGAAAAATCTTAATTGCTTTTAGCCATATTTACAAATCTCACAGTACAATGTAATTCTCTTTATTAAATCTCAGGTAAATTTTATTTTTCATTCTGAAACTTGGAAGATTAGCTGATTTAAAGTTTAATTAATGATTTGAAACAAATATTGCAGGAAAAGATTTTTTTTTAACACTGAGATGTCTTTTTTTATTGAGGTGTTGGCAAAATTCAGGTGTCTCCAAAATGTATATCCCACTCTTTCCTTATGATAAAATACAATGAGGTTCATTCATAGTCATTTGCTGCAGTAAATGCAACATTGGCATCAAAGAAAAAGATCTGAAATGAGTTGAGGGCTAAGTAATGATAAAGATCAGAAGTATGAGGAAGAGGATCTTTCTTTTAGTAGGGATTAAGTTATAAACAAGGGAGAATAGTTAGAATAAGGGAACTGAAAATGTTGGGTGAATTTAACAGCCTAGATAGAATAAAGGCTGGAAATTTATTTCAGAAACTGGCAAAAAGTACAAAGGTGGAAAGAATGAGATGTCAACTAAGGGAGATAATGCTTTTTCGTCGACCCTGTGTGAAGGTACTGAGAATGAATAACACACTTTTGGCATCAAAATATTGAAATTAAATCATTATGTTGTTGAATTTTAAATTTGAGCATCCATCAATGCTCAAAATTTAACATTCAGACAGCTTTTAATTTAGCCACATTTCAAAAGTCCCAACCCTGTATTCTGAGGCCATTGACATCATAGGATAAACTTTGAGCTTCCATACTTTGCATAAAGGCTGACACAAACTCTGGATCCACTTAAGCAGTATGGTTATATCATAACTTGAATATTTCATGTCATAATCTCAAATACAAAGTCATGATCCATTTTGACATGTGTACATTGTAAATGGAACTCCCATTCAGATCCACTTTGCTTTCACTTTAACTATCATTTTCAAGAAACTGAATACTTCTTAAAAAAAAAAAACCCACACAATATCCCTTTCATAAAGAACTGAATGCATTACATGGGGTGGGGGAGAATAAACGAAAAATGTATTTTAACTGAAAATTTACCCAATGTTTTGATTTTTATTTAAAACTAAGATTAATCTTTTCTGTGTTGCATAAGCAATGAAATAAAGTCTAACATGAAACCTTTTTACTGCCTTTTGATTTATTCAAAAATATAGTTGGTTTTAACATTTCAAATGACTTCTGCATGTTAAACACTTATTCAATTTTTTTTTTATATATAACTGTTCAGAGCCCACAGAAGGTAATTCTGTATTATGCAGAACTTGTTTTGAGCAATAATATAAATTAGGGTGGAAAATTATATGAGGCAAAAAATCCAAATGTCAAAAAGAAACCAGCCAAGAATTATTTCCATTCCATCTAAAGAAATGTTAACTATAAAAGGCAATTTGGAAAATTTCTACTTGTGTTTTAACAGTGAACCAGTATCAAAACATGTCAAACCAGAAATTTCCTGAATTGCCTTAAATATTTATCATTACATCAAATTCTCATCCAGTTTTTTTACAAATGTTAGGCAAAATGAATTTTTTTCTCCTCACTACTTTGAATTTATCAATTAGAAATATCCCATCTTGCAATTCTTTTGGGCATTTTTACTTTTGTAAGAAATAGTTGAATTATGATATTGCATATCAGATTTTTTTTTTTAATATTGACATGAATTTTTGTGCCCAAGAGATGGCTTGGAGGATGTGGGCTATTTGTTCTATATCTCCTTTAGAATTAAACTGTCAGTACGTAGGATGCATTTATTTTGACAGTTTTGAGTTTAATTTTAAAAACTCTTGATAAAATTTTTATTCATAACACATTATGAGGTATCAATCTTTTCAACAATGGTTAGATTTAATAAAACACATAAAATTTAAAATTAACATGAGCTGGTTGATTTGAAATACTATAAAAATGGGATTTACTGTTTTTAAAAAAAAAAGAAAAAAAAAGTTAATATCCATGAATATTTAAAGTATTGCCCATCTTGTGTAACTTTGTTAAAATAGTTTTCTAAAATTTGATACAAAATGGATTTTTTTTTAACTTTAAACCTGTAACATCTTATTGTATAATACTATGTAGTACTAATTTTCTCCCAAATCTTTTTTTCTTCAGTCTCATATTTTGGCTGCCAAGTCTGTAGCTGATATTTTGAGAACATCTCTTGGTCCCAAGGGCCTTGACAAAATGTTGGTGAGTTCTGATGGAGAGGTAACGGTGACCAATGACGGAGCTACTATTCTTGGTATGATGGATGTGAAACACCAAATTGCAAAACTGTTAGTTCAGCTTTCCAAATCTCAAGACGATGAAATTGGGGATGGCACAACAGGAGTTGTTGGTAAGACATTGCAGCAAATATTGTATTACATTGTCTCCTTGGAAAATATATTGCATTGTATTTTTAAGAATTATTTCTAATTGCAAAGGCCCTTAAAAACAAAGATCTTTTCAGCACATTAAAGACTTTTATTTATATTTATTTATTTTATATATATATATATAAGAAACGGCAACAATGAAGTGGGAGACATAAATAATTCCTGCTATATATTGATATGGAACTTTCATTCTGGTTGCCTGGAGATATGATTTCACAAGAATCTTGCTTGTCTTTGGACTGGGTTGCATCTTAGAGTTTAGTACTTAGTTAGGCATGGGATTTTTTAGTACCCTCAGATACATTGTCCTGTGTAATTTAAAGAAAAGAAAAATTCTGTAAAGGTAATGCATGATCATATCAGTGTAACTTTTTTTTCCATTTTAGTGTTGGCTGGATCTCTTTTGGAACATGCTGAGAAGCTTTTGGACAAAGGCATCCATCCAATCCGTGTTGCAGATGGATATGAGATGGCTGCAAAAATTGCTGTTGACCATTTAGATGAGATCTCTGAAGTCTTTGAATGTGGAGTGGCTCACAAAGAACTTTTAATCCAGTTAGCCATGACAACTCTAGGTTCCAAAATGTAAGATCATTTTTCGTATTTGAGATAGCATGAAAGTGGATGGAAACTTCTGATTTCTTTTGACTACATAAGGAAAGATGTAAATAGCTTAATTTGCTACTTTTATCTTTTTTTTATTTTAATGATTTTTATCATCATTATTATTATTTGTTATCTTAATACATTAGGTATGCATGGTACGGAATTCCCTTTGGAAGATTTTGTCTGTAAGGATCAGATTCCATGCAAAAACAAATCCAGACAGTATTTTCTTTTGTTACACTGATTTACCATTTTATGTCACTTAATATTGACTGGAACACTTTTCAGTTTTTTCTATTTTTATTTCTCCACCACATCTTAAATTTTGAAGATGATCCTGCTTTTGAATGTTATTTTAGGAGTAAACATTGATGCAGTGTGTGTGTGTGTGTATGTGTATATTTGTGGCTTGGAATTTAATTTCTGACTTATTTGCTCTGCATGTTTTTTATCATAGAAAGTTTTAACTGCTTACATTTGTTACATACTTTGAAATGGTTTTATACAAATAGTTTAAAATTTTGTCTCGTTATCTCTCTTATGTTGATCTATTCAAAGTAACATTTTCCTATTTTTAGCATATATAAATCATGATTTTTTCAAATGATAAAAACTTGGCATACCGTAATGAAAACAGTTTTATCATCAAAATCCTTGTTAAGAGGAAGGATCAAATTATTCTTGATTATTTAAATTTTTTAGGACATTCAATTTTTTTAATTTTTTTTTTTTTTTTTAACCTCTTTTCTTGTGTCAGCACTTGTACTAACTTTTAGCCTTTTTTGTGATGATACACGTTAATTTGTAAATTATTGCAAAAATCAAATAATTGTCAGTTTAATTAAATTTTTAGGATTTATTCTCAAACGAATGAAATTATTTTTTTTGTAACATGTTTCAGCCACTTAATGTTATGAAAATTTGAGAAATTCAACAAGATAATTTTTAGTGGCTATATTAGTTAAAAACAATTCTTTTGAATGATTTTAATCACTGTTTGGTGGGGGTTTTTTTTTTGTTTTTTCACAAAATTGGACTTGGTCTTACCGAATATCTGTTCTGAATCAAAAAATTAAAAAAACACTAAAGACAATATTACTTGAAGAAAAAGAAAAACATTTTTATTGAATAGTTTAGAAAGTTTTTACATCTTTAAAGATTCATTTTCAATGAGATAATTCTTAGGAAATATTAAGTAAAATTTACTAATCATATAATGTAAAACTTATAATCAAACAACCCTGAATATTTTTAAAAGAACTTTGATTTGTTTTTGTATGTGTGATTACATGCAGAATTTCTGAAGTATGGATGTACAAATCTAGCATTTAAAGGCCATGTGTTTTAAGGATTGTCTGTCTTTCTCTCTCCCACCCCCTTATGACAGGAAAAAAAACACCTAATCATCTGCTTCACCATACTTAACTATGTACACATTTGGCTGTCAATTGAATGCAAATAAATAGATTAACATGTCAGAAAAACAAAACCCTGTGATTAAGGAATGTTTGTATGCAACATTTTCTGCTATAAGTAATATTTGTTTCAAATCAGATTAATTTAACTTTAAAATTGCTAATTTTTTTCAAATAACATTTCAGAAATATATTTTATTTTTGCAAGATTTTTAAAATTGAGAAATTAACTTGTTTACAAATCTGTTAAAAATGACTTTCTGATTGATTTTTAATAAATATAAAAAAGTCTATTCTGATCAACATAATTTCTGTTTGAAATATACCATAGAGTATTTTACTTACTGGAAAAAATAATTTTTAAATCTTTTTGCTTTCAATTAAAACTAAAATGAAATCTTTAAGAAAGCTTTTTCACTTAAAAACTTATTTTAAACTTTATGTATACTGAGTTCTAATTAATACATTATTTACATTATTCAGACTATTGTCCTCATCTTTGTCGCCATATTTTTTATGTTTTGGCCTTCTTCTGGTGGTTGGAATGTCGAACTGAACACTTTATTTCGCTCACTGGGGTAGACTGTTCTAGTTCCACGTGCCATGTTTAATGGATGTCAGTTATCAGTTCTCCTGTTAATTTTCCCTCTGAAAGTTCTCCATTGCCTTAACTGGGTATTGAACTCACACTCTTTCACTGTCACTGGATCTAACCAACTGTGCCATGTGTCCTTGACATCTGTGTATGAATTTCTGGGTATTATAAACCTAATGTCTTCAGCACTCATTTTTTTTACCAGTGCTCATATTGCAATTTTTGCTGTTATCATTACATGTTTTTACCAGAGCTCATATTGCAACTGTTGTTGTTATCGCTTTTTTCGGGCACTCCTTATTACTGGTTCCCAAATTATATTTATTTTTATGCTTGGTCGGCTCAGGAGATTTTTGTCGCCTAGCATATGTGCTGATTCCTTAAGTTTACGAATTTTCCAATGGTGTTCCTTATCTGTGATCTCAGCATGATCTCACAGAGGCCGGTGATCTACCTTCTCTCTCCATATGTGGTCAGCCACACCTGATTTTTTTCCACTTCCCCTCGTGTTACAGCTTTCTGGTGTTCTTGAAGCCTTACCTTGAGGGGGTGGCCTGTCTCTCCTTTATATTTCTTTCTGCAGCTGCACGGGCTAGCGTACACAGTCTTTAGTCATGCCCTCCTTGGGGGGGGGTCTTACTCGGGAGAGATCTGCAAAGTGTCGTCAAGCTTTTGAAGGTTGCCCTGATGTTATATGGACTGCAGATCCTTTGTATTTAGTCCAAATAATGTACATAATACCTCCTCTCAGAAATATAGACAGATACCTAATTAATAGTATATGCTTTGTATGAATATGACTGTGGATGCTTTTATTTACTTAATGAAGTGTCAGAGAACATTAACGTAAATAGATGTAGTAAAAAAAAAAAATCTATTTCTACATGAGCAGTCAAAAGAGATGATGCTTCTATCCGTGTTTCACCTGAAATAATTTGATTATGGATTTTATTTCTGATCTATTTTGACTGCATTTCCATTTTTAGCGACTTTTCAGTCTTTATTCTATTTATATAATAATAATAATAAAAAAAACAAATTTCTTAACACTTAAAGGTCCCCGTTTTTTTTTGGGGGGGGGGGGGTTATTTCCAAAAGAATGATTTTGTTCAGCTGAAAAATAATTTTCTGCTGAGTTTTATTACTCCTTTCTCTGATATTTCTCTGGGATTGAAATATTAGCTTGTTAAAGTAATTTAAGTAAAATTGCAAGAATGTATAGTTTCTATCCCATTTCGCTAGATACTTAGTGTTTGCCAGTTTATGTAATTTATTTGGATTGCAAATTATTTATAAAATTATTACCTTCATTTATCTTGTGAACTCGGTTATCACAGTCAAATCCCAGAAATAAACATGTTTCACTTAATGGCCCCAAGTGCAAGAGGTGTGATGCTGGTATTTCCAATGTGCCAAAGAAAATTTGTAAAAGTGCTTCCTTAAGTGAAAAGGTAAATATTCTCAACTTAATAAGAAAAGAAGAAATAATTTTCTGCTGGGGTTGCTAAAATCTACAGTAACAACATAGATTTTATCTGTTACATTACTTAACTTATCATAAATTGTTATTGTTCTATTACTTAATGTTAATCTCTTACTGTAGTTAACATATAAAGTAGACTTTCTCATGAGAATGTATGTATGGGGGAATAAAATATATATACACACGGTTTGATAATTTACTTCCCAGAATGAGTGCAGCATATTGCTGGAGTATTCCAGGCATCTAACTTCTGCTTTCTTGAAATGCAGACCTGATGAGTCCTTTATTGCTAAGCGGTAGAGTAGGTTGTATATGTTCATGTTATACTGTTGGCAGAAAATGAATGCAATTAATCTGAAGCAGCAGATTAACATCAGGTTTTGTGTAAAGATTAGTAAAAGTGCAAGTGAAACTGTAGCCTTATTATTATTGGCTAATGGTGAACATGCTATGAAGGATTGAGTGTTTTGTAAATGTCACATGTTCATGAAAAGGAGATGTACATTTGCAATGCAAGAAATGGGCAGCCAAAAAGCACAAAAAACATTTTCAAATGTGGATAGAGTGCAAACCTTCAATGGAAAATAGAATTGAGCTTGGGCGTAAAAGGCAAGCATATCTCTCTCAGTTCAAGATCATGCTTGTGTATTTCTTTGATCAGAAGATATTAATTTACTATAAATTATTAGCACACTGTCAATCAACTTTTTTTTTTTTTTTTTTTTTTTTTTAGAAGTGCTGAAAGGGCTTTGAAAATCTCTTTGTAGGAAGAACACTAACCCTGGACTGGCACATGGAGTCTTCACCATGACTCCTGTGCATTGTGCTGAAAAGGATCATGAGTTCCTAGCTAAGGGATCTATCACAAAAATGATCCATCCACCTTATTTGCCAGACTTAGAGTACCCCCACCCCCCGGCCACTCTCCTCATGTAATTTGTGGCTCTTTTCAAAATAATGATTTGACAAAGGTGAATGCCAAGTTCAGTTATTCCAAGAATTCTCATGCATTGTGTATGAAAGATTTGGTACTATCTGCTGAAGATCTTGGAACATATTGCACATTCATAAATGTAGAGGACAACTAACAAAACAGAATTCACCTAAGCTGAAGAAAAGGCGTGTCTCACTTGCTGTTCAAGATCCTGCTTATGTTTCTTTTGATATGGAAATCGTTTACTTGTATTATTTTTACACAAAAGCAGTCAATAGAGATGATGTTTCTATCCGTGTTTCACCTGAAATGATTTGATTATGGATTTTATTTCTGATCTATTTTGAATGCTTGTGTGTTTCTTTGATTATAAGCGGATAGTTGACTTTAATCTTAACTAAACATTTTCTGTTTCTCCATGTATGTAACCTTTCCAGTGGCCCTGGAAAAGAAAATTGAGCAGATAATTTAGGTCAGATTTTGCCAAAAGCTTGGTAATACCTTCACAAACACATATGCAAAGTTGCAGAAAGTATATGAGCTGTGTATGAGTGGTGCAAATGTTTCCTGGATGGCCAACAAAATGTTGACAGTAACTCTGGTTCTGGGGGACCCACAACCAGCATAACTAATGAAAACATTGCAGATGTGTATAAAGCCCTTTGAATCACAGTGCATGAGTTGTCTGATGGTATGAACATTGGTCTGAACTGAACCGTAACTATTCTCATTGGAGATTTGTATATGACACGTGTGTTTGGAGTTTTTGCTAAAACTGCTTTTATTTGACCAAAAAGAAAATTTGGTTTCAGCTATTCAAGATCTTGATTGTGTCGAGGAAGAACTTTTTGAAAACTCGTAACTGGTGACAAATTGTGGATCTATGGCTATGACCCCCAAAGCTCAGTCTTCATAGTGGAAGAAACCACCACCCCATAAAGATCAAAAAAAGCACAAATAAGTTGAATCAATATGAGGACCCTGTTGACAGTTATGCCCCACCTGGTCGAACAGTAAACAAAGAGTATTACCGTGACATGAGGCAGGATGCTGTGCCTTGGAAATTGAAAATGCATGTGTCCAGTGAGTGGCAACTCCATGACAATTCGCCTGTTAATTCAGCATATTTTATGCAATAGTTTTTTGACCAAGCACAACCTTCCCCAGGTCTGACACCCACCATATTCCAGAGATGTTGCCTGTTGTAACTTTTTCCCCTTTGAAAAATCAAATCCCACTTGAAAGGAACAAGATTACCAGATACCAAAAAAATGTTATGCAGGAGCTGCTCACTATCCTAAAAATGAGGTCCTAAGAATATTTCCATCAATGGAAACAACTCTGGATAAAGTGTCTTCAGAAGGGTACTCCTTCAAAGGAGATTAAATGCCGAATTAATGTGTTGTAGTTTTCTTTTTATAGCACCAGTCCTGATACGATTTGATCAGAATTTTTTTTTTCTATCGCTAAACTTGGCCCTTTGTTGGACCTTATTTCATTTGTATGTGAATTCTTTATATTAACAGAATAACCATTGTATCTGAAAGACAGTTACTTTGATAAATAACCTCCTTGATTCAAACTCTTGAAAGAACAAGAATTTAGGATGTTATAGAATTGAGGGTTACTTAATGTAACACATAGAGGCTGAAGAATGCAAAGGCATTATAAGCAACAAATTGTTCCATTTGAAATAAGTCAAAATATTTAATGTGTCATAACAATTTTGCATTTGCAACTGTATTTTGTCACTCGTTACAACAATACTGTGTTGAATTTCTTTCTAATTTCTGCTTCCCAAATTGCTTTTGCTTGTGAGATTAATTTTTCATGTATTTTGCACTCTCACTTTTTTTTTCTTTTCTTTTTTCTTTCTTCCTTCCTTCCTCTCCGAGAAGAACTAAGAATAGTACATTCTCGGGATGGCTTTGGGATGGGGAGTGGTCTGATATTCAAAATTTTGTCTGTTACAATTTAGTTATCTTAAAATGAATCTGTGTAAACCCCCCGCCTCTTCTTTTTCTTTTTAAATCCATCAGTGGTTGTATTTGGCATGGTACGGAATTCCCTTCTGAATGTCACATGTCTGTAAGGATCAGATTCCATGCAAGATTAACTCTTTCTGGTACTTTTTCCATCTCTTGAGTTTGTGCTAAAAAGAGACATTGGATCCTAAATTCTTTTAGAACATTTTACATTTCTGTTTTCTTATCTTGAATTCAGTAATTCTAAAAGATAGTGTGTTTTTTTTTTTTTTTTTTTTTGTTTTTTTTTATATAGATTCCTCTCATATTTGCATTGTTGACTTCCATAAGGTCACTTTGCATGATGCTGTCAAAATTAACATGCTTGGAAAAAATATTTGCTCAGTATCAGTGGCAGCAAAAGAAGCCTCTAGGTGGTTATGGCTGAAAAATCAAGTGATTGGCAGTCAGAAAGTGTGGGGAAATTTATATTTACTGTGGTGTTTTTTTGTTTTGTTTTGTTTTTTTACTGGAAAGTAGGTCTTGGACATGGTCTAAAACTACATTCAATGATTGAGTCTTGACTAAGGGACAGAAATTATTACCTACTGGTGATCTTTAGTTAAGGGCTGGCACTTATTTCTCCCCTCACCAGTTTCGTTCAGTCTTTCTTGGATGATTAGCAACAGGATAAGAGGGATTATCATTGGGTTGGATTGATTTTGTATGTGTTTTTCTCAGTGAGTAAAATGGAAGGTCACTACTTTACCACTTCAAATTGAAAGTGTTGCCATATTTCCTGTAAGGGTGAAACAGTTACTGCGCTTGCCTTTCTTTTTTTTTCTTTAATGGATGTTGTTCATGATTGGACTATAAAATGCCAGTGGTGTCACAATGTTAGATGAAAACAATTGTAGATGACAGATGGCACACAAGTCTATCTGATCAGTACTGGCTAGGTCACTGTGAACAATGGGTATGATGTTGAAGGACCTGGAACCCCTATCCTGAAAGACATTTTGTGAAAATTGCGTTGGCACCCCTGCTTACATATTCTGTGAGAAAGAAACCTTTGTTGTTTACAAGTTGTTCAGCAAATATTCACCCAAGGTGTGTGTGTGTGTGTGGAGAGGGGTTGATAGATGGCTGAATGATTTACAGCTGAGGATTACGATGGTGAAATGCATTTGTGAAAGCATCAAACAGATATTTCATGAAATATATATGGCTGTGTTTATTTTTTTGTCTTTTTAAATTTTGTTTAGCATGGTACGGAATTCCCTTCTGAATGTCACATGTCTGTAAGGATCAGATTCCATGCAAGATTAACTCTTTCTGGTACTTTTTCTCTCACTTGAGTTTCTCTTAAGTTTGTACTGGAAAGAGACATTGGATGCTATGTTCTTTCAGGACATTTTACGATTTTAGTAAGTTATATAATCCATATTGATGGAATTCATTCAGATAATTCTACAAAGATTGGAATTTAAATTATCCCTTTTCAGTTTGTTTATTGCATTCAGTTTTGTTTGAACATTTTTCTGTAAAAGTTGTCTTATTTTTTATTTTTATTTTCCTCTTCAGTATTAACAAGTGTCACAGGCAAATGGCTGAAATTGCAGTTGAAGCCGTTCTTTCTGTTGCTGATTTGGAAAGGAAAGATATAAATTTTGAATTAATTAAAGTTGATGGCAAAGTAGGTGGTAAACTGGAAGATACAATTTTAGTCAAGGGTGTTATTGTTGACAAAGATATGAGTCATCCACAAATGCCTAAGGTAAGAGACTCCTTTTATATCGATGCGATTCGT
>OZ038494.1:15811610-15984110 GCA_964036315.1 Acanthosepion esculentum | reverse complement strand
CAGTTTTTGTATCAACTTAATAGTTTTTGTTTTTTTCTTTTTCTTTTTCTTTCTTTCTTTTTAAACTTGCTGGTTATCCCACATTGTATGGTAACAATAACAACAATTTGATTAATTTAAAAATTTAGAAAATAAAAAAAATTTCTTGTTAGAGTACTGGTTTAATTTTAAGTTTTCATATTTATTTCCCTAATTTGTTTCTTTTGCCTCTGACCTACTCCAAATGAACTTCAATCGGTTAGTCTTTCAGTTTGTTAAGACTTCATTTTCTTTTTGGCATCCACAAATGTGACGGTTTGTCTTTTTCATTTATAGGTATCTACTCTGGAACAATATGCTATGAGGGCCTTTTCTAGTGCATTGGAATCTATTCCTTTAGCTCTTGCTGAAAACAGTGGTCTGGAACCAATTCAAACTTTATCAGAAATAAAATCTAGGCAATTGAAAGAAAATAACCCAAGACTTGGAATTGATTGCCTTGGTAAAGAAACTCCTGGTAAGTGGGAACATTACTTATTATTATCTCCCCCATCACACACACACACACACACACACCTATATATAATATAGGTTTTAATTACCATTTCTCTACATTTAACATTGTTTCATAATTCTTTTAACCTTTTAAAATTTATTTAATGATGAGTAACTTTTATTTATCAATTTAATCATAATTTGCTTTTTTCTTTTTCTTTCCAGATATGAAGGAACAACATGTCTTAGAAACTCTAACCGCAAAGAAGCAACAAATTATGCTGGCAACTCAGTTAGTCCGTATGATTCTGAAAATCGATGATATTCGTGCTCCTGGCGAAAGTTATTAGCTTTCCCACCAACTTCATTCACTTTATCTCCATTTATTAGCCATGCTATGTGTCTTCTTTTTTTTTTTTTCTTGTACTGGCTTCTTTTGGCAAATGTCACAAGCAACCATTCTGAGAGGTATCAAGTCAGCAAATGTTATAGTGGTGTTTATACTTAGTTATGGACATTATTATCTATTTGCTTGACTGGCTTTTTGTTAACTGCTTCTCATAAGATAATAATGTGCGTATGATTGAACTGCTAAAGTTTCTCTTTGGTCTCTTTCATCAAACATTGTTTCGTGGTTCAGAATTGAAGAGCTTTCTTCATTTACTTGTCTGAAATGTGATCATTTGAAGTAATGTTTCTGTGTGTGATAATTTAATATCGACATCTTCCACAACAACCGACATGGGGGAAAGAGGTACCCCCCCCCCTTTTTTTCCCCCCATACCATGAATATGTCCCTTGAAAGGAAACTCTATAAATCCATAAAGGTCAGCTTTTCAATCGGATATTGTAGAGTTGAAAGGTTTTTTGGGGTCAGAGTAAGATCCAGGTTCTTTACATCCATTTTGGATGTCCTGGTGAAAGTGATCATTAGATGCAGCCTTTATAATATTTGGTTGCTTTTTACTTGTGGGCATGACTCTCATTTTGTGACCAAACTTTTGTAATGAATCCTTTGTTTCCATGATTACAATATTGACCTATACAATACAAGAAATATTCAGTAACTGAAATGAATAAAAAATAAAAAAAAACTTCAAACCTCTAACATATCTTTTCTTATTAATGTACATTGTATAATATTTGTTTGCTAACAGTGGTTTAACTACAGGCCTCCCAGATGATAGTAAAAAATTTGCTAGCTGAAGACACCGTTATCACTGTCTTACCATTATGTGGGAGATATGTCTGCCATACCTTGTATAAAGCTTTACAATTTCTATTTACATTAATTGCCTGTGGTATATTTTCCTCCTATTATCACAAAAATACAGGGTGTTCGATATTTATCATTGCACTCACATTAATTTTAATTTAATTTTTAAAATTATCTTTTGGGATGTTATGTGATGCTTTGAGGGTTGAAAGGATAGCTTAATAGCTATACCGAGAAAATGTGACACCTTAAAGGTAGGATAGCTCAGTAAACATACTGAGTCATGGCCAGATTTGAGTAGTAAATTCAGGGTTGTTTTTTTTTTTTCTTTTTCTTTTCTTAACCCTTGGATAAAAGCAGAGGGGAAGGACATGCATCTGATTTTGACAGCTGATGATGAAAGGGAAACCTTATTGTTTGTAAAATTCAGGTTATGGAATTATCTGCTGGCCAAAACCCGGTCAGGAAAAGTTGGTTGAGAGGTAATATTTTAATGTTTTTGGGAAACAGAGGAGGAAAGGGTCGAGGAATTTCATTGATGAAAATTTGGGGGTGTTAATAAAAATTAATAATTTTAGCTAAGCCACACTTGCTTGTCCATGCAGTATAGAGATCGTGGTGGTCAGGTGACCATAGAAGTGAAAGGCCTACGTAGAACACCAAAGGAAGCCGAGAAATTGTCTACACCCTCTTGGGCAGTATTGACATGAGGCACCAATACGAGAAGGAAGGCGTTAGGGTGGATCAATATTCTGCCACCATTACTCCTCAGCAGAAGGATCTCTTCATAATTGACTCTGGGGAATTAATTGCATGCCCAAAGAACTCTGTGGAAATTAGGGTAATCACCAAAATTCCAAACCCCGTCAGACCCCTTGCCAGTTTTGAACAAAGGTTCATGTAAACAGAAGATTGAAGTGACAATTAGAGAGACAACTACTTCACCAAACCCACGTGACTTCCTGCCACTGAAGAAGACCTGACTTTGCACCTTGTCCCAGAAGACTTTTCTAGACTTAGTCATGATGAACGAAGTGTCACAAAATATTTGAAGAAGGGAAGAGTCAAATAACCTATGCATGAAGGACATATTCTATACTTATACTATCTGGTTAATACAAGTAACCTATTATATTTCAGGCATTAGATTTGGAAATGGCTAAATTTGAACTAAAAGAATCACCATTTTAAAAATGAACCAGGCAAAAGGATACTGCCAAATCATTAAAAATGAACAGAATGTTAGTTTGGAGAACCATCAAAATATTCAACAAGATTGGGAATGTGAAGAACAGGCAAGGACAAGGTCCTGCTCAAACCCCAGAGCTTTGCACATCCACCTGGGAGAAGCTGAAAGATCTTGGAAACCTTGCAAATGTGTCCATCAGAACCATGTTGACCATTCTCTATAAAGACCTTAAGGTGTCTCCTTACAAACACCAAAAGAAACTGCTGTTATCTGCAAGCTCTGTAAAGAAATGCAAAGTCCTCAAGTGCATTTTGGCAGCCACACTCCCAAAACTTGTTCGTGATGAGAAGAAAATTGACGTTTAATAGCCAGAATGATTGGATTTAGTCTTTAATTGGAGACGGTTACTTGAAGACAAGGAGCAGACTCTGTGATGTGGGCTGCTGTGACTGACAGGGAAAAGGACATTCTTGAGTCATCACTGTTGCCTTGAGCTAAAAAAAGATTCATCACACTCAATATTGACAAGCAACTCCTGTTCCTCATTTCTTGAAAGAAAAATGGTCTATCATCCCCATACCCCAGATGCTGTAGTTAAAGATTCGGGTATCTTAGAAATCTTAGGTTTCTGTTACATGCCACCACAATTTGGACTCTCTGGAGGCAAAACTCTTGAAGGAATGGGACAAAATCCCTCAAAGGGTTATATGTGCCTCATGTGAGTCATTCACCAAGAGTCTTCAGCAATTTATTGACACAGAAGGGCATAGTTGATTGTGTATCAAATAGGTTTATGGACATAAGTTTTGGTTTCTGTTTTGTAAAATATTTACAAATTGTTTTGTCTAATAAAGATGGACTAAAAAAACCTTGTAACATTATTGAACACCCTTTAATGTAATTAGTTATTTTCTGAGAGGAGGAATTATTGTCTTGTAGTTAGCATTAACAAACTTGAAGAGAAATTTATAATTACAAAATTTCTAAAGAGATTTAAAAACTTTAGCTATGGTTTAATACATACTCAAAAAAAATAATAGGTTTCTGGCAAAATATTGGCTGATTTGTCCGGAAAATTATGAAAAAATGTTTAATCCTTGCTTTAGGCTTCAAAATTTGTTAATGCAAAAAAATGATCCAATTATGTTTTGGCTTTAAATAACTCAAAGGGTTGATAAGCCATATATATATATATATATATATATATATATATATATATATATATATAATGTCCATTTTCTCTGGCTGTTGTCCTTTTATAGCCATATTGAAACAGCATGTATCGAATAATTTTTCTAGAGTTTAGTAATGGATTGATTGTGGAGTTCTGCTTGAGGTTAATGTTTCTTTGTAATCTGTTTAAAATATCTATATACATATTGATTCTGTCATCAGCAGTAAGACAATTTTTACTTTTGAAAAATTATTAAAAGCTAACATGAAGGCTGTATTCCATTCAGGCATTTAAGCTAGCTCCTACGGAGGGCTAATAAGGCCTCCAGGCTAAAACTAAAGAAACCTGGTTAAGCCTGGTAAAGAGCAATGATAATTTTGAATTCCTCAGTTCACTCCATAGTACTTCATAACACCCCCCCCCCCTCTTTAATTCTGATTCCTTGGCATTTTGAAGAAATAAAATTGATTTCCTCAGTTCATAAAGTTTTGGGGATATTTAAATTCAAAGTTTCAATATAGATTAAAAACTTAAAATCATCATTTTTTTTCTTTCAGTTCTTTTAAAATTTGAATTTTTAACTTCCCTCTTCATCTGGACAAAAATCCCAATGCTGGATGTTCAAGTACCAGATGAAGGGCAAATTTTCAATCCTGGAATCTTCCTGATTCCAAAAAGGTAGGTTTATGTAGAGCAAATGTGGCCAGATTTAGAGGTTTTTTAGACAAACAGAATTTGCCATTTATTTATTTAGAAGATTAGAGATGCTAGATTTCTGCTCAAAAAGCTTCTTTTTTCTCCTTTTCTTTAGAACGAGAAATTGGAAGTGAAGATTAAGAATATGGTGGATAGATAACTATTGTCCCTAGACTTGAAGATTTTAGTGGTACTGGAAGTATCATCTTGGGAGTCTTACACAAAGCATCAGTTCTTGGAAAAATGTTTTTTGTTTTTTCAGAGTGGAATGCCCTTCTTACCAAAGGAATTGGAAGTAGCGATATTTACATGCAGACTATTCTCACCTTTGTTTCAGCCATTGTAGTAAACAAAGATGAGGACAATAGCCTGCATGCAAATACTGTAGACAATATAACTGCATCTATGGGGAAAGGGATTGCAGGGTGGAAAATAATTCATTTCCTATAAGGCTGAGTAAATACTTTTGAACTGTCATGGTTGAAAAAGGAGGATTGGGCAACTCCAGGCCACATATGGCAGCAATATTATATTTTTGGTCTTATCTGACTCGTGTAAAGATAAAGCATGGTAGATATATACTTTCTGGAGTGATGCAAGAAGCAAACTGTTTTTCCAGCCTCTTTTGTGATGGATCGTTATATGTAGAACCCAGTTAAAATTTAAAAAGAGATTTAAGTCATGGTCGAGTAATGGATAGTGGCTTGGATTGAAGAATCTGAGAGCTGAGTCGAATCCATTACATTCACTCACATGCTAATACCCTTGGGAAAAGTATGAATCTTCTTCTGCCCTAGCTATGGGTAAATAGCAGGACAGACGGGGTTCTAGAGCCTTGGATGGCAAATGGTCTACCACAGAAAGAAATGGCAACCTACTGCGGAGAAAAAAATCTGCCTCGTTAGTCATGTATTGAAAGATGTATTGTATCACACGTGGCATGTAACTGACTGAGTATCATAAAATTCATTCAAATTCCCACATTATCATTGACCAGTCAGTGAGGTTGTCTCTAACAAGATTCAAACTTTGAAAAAACTGACAACCATTTCTTGTACGCTAAAAAAAAAAAAAAAAAAAAAAAAAATGAAGGCTCGCATTCAGAAAATGATTAATTTTTTTCACTTTAAAAATAAAAATTATGAAATATATTCATTAACCAATAAAACTTTAGTTTAATAAATGTAACTTTTAATTTCCTGTAATGTTTTTTTCTTATAAATAGCATAACATAAATTAATAGACTAGTTTTTTTCATATATCTTCAACCAGAATGTAAATAATATTACTCAAATTTTCACATACTCAAATTACCTTATTGAGTACTAAAGTTCCTTTGTGTAAATTATTTTTTGCTTTTCAAATATTTTCATAAACAAGTTTGCACAGTTTACATTATGAAAATGCCCAAGTGACACATAAAGTGTGGTTGTCAAAACTATATTCGTACTTATATTAATTAGCTACCCAGTCTACCACTATTAAATTTACACCATGCATACATAAGATAACGTAAATTGTGGATTTTCCTATGATAATTTTACACATACTTTTCACCCCAATACTAAGACAATTCATTTCTTTTGTAAAAGTATAAAAAAAAATTTAAAAAATTTTTCATATGAATTTTGTTTGAGGAACTTTACAATTTGTTTCTTTCAATTTAAACGAAAACAAAGATTATTTTTATTGTAATATCCCCTTGCAACAGGGTCACGGTCACCAAATAATGTAACACCTTTTGCTGCTGCCTATACCCGGTGGTGTAACCACATTTAGTGATCTGGTCCTCAAGGTCTAAGGAGGATGCTTTAACCACCGGCTAACTCTGCACTGGTCAATGGTGATGCTAGTCCAAGCTGGTTGTTGGTTGCTGGACTTTCTCTAAACTTCTGGAAGGCTAGGTTCAATGACTTGGAATCAGAAATTCTGGTGGTAATTGATGTATATTCCAGAAGCAGTTGATGTAGGTTCTCAGCCCAAAGTCTTCATGCTTCCCAAAGTTATGTTTATATGCCCTTTAGCCCAAAACTGGCAAGGGTTCTGGGGATTTGTTGATTCTTTAATTTTCATTAATTCAAATAAGGGTTTTCTTTGTTTTCTATTTCTGCTTTCTAATCAACTTTCCAAATTTGGAAAATTATCCATCTTCCCTGAGAGTAATTCCCTTAACTCCAACCTGCTTCACTTCACATCTCTCACTACTACTCTGCACAGGCGGAGCTAAACTCTGGAGAACGGCTGAGTTTGAATTATTGAAAGATCAACATCTGATATGAAAGTTTCTGTACACAGCTGGAAAGAATAAATTTTAAAAATAGAGAAATTCAAAAAGTAATTGTAAGCTTTTATTTATTTATTTTTTTAAAATCATTTCACCCCTGTAACAGGTTGGTCTAGGGTGTTGGTCACAGCACTCAATTACAACTGGTTGGTTTGCTGTATCAGTTATAACTAGGTGGATAGGGGAATTTGTCAGTATCAGCCAACTACATTGTGCCAACACAGCCAGTAGATTTATCTGTCCCACTTCACTTGAACAGAGATTAAGTCTTTTCAGTTCCATCTGTTTGATGGTAATCAGCAGTAGTTTGATCCAAATTCTGTCATTGTGTCTCTGAAGATCATAGTAACCTTTTGCTTCTGGTTATGGTCGATTGTTGCTGTCCTGCTTAAGGGGGAGAAAAGTTTTTTGATAAACGAACTGAATGCATTCTGTAAACTTAAAATTTAATGTGAAGAGAAAAATAAGTTTACAGAATTTAACTTCTACGAAATGATGTCTGAGGGTTCTCTCTGTTCAAAGAGTCTGTGTATTCGGTGAAATGCAGGTGTGTTATCGAATCTGGTTCATTTGCTCCCTTCACAGAAAATGACTGCCAAGTGAAATGTGTGCTTACTCATATGGGAAAATCTTCCACCAATAACAATGATTAATGACTTCACTTTACCTAGCCAGACTTTGAAAAATTATAATTTAGAATGCTCATAGCTCATTTTATTACCTCCATATTCCCTTAAATTAACCAGATGGCTTTCTTACTGGTGAAGGATTCTTCATCAGAAATCAAAGTAATGATAATTATAAAAATTGCAAGCAACTGTTGTAGAAAAGAGACATCTGGTTTCTCTCTAGTCCTCAGCTTCAAATTAGTTTCACCCTAACCAGTTTTCAAACCTTGTACTAGCCCATTTCATACAGACACTGTGACCACCCAAGTGGAGTACATAACACACATATATGATTGACATTGCATTTAAATTTTTTAAGATAAAGTTGATTGGTAAGCAAGAAGTGCGAAAAAAGAAACTGTTAACATAGAACTTACGGTTACATCTAACCATTTCAACTGTAAAATAAGAACTTGTTGCCAATCTAGTACTGCGCTTAAATTCCATAAAGTCTAGGTACTATAGAGGAAAGCTCATCAGAACAATTACCATTAAAATATTTATAGAAATAGGCACAGGAAAGCTATATATGTTATAGTAGCGAGAAGGTGACTGAAGCTGAGATGCCTGGTCAGGACCAATAATATTTTATATTCTTTGTATTTTATCAAGAATCTCTAAATACATAGCAGAAGCACTAGACCAGATGTGACAGCAATATACAATGAATGAAAGAATGGTAGACTTAGAAATGTGTAAGATAGATTATGGTGAGCAAAATTGATTTTGAGTGCAAAATAGTGAATCAACTAGCTACTTTTTGAAATGTCCCATCACTTTCTTTTTTTTATTTTTAGTATTATTAAAGAATTAATATTTTACTGCAGTTTTTTTTTTATTGAAAATTTTTAGTAATATAATAATGAGTATTAAATTAATTAGCAATATAATTAAATTAAAAATCATATTGAATGAACAAAATTTAATTAATGCAATGAAAGCAGACATAATTAAAATTGATTGGTTCATTTTCTATGGCTTCTCAACACATTGCAGATTATTTAAAACTAGAAAATAATTTTATAATGCAAGAATTTTTTTTTTTTTAGATAATAATGATTTAGTAATACAAGTCTTACTAATTAACCCATAGCTGGGAGGAGAAGAGTTGGATTTATACCTTTGCAAATGAGCTAACCAGTTAACGCTTTTCGCTCAGCAGAACTCGACTGGGGAAATTAAAATATCGTGTATAACTAAAAAAAGAGAAACATGAGGAAAGAAAATACACGCATATCAATAATATCATCATCAGACTGCTTCAATGATCGGGGGGACCTAAGTGGAGAAAAAACAGACACTCTCCTCCACGATGATCTGCTGGTGGTGGCTCTCAGGAGTTCTGCCATTGTCATGTCCATCCACCTTCAACAGTGCCTTGCATGACGTTCTTGCAGAGGCTGTTATGCAGTGTGACATGGTCAAAGCATGACATATTTCAATGCTTAATAGTTGCAAGGAAAGATTCCTGTCAGCCCACTAGACTTTTGACCTTGTTCTGTACAGAGTCATTGGTTTTGTCCTCCCAGGATATCTACCAATCGCCCCATGCGGTCAGGTGTGGCACAAGTAGGAGATGCAGAGGAGCTTTCTGAAGCATTTGTTCTTGAATGCCTGGATCATACCCGTAGAGGAGAATAGATACGACCAGTGATTTATAGAGCTTGAAAATGGATTTGGAAGCCAATGTTCCTCTTTCATATCCTTTCTAGTCTGGTCGTCACTGCTGTGGCAATCTGTGTGCCAATTTCTGCCATCTTTTGATGGGTTGCTCCCAAGTATTTGAAGCTGGACAGTTCCTCCAGTGATTCGTCGTCAATAGTGATGCTGGGACTGGTGTTACTTGTGCTATTCACCATTACTTTGGATTTCTCTGTGTTGAGTTCCATTCCATATGCGCCATCCCTTTAAATGAGTTTCTTCGTCAGGTGTTGCAACTCACTGTTACTGCCTGCCATAAGGTCAATATTGTCTGTGAAATGCAGGTTGCAGATGGGTCTGCCACTGATAGAGAAATAAGTGTTGTGGCAGAGGGTTTCTTGGTTGCTCAATAGAACTGCACTGGTGTCATTTCCTTAGAGGGCCTGAAGGACTTGTATGAGCCTTTCTTCTATGATGAATCCTCTGAGGACATGCATAAGTGCTCAATGACATCTGGGTCAGCAATCTCAGAATATCTTATTAAAAACTGTGAATGTGCATCAGCCTTCTGTGAGGATTTATTTTTCAGTTTTGAGCAAATCACACTAATCAATAATTGAAAGTCATCAAAACAATTTATATTAATTAAAAACAACCATCTTTATACAAGCAAAAGGATTGGCTGTTAGGACTTAGTGTAATCAGTCTATACATATACTGTGTCAAATCTACAAATATTTTTCATGTCTGGACATTAATAATCAAAAAAGAAATTATAGTCTTGCCCTAAATGGTTACTATTTGACAAGATGGAACTTGGCTGTGATTGGAAGACCTACATAGAAGATGGTAAATGATTTCATCTCAGTGTTGTGTTTTTTTATGTTCAGCAATAAAATTTATGAAATGATATCTTCAAGGCAGCCACTCACTTGACCAAAATAGAATAAATAAATGAAGATTTGGGGGAAGAAGTGGTATTTAACCAGAAATTAAAAATTTCCATTCTCATATTTATATAAATGGTCACAAAAGCGAGAGTAGTTCCAGGTGCAGGCTGTCTGTTGAGAGAGGACTCCAAAACCACATATTGTGATGTGAAGATAGATAAGTGAAAGTTAGAGTTTTAGAAGGGAAATACTGATCCACAGTTTGTTTTGAAAGAAGTAACAGAAGCAAAATTGTAGCGAATCTGCAATGTTATTGGTCCTGACCTAGCATCTCAGCTTCAGTCATTTTCCCACCATGAAGCCAGTCTCATGGTCAGAAAGCAAATGTTCTATCCATGTGCCCATGTGGTCGATTTGTCAGGAAGGTAACTTCTTGATGTTATCAATCTGGGGGGGGGGGGCAATCCCAGCATGTGCCACCTTTGGAAAGTGCCTGAAAACTATGCACAGGTTGACCCCAAACCTTGTAAATGAAATTGAATAGACAGAACTCTTTGATGTGATGTGGTTGTAGAAATTGTCTGATAGCCATAACTGGGTTCAACTGCTTGTGGAGCATGGTGCAGAGTCCTGCTGCCATACACAGGGTCTTCCAGTAGTCACCCTCTTGACCCAGAGCAGCACTACCTCCTCAAAGCACTTGATATAGGCCTCCGTGTTGAGCCTGAGGCCCTCACCAACAAATTTGGGAACTCTGTTCTTATCAGAACCATCAGAGTGAGTTTTCCAAGTTGCTGTACCTTTCATAAGACTCATCCGACTCTTTCCGAATCATATGCACTGTTCTCAAACATTCTGAAATGATCATATTGGAGCTTTGGTGTGAATGCCAAACTACAGTATTCTGTTTCCAAATTTCTGGTGAAGTGAACTGCATTATGGTGCGCTTTTTCTCACAGACGGTGCCCAACTGGCCCTACTATACTGTGCAGTCAACAAAATCAAAAACAAAACAATGCGCATATGTATTTTCATACAATTCATGTGTGGATTGTTGGATTTTATATGATTTTACATTAAAAGTGACAATGGCAGACTGATTGATTGATATATATTTTTTTTTGCGGGTTATTTAAAGCTGGAAAATTTTGGGATTGTAAGAATAATTATTTTTTTGTGAGTGAATATTGCATTAACAATGTTTTGGAGATAATAATGATTTTTCCAGATACAAGTTCTACTATTTAGCCCATAGCTGGTGTCAGGGATAAGAGATGGATTCATACCTTTTCCAAGGGTATTTGTGTGTAAGTGAATGTAACAAACTTGACTGTAATTTGAACTCGACTCTCCAATTCCTTATTCCATGCCACAACCCATTACACTATCCGCATATCTTGAAAATGAAGAAAATGAGATGCCTTTGCGTCATTTGATGCACTTTTAATTGCAGAAAAGAAAAAGCGTTTTACAAACATCTTTAAAAAGAAAAAAAAAAGAAAGATACGTGCCATTTATGGAAAAGGTGCCATATCTGAGAGTACTGTTCATAATTGGTTTACTAGGTTCAGAAATGGAAATTTTGATCTGGAAAAATAAGAACACTGAAGCAGGCCTGCAATTGTTGATGATTACCAAATTGAAATGCTGATTAAAAATCATCGAGGTCACATGACACCGGACATGGCAGAAATACTCCATGTATTTCAACGTTTTCAAACTTTCCACAGAGCTGTTTTGTACAATTGATAAACTGTCCAAAGTGCATTTTTTTTTTTTTTTTAATTCATTTACTTTTCACTGTTACTAGTCATTATTAAGAATTGGGTTTTTTGTCTGTTTACGATAAAAAAAATATTGTTCAACAAAACTTGTTTAGAGGAATTCTTGCTGTCTAAATACACCTTATTTAAATTATACAAGTTTCATTACAACTGACAAGGTACTGTGATAAAACTTTTTATTTAATTTTTCTTGTGTTCATATAATATTTTCTTTTCTGGACTATAAAGTGTGTAAAAAATTACCCAAATAGTTTGTATGTTGGAGCACTTTTGGCTATTCTTTTAGCCATTATCAAGGATGTTTTTTTAAATTTTTCTTTTTAACTGAATGTGCAGATATTTTTATATTTTTCTAGAGTGATGGGAATGTTTTATTATTTTCTTAACACAGTCAGCACATCAGTGCACCCGATAAAGTAATAAAAAAATGGCTTCAATGTATTTATTATATCAGGTCATCCCATAAGTTCTGTCCGAATTTTGAATAAAGAAAACAAGTGACCAAATGTTACATTTAATTACAGACTCAATCAACAATGTATTTTCCCTGATTATCTATGACTTCCTTCCATCTATTAACAAGCTTACTAATTCCATTACTGTAAAATTCTTTTGGCTTTGATTCAAAGAACTCACAAATGTCAGTTTTAACCTCTTCCTGTGTTACAAAAGCTGTTTCTTCCAAATGATTCTGTAAGCTACAAAACAAATGGTAGTCTGAAGGAGCAAGGTCGGGAGAATAAGGTGGATGAGGAATTTTCTCCCAACCAAGTTCTTTGATCTTTTGTGATGTGATTCTTGCTGTGTGTGGTCGCGCATTGTCCTGATGAAACATCACCTGTTTTCGATTCATTAGAGCAGGTCTTTTTTTCCTCAAAGCTTGGTTCAAACGCTCTAATTGCTGACAGTATATTTGAGCATTAATTGTTGCATTAGGTGGTAAGAATTCAAAGTGGATTATTCCTTGGCAATCCCACCAGATTGAAAGAAGAACCTTTTGCCCATGAAGTTCCCTTCTCGGCTGTGGCTGGGGTCCTTTCCCTTTACCAAGCCACTGTCTACAACGCTTAACATTTCGATAAAAGATCCATTTTTCATCGGCAGTCACAAGTCTATCCAAAAAAGGTGAAACAAGTTGGCGAGAATGGAGAGAAGAGCAGATGTCAACTCGGGATTTGAGGTTGTTTTCAGACAATTCATGAGGCACCCATTTTCCAAGTTTAGGAACTTTTCCAAGTTGTTGAAGATGACGATGAACAGTTGTATGGTTTGAACTGAGAACCATTGCCAATTCCTCAACTGATAAAGCAGGATTTTCTTCAAGGGCTGCTTCAAGAAGCTTTTCATGAAACTCAACTGGACGTCCAGTTCGATCTTCATCTTCAAGGGTGAAAACTCCACCTCTGAATTTTGCAAACCATCTTCTGCAAGTTCTTTCATTCACACATTCCTCTCCATAAACTGAGTGAATGTTTCTAGCCGCTTCGGCTGCTGAGTTTCTTTTCTTGAACTCAAAGCATTATGTGCCTCAAATGATTCTTGGGTACTTCCATGTTAGCAGGGTTTTAATCAAACAAAATTTAATTTTATTGTTCTCTGAAATAAAATTTGATCAGTTTAAATGCATCTAAACATAAAAATAATGTTCAGCTCCATTAGACATTATAAAATACTCTTTAAAATTCGGACAGAACTTATGGGATGACCTAATATGTATGTATGTATGTGTGTGTGTCTGTATGGGTATATATGGGATACCATATATATACATGTTTGTGTATATATATTTATATATATATATATATATATATAAATATATATCAGAAATATGTGTATATGTACAAGTATACATGAGAAAAAAATAAATATTATTTATATATTCTAATCACTACACTTTCTATCATTAATCAATAAACTTAATAATGCCACTAACAAAATTGATAACATTAATAATAATTTTAACCATAATAGTGTACATCAAAATAAACATAATCCTATTAACTTATACTATTGTAACCAAATGCATAATAATTACAAACATGATGAGACAACAGTCAAAAACATAATTGGTAGAAATGTTAAACCCATTAATAATAATAAACAAGTTAAGCTCATCATATATTATAAAAAATTTAAAACAATTGACCTCATAGTCTCTAATAATCCTACAACCGCACAACTAAATCCTCTACGAAAAAACAATGTAGTGTATCAACTTACATGCCCGTTCAGAGATTGTATCTCTGATATGAATAATAAACCTGCTACATGTATTGGTTTTAGTACAACACCGCTCTCCCGTAGACTTACCTGTCACCTTTCTGATCTTAGTTCTATTAAACATCACCTCTTAGAAAAACATAGCCATGTGCATAATTTTAGACAGATATTAGTTGACAACACAATAATACTCAGACATACAGTAAAAAGAAACTTCAGATATTGGAGGCCATCTAAATTAAAACGAAGCAACCCACACTCAATAAAATTCCAGTTCAAACTAGTCACAACACATTACATCTCATCTAGACATATGGTTGTGTTAATATTTCATTCTCTCACGTGGTATGATGTCATAGAACCGCATCACGAATTTATGACCTGCGTCTGCTATTCTGTGACTGTTATCATATAGCAATCTTCTATGTCAACATAGCAGGATATCATCTTTGATGGTGAATATCTTTGTTGAAATGTCCATGATGATGGCTAATGTGAGCTGAAAGCTTAGATCGAGGAACAGCATAATAAAAAATATCCAAATGTTTCACAGTTTTTGTCTTGAAATTAAAGCAACACTACGAAGCTTAGAATGGCTCATGATCAAGCGTAATAGACATTTGTTGTTAACTATATTCATTGTTAACAATATATCTTTGAATAAAAAGCTTTTTGAATTTGTTGGTCTGATGAATTGGATCATGATTACAATTCCAATGTAATGAATTATAACCATGGGATATTAGTGTTTGAGTCTTTTATATTATATTCTTGCTCTTTCTTGTACATTGAGCTCTACCTGGATTCTATCCTCTTCGAAATATATATATATATATATATATATATATATATGTATATGTATATATATATATATATATATATATATATATATATATATATATATATATATAAAAGGCTCAAGTACTAATATTCCATGGTTATAATTTATTACATTGTAATTGTAATCACGATCTAATTCATCAGACCTACAGATACAAAAAGCTTTTTGAATTTGTAGATTTGATGAATTGATACGAAAACCTTTTCCACTTTGTCACACATCTTCCCCCACATATATATATATATAAAAATAAACACACTATATCTAAATATATACCTATGTAAAATTAATAGGGCTTACAGTCATATCACATTGAAGCACCAGTTCTTATCCCATCACTGAAGTTAAGCATCATCGAGCCTGGTCAGTACCTAGACGGGTGACTGGTTGGGAATACCAGGGGCTGTAAGTTTGAATGTGTGGGTTGTGTAATGGATAATGGCTCAGGATGAGAAGTCAGAGAGCAGAATTCGAATTCCGGTCGGATTTGATCCATTCATTTCTGCACAAATACCCTTGGGTGATCACCCAAGCATTTCACACTGGCATCTCGTCTGCAGTCGCTCTCTCACAGACATGCTGTCGCCTCCCTCTGTCTTTTTTACAAATACTTTCACGGTAACTGCTCTGATGAGCTGCTTTCACTGGTTCCCTGACTTCATGAATGTAAGCGTTCAACTAGGCTGGCATCTCGCTCTCACCCTTTCACTGTCGAAACTGTTAAATGTAGCCGTCTCTTCTACTCCAATAGCTTCATGTCTTGCACTTCTCACATGTGGAACTTCCTTGCCTTTTCCTGTTTCTCCTGATAGCTATAATCTCCAACTATTCAAATGTAATGTAATGTCAATCAATGTCTCCAGATGCGTTGATCTATCCCCTATCCTTCTCTTCATCTTTTCCTCTATCACTCCTATTTGCTCTCGCTCCAACTCTCTGTAACTCCTTGCACGCTAGTGGCCTCCCGCCTTGCCATGAATCTGGCGAAGGCTTATGTCGAACAAACGACCTTTACAGGTTGTGAAGTAAAAATTAATAGAACAATCATTGACCTCTTTATGGGATTGGAAGCAAAAGCTAGGAAAAGTTGACTTCAGATTCTCCGCCAACGTAAGCACTGCTACATTGCACTAAAAACAGTGAAGCCAAATTCGATCCGAGTGTGGGGCTCCATGTTATGACCTTGTGTAAAGCTAACCATTGCATGTGTGTGTATGGGCTGGAGTTACTAAATCCCATTATATTAATGAATTGACTCAACTTTTTGGTGAATGTGACGTTTGACGTTGAACTTTTGGAACTGTTAGGTCACCTTGACATATTTTGGGAGGATAATCCACAGCCTATATTGGCAGCAAACTGCCTGCATACAGATATAAAATAAGTTTAGTACATATATATAGTGAACTACTGTAGAGGTCAAAGAAGCCCAGGGTTACATGCATTTTTTGCAACGGTCAATGTAACTCTAGCGAAAATGACTTACCTCCAATATGAAAATGAATTCAAACATGCCTCATGTGTAAACTGTCCAAAGAAAGAAATGGCAGCTTCGCAGGTTATGCATTTAAAACATATAGATCCTGGAGTTGGATACTCTCTTGCAAGAATATCTTTTCATATATGTAAATTGTGGCTGTTAATGAGCATATAAAAAAGGGCATAATGAGGTGACAAGTAGAACGATGACTGCTGTATCGAACAGGAGACACAGGTTGCTGTCAGTGCAGTGTTTGACTAAAGGAAACATTACAGGAAATGATTACATGCCAGAAGAAACTACAATGTTACAAACTTTTTACTATAATATACAAAAATAGAAAAGGATGTAAGACAAAAATGTGTCTTCTCACCAGACTTATTCAACCTACACAGTAAGGCATTTCTGAGAGAATTAGAAGTCCTACCAGGAATTGTTTGTAACCACATAAGATATACAGATGATACAGTGTTGACAGTAGATATAAAAAGGAAACTACAAGAACTCCTACAAATGCTAGTGAAGGAAAGCATGAAGAAAGGACTAAACATCAATTGCAAGAAGACAGAGAACATGGTTGTTAGCGAAAGGAGGAACCCAACATGCAAATTACAAATTGGAGATAACAAAATCAAACAAGTACAAAAATTTAAATATCTGGGAAGTGTTTTAACAGAAGATGGAAAGTGTGACACTGAAATCTGAAGGAGCATTGGAATAGCAAAAGATGCCTTCCAAAAGCTAAGTTAAGTATTAAGAAACAAAAAAAATTTCATGAGAAACAGAAAAGAGTACTGAATGATTATGTAATATCAGTCCTATATAGCTGTGACTGCTGGACAATCTCCTCACAGACGAAGAAGAAACTTGAAGCAAAAGAAATTTGGTTCTACAGAAGGATACTGAGAGTATCATGGACCAAATGTGACCAATGATGAAATTTTAGAGAAAATGGAAACAAAAAGGACAGATACAGGAGGGGATAGTTGAAATTTCTAAGGCATTTAATGAAGAAAGAGGGCTTGGAAAATGTGGATTGATTGATTTTCTTTGTCTTATCAACCCTTTTCAGGTTATTTAAAACCAGAAAATATTTTTACATTGTAAGAATTTTTAATTTTTGGAGATAACGATTTAGTGACACAAGTCTTACTAAATAACCCATATCTGGGGGTAGAAGAAGTGGATTCATACCTGTCCCAAAGGTATTTGTTCATAAGTGAATATAATGAACCCAACTGGAATTGGATTGTTTGTTTGTTTTATGGCATATCAACCTCAATGGGTTATTTAATGCTGACAAGATTTTTATTGCTGTAATATTTTTTTTTTTACAAAAATGAATTGCTGGTAATTTTTTTTTTTCAAAAATGTATAGCTGGTAATTTTTTTTTCAAAAATGTATTGCTGGTAATATTTTTTTTTCTTCAAATATTTATTGCTGGTAATAATTTTTAGAAATTATTTCTGATATTAAAACCTATTTTTAGACTTTTATAGTGTTTTGACCCCAGTTTGGGGGTTAACAAATTTACCCATAGTTGGGACCCTAACACGTGCCTCCACTCTGGGTTAGGGTGGACCTGGGAACACCAGCATTTTAGAGGTGGTTCCACACTCCTCCTCAAAACCTCCTGATCAGAGGCCTTTCTGTTGGACATAGTTTATCGTCTTACCCAAGATGGCTGGAATTGTAACTCGGCTCTCTGATTATAAATTGTAAGCAGTCATCCATTAAATCACCTACACATCCAAAATTACAGCTTCTGGTAAATTTTTTTTCAAAAATGTATAGTTAGTAACATTTTTTTTTTCAAAAATGTCTTGCTGGTAAAAATGCTGGTATAAAAACCTATTTTTACACTCTGATAGTGTTTTGACCCCAGTTTAGGTGTTAACTATTTACCCATAGCTAGGACCCTAACAGGTGCTACCACACTGGGTCAGGGTGGACCTGGGAACACCAGCAATTAAGAGGTATTTCCATGCTCCGCAATAGCTCCTGATCAGAGACCTTGCTGTTGGGTGTAGTTTATTGTCTTACCCAGGACGCAGATGTAGTTTATCATCATACCCAGGATGTTTCAAAATTAACATTGGACTGCTATCTCCAATTATTCTATAAAAGTCAGGGATTGATTTTAGCCTGTATTGATATTATGAACAGGACCCCCACTTCTAAAATGATAAAGAATCAAAATCAGTGAGTTGTTTAGCCATATGAGATGAGCAGAACAAAAGATGAAAGCTGTCTGCAAATAACCTTTAAATGACAAGTCAAAAATCAAGCAGCAATTAATCAATCTTAAAAAGAACCAATCAGTTTTAAGTAATCACGTGAGAGTTGAATGATTATTCAAGGTCATGAATATTCAAGACATTTATTTAAGTTCAATTATTCCTTAAAGATAAAACTGATAATAAATTTGCCACTTTTTTACTGGGCATCCTGTATATTTCTGAGATAAGCTATTGGAACGGTTTACATTGTCCGAATTATTGTCCTAATCTTTAGTGTCATATTCATGATATTTCAGCTGTTGTACACTGGCCTTCTTCAGGGGATTGGAATTTTGAACTGAACCCTTTACTTTACCAGGGTAGATTGTTCTAGTTCCATGTACCATACCTCTTCCGAATATCTGTTTCAGTTATTTCCCTTTAGTAACTCTGCAAATTTTTATTCACCTCTGCTGTAGCCAGGTATTGAACTCACAACTCTTACTGGATTACTTCAACCAACGCTTTTATCCACTGGGCCATGTGTCCTTGGGAATATGGCACATAGAATTAGACCAATCTATCCCGGTGGACTAAATAAAGGGTTCAATTCAAAATTCCAATCACCTGAAGAAGGCTGGAGTGTACAACGGCTGAAATGTTGTAATAAATATGGTGACAAAGATGAGGACAACAGTCCAAACAATGTAAATAGTATATCGTCCAAGGCTTTATTTTGATCAAATTTTGAGTAAGAAGTTATAAAATTTGTAAATTAGTCCTTGTGCTGAGTATAGACATATATTTTAATAATCAGGTGTGTCTGGATAGCAATTTTTCATTTATGCAAGTTTGGATGTATTTATCCTCCATATTCTCGGAGACACGGTGGAGTAATGGATAGCGGCTCAGATTGAGGAATTGGAGAGCTGAATTTGAATTCCAATCAATTCCATTACATTCACTTACATGCTAATTACCCTTAGGAAAGGTATGAATCTTGTTCTTCCACCCCCAGCTATGGGTAAATAGCAGGACAGACCGGGTTATATAGCTGTGGATGGCGACTGGTCTACCGAAGAAAGAAATGGCAACCTACTGCAGGAAAAAATCTGCCTCATCAATCACGTATTGAAAGATACATGATCGCCTAAGTGTGTATCATGCATGGCACATAACTGGTCCTCATAATCTTCACTTCCTACTTTCTCCTCTTATGTTCATATCACACACCACAATCAGTAACTCTGTACCTTGAGTGGCTCTTGGGCTTTGTATTGGGAGAACATTAGTGTGTGTGTGTATATATATATATATATTTTTGAATTGGACAAAGTCCGACAATTTATTTAAAGACATTTATGATATGTTTAATGTTCTTTTTATAGATACAAGTATTTAAGCAAATGCTCTGTTTTATAATAAATGCCGGTAAATGTTATTTAATACTGTTTATTATAAAAGAGAGCATTTGCTTAAATACTTGTATCTATAAAAAGAACGTTAAACATATCATAAATGTCTTTATATATATATATATATATAAAACTAAACTGCTCTCTGTATTAATCATCTGAGAAACCCCTAACCCTGCCTTCCATTAGCATGTCTCATGCTAACCTCTGGGAGAGTGACTCCCCTACATACAAGCCACCTGCTGGTGGGCCTCTAGCAGTGTTACCATCAGTGGGCCTTTAGCAGTTCGCCAGTGGTAACGTTGCTGAGATGAACACGTTGGTGGTCCGACAGCGGTAAATTATAGTGGCATGCCACCCAGTGGCAGATTGGCGGCTTGTGTGTAGGACCATTGTGCCTTCTCAAGTTAACATTCTCGGCTGACATGAAGTGGAAAGACTACATTGAATTCATTGCTAGGTCAGCTGTTAAGAATGTTGGTTCACTGTTTCATGTTAGACAATTTCTCTCCAGAATCTATCTTACATACCTATAAATCTCCCTACACACAAGATACCAATCTACCACTGGGTGACTTACCACTAGTGTTTACTGCTAGAGGCTTAGACAATTTTTCCACTGTATTGCCATTAAACTCACTTTAAACTTCAACCTTGTGTCACATTTGGTAGCGATGTGGGCACAGTGAGAAATACCCATAATTAAAGAGATGTATGATATATTGATAGGGGTGTGTCAGTAGGTATGCATTTTGATTGGTGTAGTTAATAAATAGTGCCTTTATATACTTGTGACATTATAATTTATAATCACCAGAAAGTTATAGATTTTTTTCTTCTCAGGAATGATTTCACTAATCTGGTAGACATTGTTTCTTTATTTTGTTATGATTTTACCTTTAATTGTCTAATGTTTTTCTAAAATGACTTACTTTAAAAAAAAAAAAAAAAATTCTAAATTAATAACAATTTACTTTCACTGGTTAATATTGTATTGGGTCGGTCAAAAAGTTTGATTTATTAAGTAAATTCTCTACATAATAAGCAAATAAACTTTTTGGCCAACCAAATATGAGAGAGAAAGAAAGTTATAAGATAGTAAAACTGAGAGTAAAGTAAAAATACATAGTGAGGGTCTTTAAAATGAGTTATTTTTAAATGCAACATAAAAAGATTACTGTCTAAAAATTTAATAAAAATACAAAACAACAAATGAATTTAAAATTATAGAAAGAAAGAAAATGATAGTCACAACAATTAATTAGAGGACACAAAGTTCAATATTAGACTATGACTTGATATACTACTGGCAGTATATCTAGTGCAGTGATGACATGGCATTGCTGGGTGGAGAGCTTCCTAGTCTGAAGTCAATGGCCAGGGTGGAGGAGGTTTTCCCTTGATGGAATCAATGGCCACAGACACGTGGCTAAGGCGAGCATTAAAGTTGAAGGACATTGTTCTGACGCGGAGAGGGATGGGCTCCGTCAGATCTACTGGTTCAAGACAGGCTACATATGAGTGAATACCTCTCCGGTTTTCAAACCAGATACGAGGAGGGAATTCGTAAGGTGCTTCTTAACCGTGAAGCGACCCTACGACCACACCCGGTTATGGGAGTGGTAACGATTCGATCAAGAAAAAGAAAAAAAATGGATGGATGTTTGGAAACTCAGACGAAATAAGTTGTTGACTAATCTTGCATTTGTAAATTCCGTTCTGTCTATATCAACAGAAAAAAAATACTAGATTTTTTTTTTCCGAAAGTTTTTTTTCTCTCTTTACGACTGAAAATTTGAAAGACATAAATTAAAAAAAAAAAGAGTAATAATTAAGGCCCATGAGAGAAGGAAGATTATATTCCCAAGACTAAGAGAAAGTAAATGTCACGTTTATTTTAAATTTAATCTACCGCGAGCAAGTACTTAAATCGTTGGGTCCACGTATGGAGCCTTTTAAAGGCCTTCCTTCTCTGCTAAGAAGAGATATAGAAAGAAAGCTCAATTCAAATGAACATTGAATAATAAATACACTGACTTATTGGATGTTTTTTTAAATAGTCTTAAACTCTTCTTAATCCAATAATCTTTGTTGTTTTCAAAGTTCGAACAAAAAGAAAGCTACCAACGTGAGGGGAAAAGAAGGTAATGAAATTGGAATTAATAAAAAAAATCAATCAGAAATAGTTTAAACTACACTACTACAGTCACAGGTTTCAACTAGTTTAATTAGTTGAAACCTACAAGTTCATACAGTCAATTTAACTGTTAAATTGACTGTATGAACTTGTAGAAAAAACCTCTTTTGTTGACTAATGGTTGAAATTTGCTCAAATTATAACAAATGAGAGGAGAAAAAATTAAACAACTTATTTCTCAACAAGTAAGAATGATTTTCAGGTGTTAAAATAAAATAAATCATCGGTGTTTTTTTTTTCTCAACTTGTGTAGCGTAGCTGACTTTTTCTTTCATCACTATTTTAAATTTAATAAGATAGTTGAAAATAATATGTGGATATTAAAAAAATACAAAATTATGGGAAAAAAAAATACATTTAATAAATAAATACGCAGTTTTTGCATCGTTTTACAAATCTTTTCCTGTAATAATCTGCTATCGAGTTAATTTAATCAAAGTGTGTTAAAAAAAAAAAATTGACACATGCCTACATTTGATTATAAAAAATATTAATTTAATAATGTTGTTTAAGTTCAAAAGAAGGCTGAACAAAAAAACTAAACTTGTGGAGTTAAGCAGACTGAAAAATTGATACAAAATAACCACAGAAATCGATCGATCTTTTACACTTTTTATGTCTGAATCAAATTTGAATTTTAGTATAATTTTTTTAAAAAGTGAAAACTGAAAAGCACTTCTCAAATTTTAGTATTATTATTGCTTTTTCAAGCTTTCTTACTTTTTTAAAATCAATTCCAAATTAATATAAATAAAAATTAAAAAGTGATTTATTAATTTCTTTAAGTTTTTATTCGCACAGAATTATATCCAACTATTTTTTAGTAAGTTTAAGTTAAGAGTAGAACAATAACTTTTCATAATTTTTCATCATGCCAAGGTTCAACTTCTCTACGTTTTTATTACAAAACAAATAGTGCCCAAAAACTAAATTTTAACTTGTAGCAAGCGACAATAAAAGGAAAAAAATAGACACCTTAAAGCTATAATTCAGAATAAACCGGGAAAATTATTTAATGTAACCATTCAGAATTGGCAAGAAACAAATTTTTTTGGGGGGGTGGTTAAGATAAAATTTTCGTTAGCAAGCTAGTCAGGAAAGCGGCCATTTTAAAAAAAAAATCTTAAATAATTGCCCCGATAGCAAGGAAAACATCGCCAGTTTCAGATAGTTTACGAAGAAAGATATATAGAAAAATATAACAAATGACTCCAATTTTTAAACTTGGCTACATTTCAAATCGCAAAAGAAGGTTTTCATTTTTTGATAAGGTAGAATAATCGAAGACTTTTGAAAGCGACTTTCCCCATTCTTATTCGTAAACTGCGTGCGTTCTGCTCGACTGATTACCGGGAACTGATGGGTATCAAATTTCAGCATTGTCAAAATTTAAATAATGTACAGAAGCTAGAATGTATTTAAAATATGCAAAGAATAACACAAGAACTTTTAATAGTTTTCCAAGGAGAGAAAAAAATGTTTTATATTTTCAGGAAAAGAAAAAAAAAAGAAAGGAACGAAAAATAATTCAAGGGCAGATAACTGCGTTCATTCTCAATAAGTTAGAAAGTTGAGTTCTTCAACGAAGAGAACCAGAAACTTAAGTAGCGCTGATATTAAGCATTTTTAATTTTTTTTTTTTAATCAACGATTGTGCGTCAAAAAACCCCCCAAAAACCCCTTCAAATCTGAATATGAATTAAAAATTACTTATAAAAAAGGAAAATGAAATTTCCCTCTCTATCTATATTGTATATTCTATATAACCAACTTCGACGCCAGGTTTGTATTTTTAGCTGCGTACATTTTACAGTTTTTACTTTTACAAAAAACTGGAAGTAAATTTTCTTTTCGTTTGAATAAATTTCAAAATATTTAGGAATATTTTAATTCGGAGTAATTTAAGCTATTAAAAAACCCTTAAATTCATAAATAGCTATATTTAAATGGGCATTGACTAACAATCAACAATTTCAAAACAAGGATTATTTATTTTTAAATTGGTTATTTTTTTAGGATAATTTGTAGCAAATTAATTAATAATACATTTGTAACTAAAATTTAGTTAGAGATACATTGACAATAATTAAACAACTTAGTTTTAAACTTAAAAAAATAAAAACTTTGAATTTGAAAATGGAAATATTCGTTCCAATCTTGCCACACAAGTTACAGAGGGAAAAAATATGAAAATGAAGATAGTGTTTTTTATTTTGATTACTTTCCTATTGTTATAAATTTTTAAGCCCGAAATAAGGTATAATATTTATAAATTTAAAACTAAATCCCCGCTAACTGTTGTGGCGGTAATAATAATACTTGCTCAAGTTTAGTAGCAGTAGCACTTAAATACAACTTGTTAAATTTTTTTACGCACAATTAAATTTAAGTAAATTGAAAAGTACATATCTAAGAATAACATTATCTACCAATATTAAAAAAAAAATAACTGTAGGTTTTTACAATTAGATAAATGCCGAAAGTATTTAGAATAAGAAAAAAATAAACATAGTTGTGTGTATATATATATATATATATATTGGAGCGATTAAGTTAAAGTCTGTTGGTATTCTTTACATCAACGCTGGCCGAATTGTCATCTCCCAACATATTGTAGTTATACGCAGAGCCTCTCTTTTTCTTCGCTCTATTATTTACTATGGAAGAGTTGCAGATTAATGCCATACAAGCAATAGGACATTTCCAATAATAAAACAACTCTCAAATTAAACAAATATTCGATTTTAAATATTGAAAAACTATAATTTTCAGAGTTTTGATGCTTTTACAAACTAAAAATCTGCCGGATGCTATGTAGGGAACTACATTCTATTGCGCAATACTAAATCCTTCGATTTTGAAGTTTAATACTTTTTCCATAGTTTAGTATGGCAGTGATGCGGCCCTAATGTTGTGAGTGCTTCGTTCGATGTTGGGCTCGAAAATTTACTTTTACGGATTAACAAACGAGTCTACGAAACCAAATTGCACCCAACATAACACTATATCAACAACTTTTATGAGATCAACATTTTTTACTGATGGTTCGTGATCACTGGATAAATTTATTGCCGACTGATCGAAAAATAATAGTTGGTGAGTATTTTTTTTTAATCACCTCCTTTTTTGGGTCATGCTTTTTTCCCCCTATTCTCTTTCTACCCCCCAACTGTAATACTTTGCGTTAATTTATAAGCAAAGGGAGGGGATATGTCTAAAATAAATATTTATTAATATTTCTGATGGAACAATACATGCATCTAATAAAATATAAGTATGTTAAAAAAAAACAACAACAAAAAAAAACGACAAAATTTATTGATATCGAATAAAATAAAGATAACAACATTTCGATTTTTCATTTCTAGGGGCAGTGCATTAAGGACCACGAAATTATAACTTAAACAGGTAGCTAGTAGGACATTTATTTTTACATCGAAGAGATATAATAAAAATATTTATTCTTAATCTTATATAAAAATAAATATTTAGTAACTTATTGCCCGATTGGCCTAAGGGAGGATGTTTAAAAAACATTTTCAAACAAATAATTAAAAATAAAATCTATAATAAATGCAATTAAAGTTGATGTCTGTTTCTCAACAAAGTAAAAGTTACGTTTATTAAAAATTATTTACAAAAATCTAAATTAGAACGCTTCGATTTTTTCTTCATTTTCTTTTTAATTTTTTAAACAAAGTTACCATTTTTTTTTCTTTTTTCATTTTCAGGAAAACAAAGTATTATGTACATGAATTTAATATTGACTGGATTGTCGGTAAAATTGGACTTTTTCCTGGATTCTGGAAAGATTTAATACAGAGCATCTTTAGATCTTGGAGAGGGTGGATATGTGTTGTGAAGGCATTTGTTACTTGTGCTAAAGGGGGGGAAAAGTATTTGTTTAGTTAAATCGTCATCCGGTCTCCTGCCGGGTGACCATCGATTAATAATAATAATAATTATTACTATTATTATTAGTTAAGCATCTCTTGTCTGCTGCCTCATGTCTATTGTAAACTCGGCAAGAAACCGTAAGACAAACGGCTGGCCTGTTGGTGATACTTAGGCCATTTATTCTGCACATCTACAGGATAAAAACGGGGGCTGATAACAACACCCGGTTCGACTAAATGTCAGGTAAGTTTTTTTTTTTAATAAATAAGCTTATGTTTATAAAAAATATCAGTTCAATTAATAACCTATTGAGTTTTAAAAATAAACACTTATTTTTATTAGTATTAATTTTATACTACTTGCTTTTTTTTCTCTCTCTTATTACCTACATTACCTGCGGCCACCATCCGTGCGCCGGGGACCAACCCTTTCCTCATCTTTATTTGTATTATTATTATTTACAATTCTTGTTTTATTAATGTTCTTTTTCTTCCTGATTGGGTCTTGGCTTGTTTTTCTACAGCTGTTATCACAAACCCGTTTTGTATCTGTCGCTTTTTGTACAAATCTTTCTTAGACTAACTCGCGTAAAAAGCATAAAACTACTACTAATTTTGCATTCAATATGGCTACCGTTTCTGAAAACTAGTTATTCAATCTGTCGACCATAGTTTATGGACGAAGGCGATGCAGCTTGGTTTGCCTTAACTCTTTGCCGTGTATTCTCTTTTCCTCACAATTTTCGGGACATTTTAATAACGTAAAAATCTTTTTCAAGATTCATGAAAATGCTTTGTTTTCTTGTAATTCGTTTGCATTTTAATGTTCCAATGGCGAATATCAGATTATGCCCCCTTGATCTGCACCGGAACCACCATGGCTGCTATCTTTCTCTTCCTCTCCTAGATAATAATTATCTGACATTTTTTTTTTTGTTTTTATTATTGCTTCTCCCTTTTTCTTTTCTCGATCATCTATCACAAAATAATTAATTTTTCTTAGTTAGAAAAAGAAAATGTAAATAATCAAACTAAATAAATGAAAACGTTGCATGATGTTTGGCAATATGTCCTCCTGACAGAAGAGTTCTTTTGAAAAATAAAATGTTGATTTGTTTGTTGTAACTCCTAGTAATAAAAAAAATGTCTAAATTCTGTATAGAAAAATAAGAAAATTTAATCTCTGATAAAATAGAAAGTTTTCAAACGTTATGAAAGAAAAAGAAAGTTATTTTGCTAATCTTAAGTTATTGTAGCAAATGTATTTATTTGTAAAAAAAATATCTTTTTCTTTTATGATCGTGAATAATCAATAAATTCGATTGTTCTTGTCAGTTAAAAACAATTTTAGTTGGTTTACTTTTCATTTTTTTAAAAATAAATTCTATTTTTGTTTCTTGTTCAATATTGGAATTTTTTCTATGACGTGTTTAAATATTTTTGTTGCTTTTATTCTGATTTATTTAGATTTGTCAAAAACTTTCCAGTGAATTTATAAAATTATTATTTCGTTATCTTTTCAGATATTGTACAACAAAACTTTTGTTGTACAATATCTGAAATCAAATTCAGAGGTTTTCTTAAATTCTTTAAACAATTTATTTTAAATTCCACCAAATAAGTTTTTGATAAAAAGTTCATTGATTACCTTGTCATGTTACTACTACTACAAAAAAGTAAAACAATAACTTGAACTATAACACAAGTTCTTTCTGTGAATTACAACTAAAATACAGTACACATTTCAGTAAACGAGCATTTATTTTTCTAAATATTTCTCCTTAGCAAAATTATTTACTTTTTTTTTCCGTCTAATTATTAATTTCCTTAACTTATTTTCAACTTTTCATTGTCTGGTGGCTTAAAATTAGAAAAGATCGTTTTTTTACACTTACTTTGTTTTGAAAGTGATTTTAATTTTTAACTTGGTGAACCCGATTCAGGTCATAAATCCCTTTTTAGTGCCTGTCATTTCCGCCTATTTCCTATGACCCTCTATTTTAAAATTCTTTGTTTTAACTTTGTCGTAATCATTGTTAACATTGAAAATTTCTTACGATTTTCTGTTGACTCTATGGTTTGAGTGTTTTCTTTCTCTTTAAATCGATGATTAAACTATCAAAAAAAAAAATTTTGCCAAAAATTTTTCTCTCGCTTGTTTGTTTTTTTTTTTTTTTTTTTTGTAAGTGCAAATGGCAATGCTATGATCAGTTTCGCTCAAGTTGCACTAATTAAAATTATTTCAATCGAATTGTTTTACTTTTTATTCGTTGTGTTGCTGTTTTTTTTTTTTGTTAGATTGCTATCTTTATTGCGTGTGCGCGCACTTTTGAAATATTCATCAAATTTATAGATTTTTCTTAGAATTAAATTCTTTAGAGAAATAAAAACTATTTAGTTATTTTTAGGTTGAAATTCATTTTAAATTAACAAAAAAAAGTTGAGCGAAATTCATTGCTGGCATTGCGTGTATTTTCATAATTGTGGTGATACAAAAAGTTTCTAACTAATTACGAGTAGAATGTGATTAAAAGCTTTGCAATTTTATGAATGCTCCGAGGGAGAACGTAAAAGTTAGATAACTAAAATTTTATTTATATAATGACTTGTAATTTAAAAAAGAAATGATATACTTTTTACAAGCCATAAATAACTAACGGTTTCAGAACAGTAAAAAAACATGTACTGAAAGTTGTATTACGTTACAATTATAACATAACATACATATAAAAAAAACTAGCAAAGTTAATTAGAGAGACTGAACTTTTTAATTTCAATTTAAGATTGAATCTGCCTTTTCGAGGATATTTGTTTACATTTTCTTTTCCTTGTTTTTAATTTTTGTATTTCTCACTCACTGAATTTCTGGGCAGTAGTGTTTTTCTGGTCAAATTGTATTGTTTTTTTTTGTTTTTTTTTTCATCTTGGTACGTAGGCAGTAAATTTGTAAAAGAAGTCGCTTTTAACAATTTTAATATCAACATTTTTCTTTTTAAGGGTTGATCACATTTGAAATTTTAGCCACAGAAGTAGCTGACAAACCTGACCAGGAATTTTTTTTGAGATTAATAAACTAGAGAAATTATGTAAAGTTAGAAATTAAAATTATTTTTGAGTTTTGATTGATTTTCTTTTTTTTTTTTTTTCTTGTTTTAAGTTTAGTTGGTGAATTGGCAATTTGGAATTTTGAGCTAAAGTTAATGACTGTGTTGAATGAAAATTTGTATAAATTTAGATCCCATCCATACCTTTTGTTGTTTATGCAACTAAAATAGGTATGACAAAGGCCCTTAAAGAGACATGTTTCTATTTAGAAGTTGCTTTGTCATAAGTTGAAAGATCAGTAACATGATGGTAAACAGAATTGAAAAAAAATTTTTTTTTTTAATGTATTTTTTGGTAGCTGATATCATTAAACAAATTTTTATTGTCAGCATTGTCCTGAGAATCATTCATTTTGCAATTTGGTAGTTAAAATGTAGCAAGTGATTGGTTTAAAAATAATAAAAAATGTAAATTTTCTATCAGAAAATATTTTCTCGGTTTTAATTAAAATCTATTCTAATACAGTAGATTTTTATAATTTTTAATTTTTGAAATATTACATTAATATTCCTCTTGAAAATAAATGAAATAAAATCTTTTAGTAATTTCTTATTTTATATTAGAAATTAAAATGATATTTCTTTTCATGACATTATTAAAATTATTCACTAACAATTTAAATGTAGATCGATTTATTAATTATAATTGAATTACTTTCTGCTTTGAGGATTCCTATTTTTGCATATACATTTTAAAAATGATAATAGTTCATTTCTTGTTAATTTAGTGATAAGTTTTTTTTTCATTCTAATTGGAAAGGTCTTCAAAATGTAGATAAAGTTTCTATGCTGTGATTCTGTTAAGTATTTTATGTGAAAGAAATTGAATAAGAAAAAATCTTTTATCAGCTAGAATATTTATAAAATCATAATTGGTAAAAAAAAATCCCTTTTGTGCAAGAAAGTATTTGGAGGCTCTTTAAATAAAGAAAAGTAAACTTTTTCTAAAAACTTATTTGAATATGTGAGAGTTGCTGTAAGAACTTCATTCAGATATCATAAGATGAACATTGCTTAATAGTTTTCCTTCTATATGGAAAAAAACTATATAATGTTTCAAAATTTTCCTTAAACCATGTATATGCATTCTTAATGACAAGTTAATAAGTTGAAAGATTAATATATGTTATTTTTAACACTTATGTTTCATCTGTTGTATTTGTTTATCAAGAGTACATGTTCAAGTATTCATTACAACATATACTCAGTGCACCTATGTAGAATATAAATAGAATTGAAAAAGTATGACATATTTTTGATAACTTGGAACATTGATTTGGAAAGTGAAGTGATTAGATTTTTGGATATTTTTGTTAATTCGATGATCTTGTGTTTACATAGTAAACATGGTAATATGGAATATGTTCAAACCAGTTGGGTGTTTAATAAATTTTTTATTCTTTTTTCAACATTTCATTCAATAAGTACATGAGAACAAAAAAAATTAAGGAAAAATCTTTATGGTGGCAATCTTACTACTAAGAAACATTGGTTAATTTGAAAATTTAACAGTTAATTAGAAATAACTATTTGAATAACCTAAATGTCTGTAAACAAAGCAATGGGATTTGTACATAGGAAAATGTTATTAACTGTTAAGTTTTCAAAAAATGTTCGAATTAACTACAGTGTGATTTTTGTTTCAGTTGTTCTTATTGAATGAAACATTGACAGCAATAAAAAAATTTTAAACATTCAACTGGTTTTCACATTCTGTTGTACATACCTTGTTCGGATATTTCATATTGGTCATTTTATCATAAAAAATTTTGTATCTCTATAACAGCTATTTTTCATTTATAAAGACATTAAGAATAAAAAAAACAAAGTATTCTTCTATTTAGTAGCATATAAGCTTATTTCCTACAAAAAGTAATTGGATGAAAATGAAATTAATGTCTTAGAATTTAAATAACTGTAAATATCTGCTTTCATGTGTTTGCTGTTAATAAGAAAAATAGAAATAAACTGCAATATTGAAGATATTTTCAAAATAATTGTGTATTATATTAATCCTAATTCTATGAAAATACTGTTAGAATAACTGAAGAGAAAAGTTAAGGTGTAAATTTTTAATGCTTAGTTTATGGCTTACATACTTTTAAAATTCAGTATGAATAAAAAAAAGTTTGTTTAGAATGAGTATCCTGACAGTTGGGCTTGTAACTGTTTTAGTTTTGAAATTATCAAATAAATTAAAAATGGATTATTTAAAATAATACTGATTTATTTAATTGGCACAAATTCCAATAAAGGTTATGAACATTTCTCGGGAGCTTAATTTTATGTTTGTACTTTTTTCAAGCTTCATTGGTTAAGAAGGAAGAACAGCTGGTGGAAGAGCACCGAGAAATTGATGAACAACCTGCTGCTGCTGCTGCTGTCTCCTTGAATCTTGAACCAAACCAAAATGGTCGGGGCCTACAGTTGGAATGTGCCATCTCCGAATCTAAAAGCCAGTCACCACAGCAAAACTCAGTTGAGGAGCAGCAGCAGCAGTTTGATGTACAGTCAGTTGAGAGCGGAAGTGAAAAGTTCCCAAATTCAGAAGCATCACAAGAACACCCACCACCTCTTCCTCCACAACAACCTCCACCTCCACCCCCAACACCACCACCACGACAGCCTCCACCTCCTCCTCCACAGCAGCCACTGTCACCTCAAGGGCAGTCAAAGCAACATCCCCAACAACCAACAGCATCACCAACACTCCCATCACCTTCCCAACAAGGTCCACCACAGTCACCTTTACAACACCAAGAACAGTCCCATTCATCATCCCAATCAGAACAACCTTCACAAACACTGTCACGATCAACACCACCACTACCACCACCACCACATTCTCAACAACAGTCACCAGCACAAGAACCTCAATCAGAACAACAACAACAACAAGGAGTGGCACTGGCTGAGCAGTCATTGTCCGAACTTGAACAGTCACAAAATCAACTGTTGGCACAATCAGCACAGCAATTTCAGTCAAAACAGTCATTGCAGCAACAGCAGCACACAGGTGATGAAGAGCTGCCAAAACCTTTCTTACATCAACAAGATCTCTTGCACTCAGAGTCTGAGATGCAACAGCCAGCACCCAGGATGCAGTTATTGCAAGCAAAGTTGTCAGGGTCACTGCCAGAATCAGAGAAACAGTTGCAGTCATTTTCTCAGCTGCAGCAATTGTCCCAAGCCAATAAAGGGCATGAGATCAAGCAGAAGCTTGAATTGCAGCTCTCATCATCTGAGTTGGAACAACTCTCGAAGCAGGAGTTTCAGCAGAAGCAGGATGTTGACCAACAAGTGTTGTTGCAGCAATCGCAAGTGCCGCAGCCTCTCTCCCAGCAGAAAATGCTTCCTGAGCACCAACTGCAGTCTGCATTGTCTCAGACAGAGCTACAGTCTGGATCCCTTGCCATTCAAGAGCGTCCGGTGTCAGAGAGAGGTGATTATGTGCCAGAATGCAAGTCCCAACTGCCACAAGCTGAAGCGCAGCAACAATTGGAATCCCAACAACCCAAACAGCAGCAGCCTCCAGAACCAGAACCTTCTCAAAGAGAACCGCCCCAACCGGAACCCCCACCACAATCTCTCAGTGATCAAGCAATGGATGTCGAATTGCAGCAGTCACAAGTCAAACTAAAAGTAAACAAAGAACAACTGGCAAAAAGTAAGACGGAAGAGAAAAATGAATTGGTTCAAGAAGCTTCTTCAACTCACCAGTTAGCATCTGCTCTACCTGCCATGGAATCTCCACAGCTACTGGATGCTTCAAATGAAAGTAACTGTAATCTGCAGGTTCGAGGAGAACTGCAAGAAATAGCATTGCAGCCTTTATCTTCTGGTCCATTTCTGTCTTCAGATAGCTCATCATCTGTTGTAGTTGACTCCTTAAGTAGCACAGGGAATCAGAACGAACCTGTAATGAGCAGTAGCACGACTGCCACAACCACTACGGCTACTAGTAGTAGTAGTAGCAACAGCAGCAATAGTAGTAATACCAATAGTGTAACTGTACAACAGAAGCGTGGACCTGGTAGACCTAGAAAGGAAGCATCTGGAACTCCTTCACAGTTGGTCAGGAAGAGAACGTGAGTATCTTAACAGTGACAAGAAAATTGTGCATTAAAATTTTCTCAAAATTTATACCTATGGTTATATTGCCAGATTTTTTTTCTTTTTCCAATTCGCAACCCTAACAATTGTTTTAAAAAATTCCCATCATTATAGTCCCCCTTTATAAAATTTCACCAAATCCAAATAGTATAAATATTGACTTTAAGATATGGCATTTTCTCTACTTTGCAAATGAAACCCATTTCTGATTCTGCAATGAGGATGTTGATACTAAAACATTAATGTATGCTTCAAAGTTAGCCAATTGTGATTCCAAAATGTTTGTTCTTTAAGGTGAATGGATAACACCTATTTTTCTTCAACTTTTTTAAAATATAAAGATATTCGGTAGCTTTGGTGTTTGAGTTTGTAACTTTAAAATATCCTGTTTAAGTAAATTTTATATTGTTGGTTCTGTTAATGTCATACTCACAGGGGAGTGCTGATCAAAAAGTGGTTAAAAATAAATATAAACTGATGTTTAGTGAATTGTTTTAATTTTCAGAAATAGATTAGGCTGAAATCTCTTTAGCAAACTGTGTGTGAGAAAGAGAGAAAAAAATTCTGAAAAGGTGTGATATCTATACTGATGAAATGTTTGTAAAATATTTGAAAGGTTGAGCCAGTGTGTAAAATTGGAATCTTTTTTAATATATTCTTTGTTATAAATGATAGCAGTTTAAATACATAGTATTTACAAAAGAGTAACTATTTAGGTATTTTTTTTTTTTTTTTTTTAGAACTACTGTTTTTTTCTTTATAGTTTGCATGCAATGTCATTAATTGAAAATTGGGGCTTTTTTTAAAAGGTTGTTGGAAGCATAATGATAGGCAACAATTTCTTGTTGAAAGTAAGTTTACTTTAATAGCATTTAGCAGGTTTATTTTCTTTGATCAGTTGCCTTTTTAATAGGAAAATTGACTTGTCTATTTCTTTTTCAGTCAAGGCATTTGTATCATTTAATAAAACAAAACTTTTTGAATGAAAATACTTGTTTTTGTATGCTAATACTAAAACTTTTGATTTTATACTGTAAAAGTTATATTTTTGGTTTTTCAAGACTGTAAGCAACCACGCACTTCTGATTTGAAAGATTGGCATAATCTTTTCTTTTTAGCTCAGTTGGCCCAGTGTGAGACTCAACTGAGAATTTGTAAATAGCTGAAATTTTTATTTTCAATTGCCATATTGTTTGGGCCTAATTTGAATGCCAGATTATGTCAAGAAACAACAATAAATTTGTTACAAAATGCATATTTAATGATATTGGTGCTTATCATGGTCAGTAAATTAAGCTTTTAAAAGAAAAATAAATCTTGAAAAAAATCTTGATTATTTTTATTTATTTATTTCTTTTTTGTAAGTATCAAAATTGTCAAATCTTTTGTATTGTTAAAAGTTATTGTTAAAAAAAAAAGAAAGTTATAAATATTTGATTCCTTAAAAATATTATATTTCTTTTAGTCGAGTTAGGCCCTCAGGGCGCAAACCCAAGTACACATCTAGCATTGAAGTATTCAATCCTGAGACAGCAATGGATATTAGCTCTGAAGGTATGGACTCCACTTTGTTCAAGCTTCATCATGAGTCAACAACTTCTGCTACTACTCTTCCTGCTACAACTGTTACTACTGAATCCATATCAAGTTCAGTTCCAGAAGATGTCCTTGCTGATGAATCGACTGAAACTGAGATATCGGAGACAACATCAACTGGTAATTTTAGCTTTGTGCTTTGCTTTTGCTTTAAAAGAATTGAATGATTTGATACTATTAGGGATTGCAGTGATTTCATTTTGACTAGAAATAATGATTGTTGTGTTTGGAGTTGTCTAAATAATAGAAAGCAATTAGCATTAGCTTGGGAAAATATTTTGATTAACTGAAAACATTAACAAAAAATTTGTTTTAGGATTACTTGAATACTATAGAAGTATTTTGTAAAGGAGTTAAGCAAGTCAAAAATTTGAGTTGAGTTGTGAGGGAAAATAGATACTTCTCAATATCGGGGCAATTATTTTTTTCTTTCTTAAAATATACATGAAAACTGTTTTATCTACAAGAAGATAAAAAAAAAAACATTACTTAAATGAAAAATTAGCTTTACTTCATATCAAACTCCTGTTTGTTTTGTGATTTCTGCAATTTGATCTTGTGTTATCAAATTCAATCCCTTTTCTATTTAGATTCAATAGAGGAGTAACTTGACATTAATAGAGTTATGAGTTATTTTAATACTTTTATAATTTATATTTGTTATTGTGAAATTTGTAAGATAATCATTTTTGGGATATTATCTTGTAACATTTAATAAATTTACAAGACGCTTTAGTTCAAATTATACAGTTTACAACTTTAGGAAAAACTTTCAATGAAAGATTTGTAAATACACACGCACTCCTTTTAAAAGATGAGAGGTTGAATAAATTGTAGTTTATGACTATCTTCAAACAAATTTTTATATATATTTTTTTTTCTTCAGGCTATTTAAACTTCACACTTTGAAATCTTTTGTAGTGAGCAGTTTTTTCCTTTTTCCTGAATTTGATATTATAGTTTTGTTCATTGATTTTTTTTTTTTTTTTTTTTTTTTTACTGTACCCTCCTTTTCTCTTTACAGATGTCGCAAATAGTGAAATGTTAGAAAGTGCTTCCTTGCAGCCACCTGAGCGGCATATTTCAGAAGATTCAAATTCAAGTGGAACACCTAGGTATTTGCTCTTTTTGTAGCTTCTTAAGTTTTAAAATGGAGTACTCACTTAATTTGTTTAAATTTAAGTTTCTCAACTCTTTTTTTAACCTGTTGTCTACTTTCTGTGCTTTTCTTAAGCAATATCTGTCACTAATTCTTAATGAAGCTAAAATGACATGTTCATTCACTGTAACCCTTTTTTGTTTCCTGATCATTTTATTCATAAAATGTATGTATGAAAATGGCTTGACAATTGCAAACTGCTGATTTATCAATATGAATTGAACATTTTCTGCTTATCTTTCCAAATAACTGAGATTTTATCAATTCATCTCTGAATTGAATCTTTGCTGAAAAGTAATTTCTGAAGAATACTTGATGAATCTTGATGCAAGAGTTTTCATGAGAATTTCAAAGACATGACCTACATTTTCAGCCTCTATGTAGTCTTCCAAATTTATGCAAATTCACAAGACATTCATTCTGTTTGAATTTGTTTGTGTGCTTTTGTCAAAGATAAAATGGCTTCTTCTGTATCCAAAATCATTTTCGATTTGTGATCAACTTGAATTTCAACAAAGTCATAAAATAAATACACCCCAGATACCATTGTTAATATCGGGATGGTAATGAAAACATAATAAACGAGTAATGTGTCATGAATGCCAGGATTAAGCATAATGTGAACAACATTTATTAAAGTGTTATACCAGCATTACTTATCATCAGCAGTAGGTGTGATGCTGAGGTGAAGCTAAGAATAGACTGGATGTGCAAGCAATAATTGGCATTGTAGATTATGCTCTTCTTTTCTCTTAGCAATAAGACCAAGCGAACGAGGAAAGGGAAAATGAACAATATGAATGAAGGCTGTTTTAGTTAACAGGCAATGGAGAGTTTATGGAAGCAGTCATTACAGAATAAAGAGATTACAGAAAGTCCTATGTAGAAAGATTGGACATTGTAAGACATTACTTTAATAACAGAAATAGAAAATAATCTTTTAATAATTTCCCAAAAATATATTTTGTAATTTACCAAGTAAGAGTAAAAAAAAAAATTTTTTTTTTTTTTTAATTTAAAAAAAAAATCTATATGGACATGGCTAATATTACCATTGCTAATTCTATGTGATACTCTATCCCCAAACTCAACTGAAGGAAGGGTGATCTTGCCCTCATTAAGAAAGCGTGGTTTAATGAATGGCATTTCCCTTTAACGTATTAACATTTAGTTTGGGAATTGCTTTCATATAAATTAAAGATAAATTGGTTGATTTTAATATTTACTTCTTCATTTCAGCAATAATCGTATGTGTGCCTTCTGTAACTGTGGAGAAAACAGTTTACTGGGTCAAGGGGTATTGTCAAAATATGACCCTACACCAGGATTCAATCCTTTCAAGCGCTTATTACAGAGGGCTCGGAGGACATCTTCTGAAAATGATGAAAAAGGAAATGATAAAAATCCCAAACACTTAACATGGAGGAGACCTCGAGGTCCATCTCGACCAGCAAGGTAATAATTTAGTTCTTACATTGTTGTAGCTTATTTATTTTTGAGATTAAAAATAGTTTGACTATGCTGCTGCTTTTTTTTTTTTTTTTTTAATTAAGGAGTCTTATATGAGGCAAATTTTATTTTATATGGCTTTATGAAATTTTAGACACTTTGTATATGTTAAATTAAAGCTATCCAAAGTAACATTAGGAATTTGATAAAATGTTATTACTCATATTTTAGAATAATGCAAGGGAATAAATTCCTGAATGTCCCTTTTATTAAAGATCTTACAAGGCAAGCATAATTGGTTGGTTTCTTTAATGTCCATTCTTTTCTTCTAGGGAGCGTAGTAAATCTCCTCGGCGCCCAAATCCACACAGTATACATGATGAAGATGGACGACCTGTTAGAATTGTTGATGAACTCAGTTTAGTTGGATATTCTGAGGATGTTGATGTGCATCAGGTTTATGAAATCACAGGTATATATTTTTTTTCCTTTTTTTTATTCAAGTAACTGAGAAGTTTGAAGTTTTAGTTGATTATTCTTATTAAGGTGTCTTGTAAAATGAAGGTAAAAACTGAAAATAAATAACTTCATTTTATTGACAGAAGCTGATGCTTGTAAATCTTGCAACTAAATGATAATTGTATGGTTTATGTTTGGTTCATTGATGAAGGTGGTTGTTTGTTCAGATGAAGCTGTTTCAAAATTGACAATCTTGCCATTACTTAGCTAAATCTAGTTTGATGACATAACTATGATATGCTTATTGTTTGAAATTCCAAGTAATGGATATAATTTTGATAATTCTGATTTGATCTAATGGAGAACATTAATTAATCGACTTTGCTTTTGATTTCAAACCAGGCCAATGGTGCCTAAATGTAGCAGAATTCTCTGTTAAAAGAAAGGCAGATTTAGTCAAAGTATTTGTGAGTGGTCATCATTAAAGCTGACATACTTTATGGCATTAATAACTAGAAATTGTTTTTTTTTTTTTCCTCACTGTTCATGCTTTGTGATTGGTGGTTTTGTTTAGCTTTTGAGATGTAATAAGTGACAAGACTTTTGAATACAGTAGAAAACCAAGTTTAAATATACGAATGTAGTATGCATTAATAAAGATAACAGCAGTTTTGGTTATTAAATAATGACCTGTAGAGATTTTTGACTCAATGAATTGCTTTTTAGTGTATTGTTGTGTGCTTTCATTTTTATTTTATTCATATATATTTTTCTAGTGAGAATAATGTGATTTATATGGAAATCTATCAGGGTTACTAAAGTTCTGGGATATATTTTGTATAGAAGTATGCTTATACTTCATATACTGCCATCTTGTGTTGGGGATGGAAGTTAGTCATCATAACTTGTGGCAAGCAAAGTAAACAAGAACAATATTAGGTTATGGCTGCATGGTTTAGTTTCAAGATTGTGACAAGGACTTAGAGGATTATTTTGAGTTCAGTCCTTGGGCTGGGTAACACAGATATACCCAAACTCGGTGGAAACAGGGCCAGTAATTGATGAACAATTTTTATTTTTTTAAATTTCACCCCAAGCTAGACAATAAAGCCACTAAAACGCATGGGGTTACTGAGTGTTAGAGAATATGAAAGAGAAAAAAAAATCACTGCTCTGGAGAATGAGCAATAAAAGAACAAATTAAGAACATAGAATATAATGTTGAACATTGCATTTAAATTTTTGAAGATCAAAGTTGATTGAGAAGCAAGAAATTGAAAGTTTTGCAAGTGAGAAGTCTAGTGAGACCTTGCCGCCAATCTAGTACTGCACTTCAATTCATAAAATCAAGGTATCATAAAGAAAGATCATCAACAATTACCATGAAAGTACAAGGTGCAATGGATAAATTGTCATTAGCATGCTGTACTGCTTGGCATTTGTGCTGGAAGCTCCAATACAAACATTTCAAGGTGTTTGGGTGTCAAGTGCAGTGGATTCAGAAAGAGTTTGATGAGGGTAATGGTGATTACGAAGGTACAGCAGCTTGGAAAACTCATTCTGATTATTCTGCTAAGAAAAGAACTTGCGAATTTGTTGGTAAGGCCCTCAGACTCAACACAGGGATCTTTATCAAGTGCCTTGAGGTATTGTTGCCTTGGGTCAAGTGTGTGGCTTCTGGAAGAATTTACGTCTGACAACAGAACTCTGCACCACGCCACAAAAGCACGAGAACCCAGGCATAGCTTTCAGACAATTTCTGTGACCACATCACCCTTTACATCCGGCCACCTAACTCTCCAGACTGCAACACCCTTGATTATTATGTGTGGGGTACAGTTAAGTGAGTGACCAACAAAACTCCTTGTAATACCAAAGATGAACTGGAGGCAAGGATTAGTGCAGCATTCACCAACTTAAACAAGGAGACTGTCCAGAAGAGATGCAGGAGATTCTGATGTTGTCTGAAGGCCATGATTGAAGCCAATGACAATTGTTAGCAAGTCTACCATTAGCCTATGCTTTAGTATTTCAAGATATTTTTGTGTAAATTTGGTAAATGTATCTGTTAAAATGAGATATCGGTGTTATTTTCATTTTTGTGTAATTTAGACAACAAATTTTCCATCACACTCTGTATTTATAGAAATGACATGGGGGGGAAACTATATTATGGTGGTACGAAAGTGACTGAAGCCAAGATGCTAGATCAGGACCCATCACATTGCAGATTCTGCTTTCAATTTTATCAAGGATTTCTTAATATATGGCTGGAGCATCAGACCATATGTGGCAGCAATATTCAAAGTATGGACAAATGGTAGACATAAATATGTAAGATAGATTCTGGAGAGAAAAATTGTCTAGCATGACACAGTGAACCAAATTTTCTTACAGTAGATCTAGCAGTTGATTCAATATAGTCTTTCCACTTCATGTCAGTGGAAAACATCAGACTGAAAAGGTGCAATATGTTACTTTCCTGAAGGATAGCATCACTCAAGCTGATGTAAGGTAAAAAGTGTTCACTCAGATAATTGGAAGAGAGCATTTTTGTTTTGGAGGCGTTAATATTAACAAGCTATTCCTTGCCCTGGTTAACAGATTTTAAGTCCTTTTTTAGATCAACTTCCAATTTGACCTTTATGAAACCAATCAGACTTACTATTAAGACAGCAGTAAATATTGTGTTGTAACACTGCACTGGCCTTGTTCAGTGTTTAATTGCATAAAATTGCTGGAGGGACTATTAAATTGATAATAATTAAATTTCTCAGAAGAATAGATTGTATAGTTGGGAGAAAGATGGAAAGGGAAATGAGTTAATAATTATGTTTAAAAAAAAAAAAAAAAAAATAAAAAAAAATTCTTAAGAACAGTTCCAAAACCAAGAAAAAATTACTCAAGATTCAGTAAAATTGAGCAAAATTAAATTTTCTTCCAACCTATCCACTTCCCTATAAGACATGATTAATGTGTTGTCTGAATTTCTCGGTCCAAATTTGGGGTTTATTTACATCAGTACTATTCATTCAAAATGTTTATATTCTACAGATAAAGAGTGAACCTAATTTCTTTAACAAAGAAATCCATGTGGCTTATAAAATAATTTTCTAAGATAGGGTGATTGGAGGTGGAAAATTAGATACATCAATACTGAATTTTAGAGTGTGTGTGTATGTTTTATCTATCTCAATGAAGACCTGCAGACTAGCCTGTTGCTGTCACACTTGCATTTCTGTAGCCAAAATCAAACACACGCACACACAGAGAACAGAAGAAGTGAGTGGTGCCCGACAATCATGCTTCCCACCAAATTACTGCTGGATTTCTTTGGCCACCATCCAATAGGGTAGAAATTAGACCTTTCGGAAGATAATAGAAACATTTTATTCCCCAGTTATAATATTCAATAAATTTGTTATTGTTATCAACCACATTGTCCAATTTATTGAAGAAGTTCTCATTCCAGCCTTGATTCCCAATGTTGCCCCAGACACAAAAACAAATCTTACCAGTTGAGAATTGCTCTGTAGTACACAACGTATATTTTGGTCCATCACTAGACATCACTGTCTACCCCAATATTGTAAGATTTTGGGATATCCAAATCAACCCTACTGAGACAACACACTGATCTCAACCAAGGAGGGAAAAGAAAGCTGGATGACCTGTAAGGTTGGTCTTAACAAACTTAGTGGAGATAGCGACTCAAGAAAGTTTAAAGGGGTTTAAAGTTGCAGTGTCATCAGCATAGATATGCAGTTGAGAACTGATGACATAAAGGTCATTGATGAAAATTAAGGACAGCATAGGTCCAGGATAGAGCTCTGAGGGACACCAGCATTAACTTTTAGCACACTAAATTCATTCTAGAATTGTCCCACTGCCATTGCATATTTTTGAGGGTGCAAAAACATTTTAAAATTATAACTTTCTTTGTATAGATTTTATTTTTCATATACTAATAAAAGAATGGATGCATAATATTTTGATGTAATGCATTATGTTTTGCATGCATGTTTTGATGTTGAAAACAAAAAAAAATTGAAACAAAATAAAAAACAAATACATTAACAATTTAACATACTTTAACTTTTATTACTCCTTGTGGACTAAGGAGCAAAATAGCTAAGAAGGCTTTCATTCTGTCAAAAATGTGACATACTTCCTCGTGTTTACATACGAGAAGACACCAGCATTTGTTTAGTCTTTCTTTAATTTGACTAACATATTTATTTCTCTCGTTGACAAATAGTTATTATTTCATTGTTTACAAATAGACGAAATAATTCACCTTCAGAAAGGCTAACAGGTACAGCGATGGTTGCCAGTAGCTCACCATAAAATTAGTAAAGCTTTTAAAATAATCATTGGAGTCTAAATCAAAGAAAAACTCCTGAATAAAGCCTCCGTTGGATGTTGATACGGCCATTTTTGTTTACAAAAAATTGCGAAAATTTTATGTGGGTTTAATTGATGTTAAACTTCATGTAGAGTTTAGAAGAATTCAAAATGGCATTAGAAAACAAGTTTAGCCTCGTTCCAAAGCAGTAGTAGGCGATTTCCAGCTTAAAATAATGGAAATAACAGTTGATAAATGTTTATAGCAACCGTCTCAAGGTGACAGAATGCGCCTAGAGCTGCAAAGGGAGATAATTCTACAGCGACAATTTTCGCCTCCAGAAAGACTAAATCAGATCAAAAATTAAACCAGAAAGGCTATATATAAGCTTTCAATTTGTGTAGACGACCAGTATGCCAAACCCTGTAAAATGCTTTGAGATATCCAAAGCAACAGCTTGACCTTCACCATTATTATCTAAAGCTTGATAGACTCTTTCAGCAATAATTGTTAATACATCAGCTGTTGACTTACTGAAGTGAAAGCCATATTGCTCGTTTGAAAGACGACCACACAAGGTGAGATGCTTAGCCAATTCAGAGTTGATTGGGGGCCTCTAGTACTTTCCCAAAAAGAGGTAGAAGGCTAATAGGCCAATAGAAGGATCGGATGATTCGCCTGAGTTCTTAAAGACTGGAACTACAGAAGAGGATTTCCAAGTAGCAGTGAGACATTTATTGTAGAGTTTAGAGAGAACAGGAACACATTTCTTAAGGACTACTGCAGGGATACCATCAAGTTTACATGCTTTGTGAGGATCCAGTTTAAAGATGATAACAGAAACCAACCAAGACAATTTTGTTGCATGAACAGTGGAATAAAGGGTTTACTTTAAAATTTGACAGATAAATTGATCTAAATACATCCAAATATATAAAACTAACAACCGATACCGATAAATTAGCCATTTAGAAAAAACAAATAAAAGATAATCAATCCAAATAAATAAATTAAAGACTGTTTCCGCCAAAATAATAGTCAGAACAAACCACAACAATCAACCCCAAAATTCAACAAATAGCTTCATGTTCCCAAACAAAAACAAAACTGTTAAATAAGCTATATACACATTTTTATTACATTAATAAAAACACTGATCAAAATAAAAATAATAAATGAATAATATATAAGATAAAAAATAAAAACAAAAATAAATAAACACAAGCAAAATAATTTGACCCAAATAAATAAATAAATGACTTCTGGTAAAATAGCCGCCATAATAGACCACCCACAATAAGCTATATAAACAAATTTTTACTACGTTAATAAAAATAAATAAAAAATTACTACGTTAATAAAAATAAATAAAAAATAAATAAATAAAAATAAAATAAATATAAAGGATAAAAAACAAAAATAAAATTAAATAAAAACAAGCAAAATAATTTGACACAAATAAATAAATAAACAAATAAACGACTTCCGGTAAAAATAGCCGAGAAAAATAACAGCACTCGTGGCCCGATGATTGCATCTAGCATGAAACAGACTGTCGCCTCTAAGTGTTGACTTCTATGTTCACTTTTATATATATATATATATATATATATATATATATATATAAAAAACACACACACACAGGGTACGATGGATTACACAAAAATATTTGGAAATACTAAAGAGTAAGTCTATTGAATAAAATTGCCATTGGCTTCAACCACGGCTTCCAGACAAGTTCAGAATCTCCTGTTTAAGTCGGTGAATGTTGCTATAATCCTTGCTTTCAGTTCATCTATGGTGCTACAAGGAGTTTTGTTGGTCACTTGCTCAACTGCATCCAACACATAATAATCAAAGGAATTGCAGTCTGGGGAGTTAGGTGGCCAGATGAAAGGGGTGACGTGGTCATAAAAATTGTCTAATGACCATGACTGGATTCTCCTGCTTATGTGGCATGGGGTGGAGTCCTGTTGCCAGACTCATCCAACTTTTTCCAAATCCTCTGCACTGTCCTCAGATTGACACCCAAACACTCTGAAATGTTCATATTGGAGCTTCCGGTGCAAATACCAAGCGGTGAAGCATGCTATTTCCATATTTCTGGTGGTGTGAATTGCATCATGGTGCCTCTTTTTCTCACAGACGGTGACCAAATGACTCTGCTATACTGTGCAGTTGACGAAAACAAACAACACGCACAAAATGAAAAATCTAAAATGGCAATAATTTACCCATTGCACCCACTCTCTGTCTGTCTGTCTGTGTGTGTGTATATAAAATATTTTATTTATAGTCATTAATTTTTATAGATGCACTGCTCTTATTTAATTTTATAATGATGGTTGTTAGAAAATTAAACATTTTTCATATAAATTCAAGCATTGCTTTAGCACACAAAAAATATATCAGTGTTTTTTAAAATTTGGACAATTGAAGAAATTTTATTCACATGTCAATTTCAAAAGTAAAATGTCCTTTTGATCTCTAGTCAGCAGTGGGTGATTCATGCTCAAAAAATAGATACTTTACATGTCCACTGTCGGTGTGTATCTATGTGTAAACTTAGGTAACTCCACGAAATCGCTAAAAAATGGCATAGCATGATGAAAAAGACGCCAAACTTTATGAAAACAAAATTGTATCGTCTAAATGCTTATGTTATTATGAAGAGGAAAGACCAAAGTTTTTTAATTATTTTAAAAAAATTTCTTTTTAGAACAAATTTTGATTAAAAAAAAAACATGTTTCTCTTTGTCTCACTGGAACTAGTAAAATAACGTAGACAATTTTTAGCACATTTTTTTTTGTATGACACATTAATTTGGAAAATCTTGCAAAAATAAAAATAATTGTCGGATGTTAATGAAATTTTCAGAAACTATTCACAGATGATCGAAATTATTATAAAGGAGTTTTTTTTTTATTAAAGTCATGGCAGAAATATATTCTTTTTTTATATTTATTAACCCCCCTCCCCAACTAATTTTATGAATACGCTATAAATTTGATCGCATCAGGTTTAGTGATTACAATAGTTAAAAGCACAAGGCTTTGAGGAATGCAAATCATGTTTTCTTATTTTTTTTAATTGGACCCCACCTACCTGAAAATCAGCTCTGAATTGTAACATACAAAACTCAATAAAACAAAGGTATTATTCAATTTCAAATGCTTTTATTTGCTTTTAGTTGTTTTTATGAATATGGACAATATTTTCTGAAAGCAAAAAATTTTTTCGGTGAAAAATGAGTTTTTAATACAATTATTTGTTATTTCTTTAATTATAACAGATTTTTACATTTAAGTTGTTAAAATATAAAATTAGTTAAACGCTGCATCAGGTTTCCTAAGTGTATTTATGAGATAGATCATTTTTTAGAGCTTTGTAAATTGTATCGTTTTGACTAATCAGAAGATCCGCAGTAATTAAGAAATGTAATTTTGTCTTCATAAAAATCGTTAATTAAAAATTACAGAAGGTCACAAGCAATAAAACGTTGCATGGCTTGAGTGTAAGCGCTCTGCGATGAACGTCGATTTCATTATTGCAAATTCTTCGTGCGAAACACATGTTGAGCATTTCTCAGTTCTCGGTCCATTGTGTCTGCAGCTCATAATCATTCCTTAAGTGTTGTTGTCATCACTGCTCAAAAGGTGCTACAAAACAAAAATACATCAAGCCATTGTTCAAACAGATTTAAAAAAAAAAACATGGGATTTTTTACAAGGTGATAACAGCTTGGTATTGTCGGCTGGCTGGCCTTTGACCCAGCAATGTCAAAGTCAATTTTGGCTTAATTTCAACACTGTTTTCCTTATTGCTGATTTAAAATAAAAATAAAAAACACATATAAAAAAAAAAATCCTGGTTTCCAGTGTTCAGGAATAGCAATTTTAACTATTTTTTCATATTTTATCCCCAGAAAAAAATAACTTTTGATATGTTTGTGATGATTTTTACTTGGGATAGAGATGTTTTATCATAGCAGATCTGTATTGACTTTAGGGGGCTATAGTTGCCCTCAAAAATCTGTGCAGCACTTGTATTTTAATTTATTTATAGTATTTATAATTTCTACAGATAGTATCAACAAACTTATGGTGTAAGCTTCAGTGATAAAACAAAACAAAATAAAAGAAATTGGAATGCAGAAAATTTTTTACTTTAATAATTACAAGCTGGTTCACGTAAAAAAGTTACGTCAATTATGTCCTGTATGATATCTCGAATCTTACGTTAGCTGTCAATATATGATAAGTCATCACTCAACACCTGTGAACTGTCAACGATGTTAAGATCCTTTTTATTTTAAACAACATTTTTCTTCGAAGAAAGTAAGCAAAAGTTTTTTTCAAAATATATTAAATAATCTTTAAATTTGCTAATTTTCGTCAAATAAATTATGAAAAACGTATAATTGATTTTTGGATGAATTTTAAAGTAGGATTTTAACTTACTTTACAAAATTTTTAAAAAATGGCAGATATCGAGTTTTTTTTTTTTAGTAATTTCGCTGACAAAAAAAAAACAAGATTTTTAATTACAATTTCGGACATGCTAAAAATGAGTAAAAACATTTAAAAAAATAATCAAAAAATACTTTGGTATTTCTCCTTAATAATGATATATATACTTAAGCAGATAAAATTTTTTTTCATCAAATTTAAGACCGTTCTTGTCATGCTATGTTCTTTTTGTTTACATTTTGTGGAGGTACCTATGTAAACTGTGTTTGTCTAAATTGTTGCCAAAAGTAAAAAGTTTCTGAATTAAATTTAACTCTGAGAAAATGTAGATGGAAAGGATGATAGAAAATGTGCCTTTGATCTGTCTTATCATAGGATAGAAAATGCATCTTTGAAAAATAAGAAGAATATTATTTTTAAGGATTGCATACTTATAATGACCTGCATCTCTAGTTTTTGTTGTTAGTGTGAAAAAAGGATGAAATATATTAACATTTTTTGGTTTTTATATTGCTTGGCTTTATATTAAAATTTCAATCTGGCAATCCTGTCCTTTACTAATTTGCCAAAAAACCTCCCCAAAAACAGCATAGCTTGATGAAAAAAGGCCCCAAACTTAATAAAAATGAAGTTTTATCATCAAAATATTTGTTATTATTAAGAGTAAATACCTCCACTTTTTTACTGAAAAACAGCATAACATGATGAAAAAGGCCTCAAACTTAATAGAAACAAAGTTTTATCATCAAAATGTTTTATTATTAAGAGGAAACACCAAAGTATTTTTTTTAAAAATCCTTTCTAACATGTTTGAAATTTTGGTTAAAAGTGGCCAATGTAATAAAATGACTTGTTTTTGTACTTTTTTTTTCTTAGTGGAAAGCACATTGAGTTGGAAATGCTTGCAAAAATCAAATAATAGTTGGATTTTAATGAAACTTTCAGGACATATTCACAAAAAGAAATTTTTTTTTTTTAACATATGTTACCTCCACTTTTTTCATGAAATTTTGAGAAATTCAATTTTTAGGGCAAGAATTCTTTTTTGTATAATGTTTAACCCATTCATGAAAAATTGCTCTGAATTGTTAAATAAAAAATGCAATAAGACTATGACATTATTTAATTAGAAAAGGTTTTAATTGCTTTTATAAATAAGATTTATTAAGGACACTATTGTCTTAAGAATAAGATATTTTTGCGATGAATAATTAATTTTTATGAGAATTCTTTTTTTTTTTTAATTTAATAATTTCTAATATTATAAAAATCGTTTAAAATTCTGCATTACTTCAAGGCCGTTAGGTGATATTGTTATTAAGTGAAAACTACGTTTATGAATCAAAAATTGAAAATCTCAAGTTGTTTGTATTCCATTTATTTATTTAAAAAAAATTTTTTTTAGTGTATAAATATTCCCATTTTGTAACTATGGTAATCCATACATGACATTATGCTTAAAAGGTCAAGTGATTTTAAAGCTGTCTGGCACTCTGCACTTCTTTAACTTTCATTATTCAGTTCTGTTTCATTGTTTCATCTTTGCAAATCATCCCTTCAAAATTTTAAAGTAAGTTTTACTTTTTTAAATATTGTTTAGGGTATTGGATTAAAATAATAAAAGTTTAAACAATTACATAATTAATAATAAAATTTAAAGTACTACAAAAATTTAATAATAAAATGAACATCATGATAATTAATAATAAAGAATAAAATGAAAAATATATTAAAAAATATAACTTAAGAATAAATAAAATACCATAACATTTCATAAATTATTCAGTTGCCTCTATCATGGTATTTCATCTCAGTTATTTAATTTTAAAATAAATCTAAGAAAATTTAAATTTCATTATTTTTTCATAAAGCATCTAAACGTAACTAAAAGTCAATAAAATATTAGATAATTGCTGAAAATATTTTAATTTGTAAAAATTACTAGGTAGTTATAAATCAAATAAATGCATTCGTAAATTTATATCAATTCTGGTCATACATACTAGTTGTCAACACCTCATAGCTCATCAATAATATCAATAAAGACATGAAAAAAATAGGACCTATCATTAAGAAATGCTTGTATACTATTTTTTTATGCTATAAGTAAGTAATATTTATTTCAAATCAGATTAATGTAACTTTAAATTTGCTAATTTTACTAAAATAAGGTGTCACAAATATTTTTTAGTAGTAGGCTTTGCCCGCTTGCTATCGCAAAGTAAGATATATTCGCTCCTTGAAATCTTTGGAATAAAAATTTTAAACGAAAATTTATTTCATAAATTGGTCTGTTATAGTTAAGGAAAGTTTTACAAATAGATGCCAACTTGTTGAAAGCCAAGTAAAATGCAAATTTCAAACATTTTTCTGCACTATATAAGACATTATTTGTAAACAGAACTATTTTTGATATGAAAATCAAAATAATCCTTGAATAAAAGAATAGTAAGGAAGAACAGTTAAATAATGAAATAAACTTTTTTTAAAATCAATATGCAAATTAGTTAAACTTGAAGAGTGATATTGCCTAGAAGTAGATAATATATAATACAGATATTGGGCTTTTAGTATGTTTGTAACACCCTGTTTATCATGTCACTTTTGGCGGAATGCACTTGGGGGCAACTCCGTCAAAGGACAGAGTGGCAACTGAGGAAAATTATAATGATGTGCCAGCCCTGGGGAACAGCTGCCTGAGGCCGCACCCTCTCATTGTATAACAGAGATTATTTTAGGCATGGTGTTTGTGTGTGTGTGTTGTTTTTTTTTTGTTTAACTATTTTGTTAAAATCAAATCACAGTTACCCAAAATTCAGCTCTGAATTGTGACGTACAAAACCGAATAAAACTAAAAATATATTATTTAAATACAAAAACACAATATTCTCTGAAGCCAAAATATTTTTCTGATGAAAAATGAATTTTTACATGATTTTTTTCAATTTTAAATACAAAATGTGATAAAGTTGTTAAATACTTTGAGATTAAGTTTCAATCTCTGCATTTAAGGGAATGCTGTTATTAAGCAGATTTATCTTTACAGATCATAAATTTGAAAGCTTATTACAATTTGTGACACAAATATATTTTAAAAAAGAATTTTGCAGTGCTTTTTGAATTTACATAAAAAATTTTTCTCAAATATATGGATGATCATAAATGACCTTAATGACACACGTTTTAACAGTTGTTTCTCCTGACAGCAATAAACTGACCTCAGAAAATGTTAGTTACTTTTCATACTGCGAGCATGTGTTGAATTCTTGACTGACTTTGACCATCCTTGTCACATTTTCAAAAGTTTTTTTATTTTTTAACGTCCTATTTCACTAATTATTTTAATTAAATTTTTTTAAAATATAATTGTTTTTCAATGAGTGACATACTGAAATTATTAATTATTTTATTTTTTTAATTTCAATTCGAGGGATGGAAATAAAACGCTATCAAAAATATGGAAAATTAAAAATTAACACATTAAAAAAATAACATTTCATAAAAATGAAAGAGGTACCTATAATTAAATACTTTAAATCAGCTAATATTCTTCAATTAAAGTTTCATAAAAGTATGTTTTATTTTTGGAAGATTTTTTAATACAGAGAATTACATTGTGATGAAAGATGACTAAAAAAGAGCGCTAATCAGTTATTTAAAAAAAGAAAAAAAAATCAATTCCAATCAGTATAATTTCTGTTTGAAATACACCAGAGTATTTTGCTTACTGGAAATAGTAAATTTAATCATTTAGCTTTCAATTAAAGCTAAAATAAAATCTTCAAGAAAGTTTTTTCATTTATAAAAATTCATTTTAAGCCTTAGGTATCAAAAATTAGTGGCAGTACCTACTAAAAAGATAATTACCTTTTCTAAACTGAATGAATTTGTAAGAGTTTTGTCAAACCCAAAATATTTGTTAAAGTTGCTCCAAAAATCGAGTGTGGATTTCTGGCAGATAGAGCTATCCAAAAAAGGAAATGTGTCAACAAAAGATCTGTTTGCATGCAGAATTACAACAAAGACAATGTTCATCACCATCATTGAGTAATTTCTGGCAAAATCTCCCCTTAGATGACCTCTTGTAAGGTTACTTGCATGGCTGAACCCTTGGATCCATTTGTGAAAAATAAATTGCCAGAGAAGTCAGTTTAAGAAGATGCTTTTCCTGCATGATAGAAAACAAGACAGCAAGTCTGATTGCAATGTCATCATCAGTTAGTACAAAGTGTTCGAGGAGGAGGTTGCTGGAAATATTGCTTTCAAGAATTTCAGCAAGCATGAAGACTGGGCACTTTGTTCTACTCTTTGTCTAGGAACAAAAAATATCAAAAACTGGAAATTTGTTTGCAGATTGATGGTACTCTCTCATGGGCAGGCCTCAGTGGAGAGATGTTTCTCAGTCAATAAGGAAATTTCCACTGACAATATGAAAAAGCAAACTCTGGTCTGGGATGCATTATCACTATTTGTCCACAGATGGAGATGCTGGTAATGTTTCCATGACTAAAGATCTTCTTTGCCGTGATTCCAATGCCAGAAGAGCATACAACCAATTCCTTGAGGCTGAGAAGAAAAATAGATAGGAAGAAGCAGCTAGACAAAAAAGAAAATCCATGCTTATGGAAAATGAAGAACGAAAGATCAAAAACCACAAGCTTGAAAATTGCACACAAGATTTGCTCAAGTTAGCTGACAGCTATGCGGAGAAAGCTGAGCAGACTCAGAATTTCACACGTATTGCAAAGTCCAATGCCAGGTGAAGATTTCTGATCTGTGTCTTGACCTCGTTCTTCGTTATATAGATAACTCTTCTCTAAAGTTTGACATTGATATATCTAATTTCTCCTGATTGTCTTAATCTTAGGAAACCTTGTTAAAAAAATAAACCATATGGTCCTTCCTTTGTTTCAGAATCTTCCTAAATAATTTTCTGTAAAATTAAATGCATCTCAATCTTGAGGATTAACACAAAATATGTTATGATAATTGGACAGATAGCATAATGTAAACAAACTTCTGAATTTTAATTTCTCAGACAACACATTAATCATGTCTTCTTATCGACAGGGAGTGGCTAGGGTTGGTAACCTTGAGTTTACTGAATCTTGTCTAGTTAGTTCTATGTTCGGTTCCCCTTGGAACTGTTCTTAAGTTGATTTTATTATTTTTTTAAATATAAATTTTAACACATTTTGTTTGTCATTTTTTAAAAACCTACTCTCCTGAGAATATTAATAATCATTATTCAATTAGTAACCCCCCCCCCAATCACCATCCTGTAATTTCATGCAAATAAATGTTTAAACAGGGTCAGTGCCCTGTTACATGTTAACAAAAGATAAAATTTGAAGCTTAAGTACTAAGCCATTTAAAATATATATGATTTACCAGTAGGTTTTTAAGGCAACTATGAATGTTTTTAACTTAATTGCCCTGACTTCATCATAAATTTTAAGAGATGAGGTATTGTCAACCATTAAGATTTGATTAGTATTTCTTTCATCTTAATTTCTTTTTTTAATTGCAACTATGCAGATTGTTATTGTCTGTCATTAGTAAACGGTGCTGTTCAAAAATAAGCTATTGGCAGGACTCAAACTCACATCATTTAAAAGATCTTGTATAGAATATGCATTCTTTTCATACTTTTTAATTGCAAATATTTATGATTGGTTTATATTATTTCAGGTCATGTGTGGGGCCATAGATCATGTGCTTCTTGGTCTGAGGGTGTTCTGGTAAGAGATGATGACTCTCTGCAGTTTGTAGACCGAGCTGTCTTTTCTGGTCTAACACAGGTGTGTTTATTTTCAATTTTAATTTTGTTACATATTCATATTATTAATTGATGCATTTACTGCAGGTTATTTAAAGCCAGAAAATAGTTTTAGATTGTAAGATTTTTTTTTTTTTTTTTAATGCATAGTGATACAAATTTTACTAATTAACCTATAGCTGGGAGGGGATTCATACCTTTCCCAAGGGTATTTGCGTGTAAGTGAATATAACAAATCCAACTGGAAATGAACCATGACTCTTCAATTAACAATTCTGAGCCATTATACTACATGCACAAAAGCACCTGGTATTCCCAAATGGTCAGCCATGGTGATACCGACCAGGCTCAATATTGTTTAACTAGTGATTATAGGTGAGTTTGTGTTTCAAGTGGATGTGTCCATAAGCCTATATTCACATTAAAATTCTCTTGTCAGTTCTAGAGTTCCATGATTCTTTTGTTCACATTTTGTTTTTGTTTTTTAGGAAAAAGTATACAGATATTTCACTTATTAGATTTTGTGAAAATTTATGATTTTATTAAATAGCAGAACTGATTTAATATCTTTTGTAACTTAAATAAATAAGTAAAAAATGAAAACGAATTTGAATATTAAATACTTGTATTAGTAATCTGTTGTCTCTTTCTAAACAATTGACATTGTTTTACATGTAGAAATGCAGTTATTGCCACCGCTATGGTGCTACAGTAACCTGTAGAATACCTCGATGTACCAAAAAGTATCATTACCCTTGTGCTGCTGGCAGTGGTTGTTTTCAGGTAAGAAAAACCAATTTAAATGTTGTCACCTCAATTTTAATTTAATGTCTTTGGGCAAATTAACAAACATTTATCTTTATCAAAATCTTTTATATATTGAATAATGTTCTTTGAAAGGAAAGACATGAAGTTAAGTGTTATTGAAAAAACAAAACAGATAAGTGTTTATTCTAATATAAAAAACAATGTGGGTGGGGATACTGATTATGTCAAATATTTTAATTAATGACACATCATCTTAAAATAGTTCTTTTGTATACACTCATTAAGCTGATATCCTCCCGCCCACCACCACCACCAAAAAAAAATATTAATGCAAAATAATTTAACATTTTTTATTTTAATAATTACAATAGGTAGCAAAAGAAATTAGTCATCTGGGTAAAAAGTGACTAAGTGTTTGACAGTGTATTAAAAAAAAAAAATAATTGTATACAAAGTGGCTGCCTTAGATAAATATTTAACCATTATCACAATAATTTCTTTCTAGGATCGTTCCCTATGCAACTTCATTTTTTTGAGGGTGCAAAAACATGAACACCTACTGTTTTAAAATTGTTATAACCTTGTTTGTATTGGGTGTATAGATTTTAATTTTTGTACACTAATAAAAGAATGAATGAGTAATATTTTGATGTAATGCGTTACGTTTTGCATGCATGTTTTGACGTTGAAAACAAAAAATTGAGACGTGAAATAAAAAATGTAAAATTAAAAACAAATACTCATATTTATTTGTCTTGTTAATGAATAAAGTTATTTCATCATCTATAAATAGAAAAAATAATTTGTCTTCAGAAAGGCCATCATATACTGATGATTGGCAGTAGCTTCCATAAAATTACTCAGCCTTCAAAATCGTCATTGGAGTCCTAGTCAAAGAAAAACTCTTGAATAAAGCTTTGTTGGATATTGACGTGGCCATTTTTGTTCAACGTTACAACTCATGAATAATCTAGAAGAATTCAAAATGGGGTTGGAAAACGGAAGTTTAACCTTGTTCCAGAGCAGTAGTAGGTGATTTCCAGCTTAAAATACCGGAAATAACAGTTGACAAGTATTTATACCAACCGTCTCAGGCGACAGAATGCACCTAGAGTAGCAAAGGGAGAGAATTCTACGGTGACTATTGTCGCCTGTTGTGTGGTAATGGTTAAATAACAATATTAATGGAGACCAATGCTTGTAGAAAAGCTTAAGAACTTAGATACCAGTGATGTTATTGTTTGGGAGTAGAATTTAGGAGGATAAGAAAGTAGGAACTGCATGCTTTTGACCCTGTGGTTTATTATGCTTGTATTGGTAATTACTACAGGCTAAACCAAAAGTGTTTTAAGATGGTGACTAATCTAAAATGAACCTAGAAATTAAAAAGGGGATGCACAAAGGGCAAATAAAACAATAGATGTGTTGTACTATGGTAACAGAAAAAAATGGAAAAATATGTTTGAAGACTAATTGGCAGCATCAAATGCAATGACACAAGAAAGTCGATAAAAATCAATGGAACACTGAACAGTAAAATATATATTACTATGCTAAAGTCCTACTTGTTATACCAAAGGGGAAATATTTCAGCATAATAAATCACATTGCCATATATCATTTGTAAGAAAGAAATTTCCCACTGAAGAACACATTGCAGCAATACAAGACTGGCCTACCCAAAGCCCTGACCTTAACTATTATATTACTATGCTAAAATCCTACTAATTATGGCAGATGGAGGAATATTCCAACATAATGGATCACCTTGCTGTACATCTCGTGTAACAAAGTGGTTTCTGACTAACGAAGATATTGCAGCATTACAAGACTGGCCTACCTGAAGCCCTGACCTCAACATAAATGAATCTATGGGGAAATAGTTGAAAATTTGGGTGTATAATATTTTTTCAGCAGTTGCATTTATTTTAAAAAAAATTAATATTGTCTTTGTTGGAAATGTATTTATTTAATATAATGTTGTCATGTTGGGATAAAGATTTATCGATGTTACTAATGCAGCTATAGCTGATCTTAACATTACTTTTGTTAAAAATCTTTTAGTGCAGATGCATGATTAAAGTGCTTGTAAATTAAATTTATGAAAATTCTAATACTCATTTGAACATTATTATTATTAAAAGGTGGATTAAACAATATATTGTTACGCCTACAGTGAAGATATTGCTGCATTACAAGACTGGCCTACCCAAAGCCCTGACCTTAACTATTATTTAGTTAGTGTTTCTGTTTATTCTTACACTTTTTTTTTTTTTTTTTTATTTCTCTAAATTTACTTTATGGTTGTTGAGTTCTAAATCTTTTATTTAATATTATTATTATCAAATATTTCCTTAATGCTGGAGTTGATGGCTAAAAAATAATGTTAAGATCATTAGTAACATCGATAAATCTATATAACAACATTATATTAAATATATTTCCAAGAAAGACAAGATTAATTTTTAAGAAAATAAATGCAACTGCTGAAAAAATATGACCTGTCCCTTAAATGGAAAATGTATGACTGATGATATTGTTTACTGAGTTAGCAGGCATTCCAGTAATGTTGTTAAATTTTATTTTGGTTCCATTGAAAATCTTTAGAAATTTGATTTCTACCTTCATCAAATGCGTCCTGGGTATGACGTTAAACTGCATCCAACAGAAAGGCCTCTGATCAGGAGGTTTTGAGGAAGCGTGGAAATACCTCTTAATTGGTGGTGTTCCCAGGTCCACCCTGGCCCGGGTTGGTAGCTATGGGCAAATAGTGAACTCTCATACTATATCCACGTCCTGGGTATGGCGATAAACTACATCCAACAGAAAGGCCATTTTTAAAAAAATAAGGTTGCCAGCTATACGTTTTTGGAAAAATAGTATTATCAATTATACGTTTTTGAAAGAATAATGTTGCCAGCAGTACGTTTTTGAAAGAATAATATTACCAGTTATACATTTTTGAAAGAATAATATTACCAGCTATACGTTTTTGGAAAAATAATATTACCAGCTATACGTTTTTGGAAAAATAATATTACCAGCTATATGTTTTTGGAAAAATAATATTACCAGCTATACATTTTTGAAAAATAATATTGCCAGCTATATTTAAAAAAAAAAAAAAAAAAGAAAAATATTACCAGCTATACCTTTTTGGAAAAATAAGCAATATATTTTTTGAAAGAAAAAAAAAATTAACAGCTAAACATTTTTCGAAAAAGAAAAATATTACCAGTGATACATATTTGAAAGAAAAATTTTACCAGAAATAGATTTTTTGAAAGAAAAATTTTACCAGAAATAGATTTTTTGAAATAGTACCAGAAATAGATTGAAAAAATAATATTACAAACAATAAAAATTTTTGTTGGCATTAAATGACCCATTGAGGTTGATATGCCGTAAAACCAAAACAAACCAAACCAAATACCTTCATCAAATGACTTTAGGCAATAAACAGCACCTCCTCTCTCTAAACATTTCTGACAATTAAAGAATGCTGGTAATACAGTCATTATCATGTGGAGTATTGTAGCAAGAGATGTAATTTGTCTTGTTGAAAAATTAGTTGTCTTAAAACACTTAAATAGTAGTTTGTAACATTTTGTTTTTATTTAAAGTGTACATTGAATACTTAAATTTACAAAAAATATTTGACAACCAATTATTTTGAAAAAATCTGTGCTAACCAAAGACACAATACGGAATGTTTAAAAATTTATGAAAATTATAAATTTATCATTTGTCCATTGTCATTTTCACTACTTGTAAAATTTTCTCCCTCTGGTTTTTTATATAGAAAAATGTACTTCTGCCAATATTCTTTCATTAGAACTGAGTTACTTATTCCTTTATCTATATTTTCAAGAATTTCATGTTTTTGCATAAAAAGTCAATACTCTTCCCTTTTGAACTTAGTGACATTATTATGGGCAAGAAATATTTTATTCAAATGTTAATAACACTAAACAAGCAATGTAAAATGTCAAAAATACCAATACATTCATACTACCAGGAGATTAATACAAAATTATATTAAATCCAAATTAATCTTACAAATAGAAAGATAAGCCATATATGGTGCTACAAAGTACAACTAAAACATAAGAAAAGCATAATCAAATTCCATAGTTTAACTAAATTGTAAGGTAAAAGGTAAAGTATGTTTACAATTTATTGTTAATTCATTTCTTTGATTTAATAAGGAATTTTTATTGAATCTGATAATTTCCAATTTATCTTGTAAGCACAGAAAACAGGGTTCATAAAGATCTACATGTTCTTGCTGTTTTGAAAATTTTCCATTTCACCTTAGGAGTTTTATCATTTTTTTAAATTCCAAAAATATTTAGAAAGTGATGTATTATTTCTGAAGGACAAGATATGTTGATACCACCTAGTCGTGAAATGATTCTTAGTACTACCAATATAGAATTTTTCAATTGTTGGATTCTCTATTTTACAGATAGTACAAAGATAAGCAAGAGATTTAGTTAAACATTTGTTTGGCAATGGGCATTGGGCAGAATTCCTACAATTACATTGACTAGTATCATTAATAATATTTTTCTTGGAATGTATATTATGATCCAGATTATTAAATTGGTTTAAAATTTTATTATTGTGTAACTTTATAATCTTAAGATTGAGTTAAACTTTGGAATTTGGTTATGCTTTTTCTTATATCTTCTATCTCTCCTCTCTTTACTCAATTTGAAGTGTTAATATATTCTGCTGTAAAGCAGAATGTTTTGCTTGTAAATTCTCTTCCAATTCTATGCTTGACTCTTCTGGGAAAATCTTTGCCTGATTTTTCACTTAGAACTGAGTCTCTTCTGTGATATGCATATAACTCCATACTGGTTTCTAATCTCTGAAGTGGATCACCACAAAGCATCTGAACTTGATGGTATCCCTGCAATAGTTCTTAAGAAATGTTCTGGCTCTTATTCTAACTAAACTCTACAACAAGTGCCTTGCTGTGTTTTGTTTAACTACTTGTTGTAAATCCTCTTCGGTCTCTAAGAACCTCTGTGAATCACCAGGTCCTTCTATCGACCTATTGGTCTTTTATCTCTCTTTGCAAAGTTGACTAGAGGCTCTTATCAACTCTGAATTGGTTAAGAAACTCACTTCACAGATAAGCAATAGGGCTTTTTCTTCTCTAGGTCACCTGCTGATGTATTAATGGTCATTGTTATCAAGCTTTAGATGAGGATGGTAAAGCTTAGGCTGTTTCTTTGGATATCTCGAAGGCATTTGACAGGGTTTGGCATGCTGGTCTTCACAAGCTGAAAGGTTATAGTGTTTCTGGACAAATTTTTCATCTGATTCAATCTTTCTTTTCAAATCACAAAATGAAAGTTGTCTTGAATGGCCAATCTTTTAAATCTTTTTGCATTGATGCAGGCGTCTCCCAGGGTTCTATCCTTGGACATATGTTGTTCTAATTTTCATTAACAACCTTCCTGATGTTAGTAATGATGTTGCTGATGACACAATTATTTACTCTTGTCTTAATGGTAAGTTTAAAGAGGTCAAATTGACAGCTGATCTAAAAAATGACCTCCAATCAGTTGTTAACTGGGGCAAGAAACAGCTTGTTAATTTTAATGCTTCCAAGACGAAACTGCTCTCTTTTAATCATCTGAGAGAACCTTTTGTGCCTTCTATCAACATGGCTGATACTAACCTCCAGGAGAGTGAGTCATTGCACCTTTTCAGGCTAATGTTTTCTGCCGACATGAATTGGAAAGATTACACTGAATCAATTACTAGGTCTGCTACTAAGAAAGTTGGTTCACTGTCATACATATTTATAAGTCTACCATTTTCCATGCTTTATATTGTTGCCATATCTGGTCTGGTGCTTTCTTATGTATTTATTTAGAGTTTCTTGGAAAATACAAAAAAATCTGATGTTATTGGTCCTGATCTGGCATCTCAACTTCAGTCATTTTCCCACCACCATAATGTAACTTCCCTGTGCCTTTTCTGTAATTATTTTCATGGTAATTGTTCAGATGAACTTTGCACTATGGTACTTAGACTATGAATTTAAGTGCAGTACGAGATTGGTGGCAAGGTTTCATTATTTTACATTTTAGTACATCAAACATTCTACACTGATTCCTCAATTTTTGTATTGTCTGGCTCCAACTCTGATGTAAATCTTTAATATGTCGTGTCTCTTCATGATGTGGGTGATCATGGCTCTTTACAACTTCCTATCCTTTGTAGCTTTAAGTAATGTTTGTCTTTTTACTAACCATCCTAGTTTCTGTTCTACCATCCATTTACACAAGCTCATTAGGTAGGTTACTTAATGTGTCCCTCTGCCCCTCCTACCTTCATGCAAGTGTCAAATTCTCCAAGTTCTCTTTCCTCATTATGTGTTGCAGAAATTTTGACTTGAGTAATGTACCTTGTTTCTATTTTCCTTAAAACTTCCTCATTACTCATGTTCTGTTTGTGATGTTCTCACCGTCCAACCACATCTCTGTTTCCTTTAGTCTGCTTTTTTTTATTTATTTTTTAATAATGCTGACACAAAATGTTTTTCATTTTGAGTTACACTGAAATTCACAAATCATAGAAAATGTGATGGTTTGAATTTGTTTAAAAAAAAAAAAAATTTCAAGCAAATTTCAATTTATTATCAAAACATGTTGCTGCTTATAATTAAAAACAAGTTTTTATAAATATTGTGAGTTTTTATATTGGAGTTGGCAAATTTTACCACCTCCAGCAAAAATTGATTCTGATCTTGACTCTGAAACTAGCTTTGTGCTAAAAAAATCATGAAATAATTTAACAAAATAAAATGTATATTTAAAAATTTCTTTTAGGATATCAAGGGGCCCTCATTGCTCTGCCCAGATCACATTGACCAAGCAGAGACCATTGGTGAGTATTAGCTTATAAAATGTCAACTGTACATTTTACAAAATTGGACTTGAGTTTAATTTCTCTATTTTTCACCTGTTTGATTTTATTTTTTGTGAACATTTGTTTAATTTACGTCAGAGTTATTATAATATCCTTTTACAGTCAAACAAGGAAACTAATCTTGACTGTTAACCTTACAACATTTTGGCAGTTGTACAAGGTAACTTTGGAAGTTAAGCCAAACTTTTTATTCACTCTATGGGGTTAGATTGGTCTTATTCCTCTTTCCATCCTCAGGGCAGATAACTCATATCACTTAATACTCTTTTAGTCCTTCTGCCTTTTGTATTACTTGCCCAGATCTTTTACTGAACCAATGTATATAACTTTTCCATACTACCTGACTCAGGATATTGAGCTCACAACTTGTGAGAAACCAGATATGTTTCAACCAATGTATCAAATGACATATGAAGCAAAAAAGATGGAGATTATTAACTGAGATGAGTTATCTTCCCTAAGCACTGCAAGTGGAATGATAACAATCTACCCATGTTGATTGAATTAAGAGTTTTGTTAAGGAATTCTTAGTTTGACAGATACTTGGAAAAGGCCTGAGGTTAAGAGTGACTGAAATGTTGCAATTATAAACACCAAGACTGGTTTCCTGGCCCTGATGTAAAGGCATATATTTATTTGATCAAAGAAGTAATCTTTATTATTATAAAACTCTGTGAAACTTTGTATGCTTGTGTGTTTGCCAGAAGTCATATATAGAGAGTGGTTGAAAGAAAGATGTAAGTTTATTGTCATGTAGGAAGTGGGGAGAGAAGGAAATGGTGTGTCTTCGTCTCAGATGGTGACCTAATTTAACATCCGGATTGTGGACATAAATGGTTACATTTGTCTGCTTTTCACCTCTCTCTTTTCACCTCTCTCTCTCTTTTCACCTCTGAGATTTTGTGCATGCTTATTTATATTTCAGCTTTCTTTAAACAAACAATATTTTAAATATTTAAAAAATATTTTCAAGTGAATATAATTTTAAAATATTTTTTGGGCATATTAAAAATGTTTTTATGTTAATGTGATTCAAAAGATATTTAAAGTGAATAAGATTTAAAAATACAAGTTGTTTATGCAGTATCATATAAAATTCTCTCTTTTTGAGTTTAACTTTTTTTAAATGGAAGAATTAATATTTTGATGTAATTTGAAAAAAATCTTTGTATTTAATGAGTTAACATTGCATTCTCTCTCTTTTAATTTAATTTTTTTTCTTTTTTTTACAGCTGGACAACAGGCTCTCTGTATTCAATGCAACAAATGGACTGGCAATTCGTCTTTGCTGTTCTGTACCACTTGTGGTAATCACTATCATGGCAACTGTCTACATCCAGTTGTAGAAGTTAGATCTGCTGTCCGAGCTGGATGGCAGTGTCCAGATTGTAAGATATGTCTCACCTGCAAGTAAGTGGTTTTTCTTTTTCTTCTATTCCCTTTCCCACTATATTTTAAAAGTATCTAACACGATTATTTCACTTTATGGAATACTTATTTTATTAGAAATAATTAATATTCAACTTATGGCATAGAAAATGATCAACTAAAATTGATATTGATATTCTTTATAAAGTGAAAATAGAATTATATCTAATAAGTCATGGTTAACCATATTTGAATTGCATGAGTCTAAAATACAATCTCATGTTAACACAATATTTCTATATATGTGCCCCATACAAAAGCTAAGAGCGGTATCTGTATGTACCTTTTTAGTTTATAAAATAGCAGAAGTAAAATTTAATATTTACGATATTATGAGTTCATTCATCATGAAATATTTTTGTTTTAAATTTCCCTTATGGAACACATTAAATCTTTTGATCAATAGTTACACAGAATGAAAGTATTTGAATAAAATTTAAAATTCCTTAAAAGTAGTTTTTAAATATAAATTTATAAATATCTTTTATATGTAAATATACAGTTAGCTTTTTCTTTTTTTTTTTTTTAAAGTCTGTCTTATTTTCTCAAAGTTCATTTGGTTGTAGTAATTAAATGGGCTAGAAGTTCTTATTTATGATCGTAGAGTTGATTTGTCTGAAGTGAAGAAACACAGAAATAGAAACTCTCCCCACCTCTGTTTGTGCTTGAAAAGTTGAAGGGAGTTATTTATCTGATATTTATTTTATCCTATTAAAGAATTCAGTTTAGTCTTGTGGTTTCATATTTCCATAAAGATTTAAGTTCTTGAAATTATTTTTAAGGTGTGTTTTTTTTTTTTTTTTTTTTTTTTACATTTTGATTGTCATCTCTTGTGCGTTTGCATTTACTACACATTACCAAATTCAGAGTTTATAATTACCTTTCTCTGTATAATCAGCCTGACTTTGTTGAATAAATTATGAACAATTTCCAAGAAAATAATTTGTGCTTATATCTTTTGTCATTTCCTTTACAGTAGTAGCATTGATCTAATTGTTTTTCTATTGAGAATCTTTCTGGTTGTAGAAACTGGCTCAATGAGTTGCCGTTATTTCGTGGCATAAGTATACTTAGATCTTAGTGTTTAGATCATCACTCACTAACCAAGTTCAAACCCCTGTCTTACTGCTTCTGTCTTTGTTTGTCTATTTTTCTGTTAATTCACCCCAAAATAAAAGGAATTTATATTTACTAAAATTCACACCAAATTCTCCCAGAGCATGACCCTTCCATTGCACTGTGGTTTAGTTGACCTTTGCAATCACCCAACGGGTGACTTGAGTGTGCTATTTCTAAGTGTGGGTGGTCTATGTTTACACTCACCCCAATAAACAAGCCAAAAGCAGATTTTTTTTTTTTTTTTTCTTTTTTCCTTGTAAGCACCTTGAATATCATCTGCACTTATGGAATGTTAATAACTGATTTTTGGTAATTTATCATTCTGAGGGTTGGAGTTATGATGCAAACTGAAGAAACTTTGATTTAAAAATTTATAATTTCATGGTGAATTAATATTTGTGATAAGTAACTTTATAGTATTTGGGGTGAATTAACAGAAGAGATCATTATTTTTTATTCATTTCCTTTTCATTAAATGATTTCTGTCTAATTATTCTCCCTAGTAAGTAGTTTTTGGTGGTTACATATAATTTACTTTTGTTTGGAAATCTATCTCTCTGGGAATTTTCAAATTGGATTTCAGTTGATTTCCTTGTTGACAACTTTATTTATAACTAGTGACTAGGTAATCTTATTTCATAGTTTATCACAAATCTTATTTTTCTTAATATGCAGACAACCTGGCGAAGAAAGTAAAATGCTGTTTTGTGATAATTGTGATAAGGGCTACCACACGTTTTGTCTGAAACCAGTTATGACGACAATACCTAAAAATGGGTGGAAATGCAAGGTATGTAACATTGATAGATATTGATAGTAAATGCAAGGTAGGTAACATAAATAGTACTGACTAAAATATGCAAATGATATTTAAAAAAATTTATAAAATAAATAATTCAAAATTGTATACTCAGGTATTTTAAACTAAAAAATAGTTTTAAAAAATCTTATATTGAAATAAATTAAACCTTGTTTAAAATAATTTTTATTTTTACAAAAATGATATACATATTTTTATATTTTTGCTACAAATTTCCTTAGAATGAATTAAATGAATAATTATGACATTTAAGTTAAAAAAAAAAAAAATCTCAGTGTATAATCTCTGAAAAAGCACCCACTTAATTTTCTCAGTTTCAAGTCCAGCTCAAAGCAACCAAAAGAAAAAAACTAATATAAAGTGAATAAAGTTTAAATAAAATGATATTAGAACTTAATGTGATTTCCCCTAAAAATATGAAAATACTCTTATTATTTGTACTTGACAAGCATAGATTTTAAAAAAAACAAAAAAACTTGTCAAATTTGTTTATTAATGCTCTTTGTTTTTGTAGTATTGTTCTATTTTACTTGTTTCAAAATTTCAAATGTTCATTGATATCTGTATTTATAATAATTTTAATTTTTAGTATTTTTCTTTATAAATTAATTTTTATTTTTTCAAAAATGAAAATATGTGCATGGTTATTTAGTTTTAATATCAAAATTAATACAAAATTATTAATTTTAAAGGATAAATATCCCATGTTTAACTGCTGGTGATTTTTTTTCTTTTTTTTTTTTTTATTATAAATGATGTCCTTATATTTATGTCAAGAATAATTTTATCATCTTTTTTTCCTCTTAAGAATTGTCGAATCTGTGGAGATTGTGGTTCCCGGACCCCAGGTAGTGGTCCAAGTTCTAGGTGGCATCTGAATTATTCTGTTTGTGACAGCTGTTATCAACAGCGTAATAAAGGACTCTCTTGCCCACTCTGTGGGAAAGCATATCGACACTTCACACAGAAAACCATGTTGCAGTGCAAAATATGTCAAAAGTAAGCCCTTTTTGTTTTTTTTCCTCCTCTCTTTTGTAACATAAGATTTTACACTATGGAGAAGCCTTAATTTTTTTCTTTTTTAATGGTAAATGTAGTTACCTGATGTGCCAGCAAATTTTTAATTTAAAATTAGACTTAATCATAGAAAAGTATTGTGAAACAAAAAAAGATAAAACTACTCTGATGCAAGTAAATGTGAAACAATTTTTTAGATATTCTTGCAATAAACATTACAAAAACCAATTTTCCTAAAATGAAAAAAAAAAGCAAAAGAAGTTTCTCTGTTGAAGTAGAATTTAATAAAGAATAAGTGATTTAAAAATGTCAGTTACGTATCAGTGCAGCTTGAGTAATTATAATTGATGCATCTTCTGTTGCTATTTTCATTCTCGTTATTAGGTTTGTTCATGTTGAGTGTGTTGAAACTCAAGACAGCACTTTTTCAATGCATTTGAAAGAGATTGAGGGTCAGGACTATGTGTGTACAGTTTGTCGAAATAGGGAATCAGTGGTAAGTTGTTGTCAAACCCACCCCGATAATGTTATGTTTAGACATCAATTCTTTTTTTCTTAACTATCAGATCATTCAACCCCTACAAATAATTACTTTTCACTGTTTAAATATTTGTTATTGAAATTCAATCAATGTTTCTTTCCAGTTGGAGTCTTCATTCCTTTCAAGTATCACAATGCGAAGCCATGATGAAATGATGGAAGATCTATCAACAAAAGGTAAGAATTAGGCAACTAGTATATTCCATATTTTGTAAGGATGACCGTTTCCAATCTGGTATTTTGTCAGCCTGTATGTTCTGGCATAGTGTCGGCATCAACCTGTCGCTGAACAGACAGGACTGATTGCGAGTAAATGTTTGCAGAAACTTTTGCAGGCTGAAATTTGCAGAAAATAATGTCAACCAGATTTTTTCTCCCATTATCTGCAGCCATTCTCTGCTTATGCTAATTCCTTCTTCAGAATCGTGGAAGAAAGTTTTCAGACAGGATGGCACATCATCTCCAAAAAGTTTGTGAACTGTTCCATGAATCTTTTGAAGACAACATAGCAACTGTAGCATTACTACCCATGTCTATAGCACTGATGAATTGTTGAATGTTTGATCTAAAATATTTTGCTTCTGTTGATGTAGTTCATTAAGGGAACCAGGTTTACAGCAAATACTAAAAAAAAGGATAGACTAATGTTGCTTCAGTGCACCCCTCTCCCATGCATTACAATGATGGTTGTGTGTTGTGGCACAATGGATAATGGGCTCAGAATGGAAAATAGCAGACCCGACTTTGAATTTCAGTCAGATTTGTTATATCCACTTATGCAAAAAAAGGGGAAAGGGGTGAATCCGTCTCTTCTCCTCTCAGCTATGATTTGAATAACAGGACAGACTGGTTTGTATAGCCTTGGTTGGCAACCAGTCTATTTCAGAAAGAAACTGCAACCTGCTGCTGGAAAATCTGCCGCTTCAGTCATGAACTAAGACCCAAGCGACAGCTACTTTCAGCGGTAAGTCTGTCATGCTGTCTTGTAAGATTGAACATCCTTTTTTGGTTGTCTTCAGGATTAGTTTTACTTTGAGAGATAAATTACTGTCTTTGTTCTTTATTCTGTTCATGTTCTTAAGCTGTAGTCACTTGACTTTTTTTTTTCTCTCTTTTTACTTCATTTTTTTTTCCTGCCTTCTTGCTTGTTAACTTTGTTTTGCTGCTTCCCTCCGGGAAATTATGCACTGCTTATACATATTTGGTCAATTGATCAATCAAATGTGCTTGAACAAACTTTAATTACAACAAATAAGAAATTTCATTGTGTGCTGCAGGGGTGTTAAAAAAAAAAAAAAAGAAGTATTTTTGGTGTTGGACAAAAGAGTGAGCAAGAAATTGATAAATTCCTGGACTCTTTTTCCATATAGGGGTGTATGGTTCTGAATTTGGTTTGATAGTACCTTGTATCATCTTAAAAAAAATGGTTTGATTTTTTTTTTTTTGTGTGTGTGTGTGACAAATTTTTTTGTATAATAACAATTTTTTTTAACTTGGAAAGAAATTTGGGAATAATCAAAATTAATTGCAAAATCCAGTGAAAGCCACCTATGAAATAAAAATAATTGTTTGTAGGGAAAGTAACGACTTATGTACATACATGGATCTGCTTGTAAACACTGGGTTCTGTAAGCATCCACCTACAATCTGAAATGTGTTTCAGCTTTAAAGAACACACAAAGGGCTGATGAGCCATAAAAAAAAAGAAATCAAATCAATCAATCATGTATGTGTGCATGTAATTCAATGACAGGCCTGAAACAAATTTTTGCAAAATAAAAAAAAAAAATAATTAAAATAATTTTATTTATGATCATATAATTGCCAAAAAGTTCAAGAAAATCTTAAACCAATATCCGATTTTTTTTATGGTTTTAAAAATTTAATGTTTTTTTTTTTTCTTCGTGAGAAATTAGTTGTGCTATTTTTACCTGAATTCAATTTTTGTGACCATTTAATATTTTAAAAAGTTCAACCTAAATTCACTTTGATAAACTGGACATTTACTTTGTAATCATTGCTATGCTGTCAGGTTCCAGTTGCCAATAAATCAATATGAATAGACTGATAGTGATATATGATGGATAGGATTAGAATGAAGTAATTATCACTAAGATACTCGAATTCTCTCATAGTAAGTAATGGAAAGAAAAATTGATTATTTTATTTCACAACCATGCACACATGTAAGCAAAGAGACGGTTTGACAGACAAAGCTTTTCTTTTCTCCAATTTTGAAGTTATTTCTCAGTACAGGGCCAGGGTTGTCTAGACTAAGTAGGCTAGAAAAGTATTATTCCATTGTTTCATTTTAAACTTAGTCAAATCGTGTGTACATTAAATGCCACAAGCACATGTCAGTCACTTGTGCACAATAGACATGCCTATACATATGTGCATACAAAGTCGCACTGCAGACTGTAATCAACAGAGAATCAGTTCTTCATACAATTTGACCATAAGAATTCAAATAATTCCAGACATGTAAATTTTAATAAAAAAATCTCTACATGTTGAACTTTCTGCATACGAAGTGCAGAAGAACTTTTCTTATCATTTATGAATGCAAGTATTACAATGAGTATTATGTAAGAATTTATGTACCAATTCCCTAGGCTGTAACCAAATGTATTTAGTTAAAGAACTTAAGTATTTATGAGTAAGTCATTTATGGTGTTCAAAGTTAAATATAATGAAATAGATAAAGCAATGTTAAATTTTGCTGTAAGATGAAATGCAGTTTAATTTATTTCTTTGTTTTTTTTTTTTTGTTTTTTTTTTTTTAGATGGTGATTCTTGTTCAATAAAAGAGGACATTACTGGAGATAACACTATTCAAAGCTCCCAAGATTCCTTCTATCTGAATGATGATTCTACGTCAAGCATGGAGATTGACATGAGCATGATAGAAAAAGTAAGTAATTTGTTGGTTTTTGTTCAAATATTTAAGCAAATTACAAATGTAGAATTAATACATTTTAATAAAAAAAATTTACCATATGATTTTGTTTGGTACGGTTTCATTTTTGTAGAATTCTACATCTGTATAATAAATGCCAATGTTTGTGTGTCATTTCTTTCAATTAAAGGAACACAACTCTCAATAGCTCATTTTCTATATAATAAATGCCAATGTCAGTGACACAACTCTTTAATTTTCAATAGCTCATGTTGCAGAAATTTTGGATTCCCAAGTTTTCCTTACTGTGATTGTTTTCTGTTTATTTATTTATTTTTTTTCATAATTTTTTTGTGACAAACTTTTTTTGTACAATAACAACATTTATAACTTGAAAATTAATTTGAGAATAATTGAAATTAATTGTGAAAATCACCGATGAAATAAAAATAATTGTTTGTACAGAAAGTAAGGACTTACGTGCATCAAATTGTCTTTAAATTAAGTGTAAGCTTAATATTAATGCAATACTTAAAAGCAGCAATCAATTTAGAGTTCTGTATTTTATTGTTGCCTATCGCATATGCCAGCAGCATGCCTCGCAAAATGAAATCTCTGCCAACAGAGGACCAGATTGCAATCAAGAGCCAAGACTGCAGTGAGGAAAAGAATGTCCCATGCAAATGAGAACCCAGATCAAATGGCAGCCAGGAGAGCTTCTCTTACTGAAAATATGCAAAGACTTAGGGACTCCCAAATTCCTGAACAAGCCAAAGGCCCAATCAAGAGCCTTCTGCAGGAGCTATCTTAAATGCTGCCTGATAGGGTGGCTTTTAAGCTAGTTTTTTTAAAAATATTTTCTTTCTTTTATTGTTATGTCAATGTTAAGACAATTAATTTTTTGATTAATTGTCAATTTTAAATGAAAAATACAGTGATACCAGCTTGTCATTTCAAGTTAAGTCATTTTTGAAGATATGTTGGTTTTTCTTAAATATTATATGGAAAAATAAAACTCATGTTAGGTCATTTTACTTGAGCTTACATTGACCATTAAAAATATTAGAAACGGCAAAACATTAAAATAGCAATAAGCACATATAAAATCATATTTAAATAAATTTAAAAATATATATATATATATATATATATATATATAATGAAATCATCAAAAAAAAATTAGTATAATAAAGTATATTCAGCAGATGTTCTTATTTCAAGTTCCTGCCAACAAGTGGCACTTGTGCATTGTTTTCTGCTCCAACACTGATTTTGAATTCAGACTTGTTTACATCTGTGCTCTACCATTGAAGTTCTTTCAATTATATTTCACTTGTGATTTAAAATACATTTTTGCCCATGTCTCCAAAGAAAAGTCCCAGTGTTAATGCTAAGCGTGAAGCTATATCGCTGGGAGATAGGTGGAAATTAATTTTTTTTATTCAGTATATTGTACGTACATATCATAAATACTCTAATAGGCAATGGGGAGTGCTTATTTGTGGTTTATAGTGTGGTTATATCGACTAAGGTCAAAAAACAATTTAAGTCGTGATCTGGAACCAATTAACAACATAGTGTAAGGTATACCTGTATCTAATTGTTGGTTTTAGTGTATTTCTATCAGGTTTTCAAATATTGCTTAGAATTTAAAAAAAAAAAAATCGAGCCTGTTTTTAAAACTGAGGTTTTTGTAAAAAAACAGATAAACATAAATAATATTCTTGAATTATAAAATAACCAATTAATACTTCACAAATTCTCTTATTAAAATGTTGCTTTTAAAATTTCAGACGTCTCAACAGCAGTTATCCTCTCTTGCTCCTGGTTCGATGTGTGGTAAAGCGGCATCAAAATTGCAGTCAGTTGATGCTCTTATGCCCAAAATTGGCAAGCTGCATCCAGTTGGGCGAAAGAAAATAGGTGCAGGAAGGCCAAAAGTAGGCATACTTTTGTTTGTTAACAAAAGCTTTGTGTTTTGTTTTTTTATGAATGTTTTTATTGTTCAACTATACACATTTTTTTGCATTAATTTGAATAAATATATGGTTGTAACATTTGAATAAATATATGGTTGTAACATTTGAATAAATATATGGTTGTAGCAGTGTACTGAGCTGATCATTGAGAGAAGTTGTGGCAAATAGGCAAGGAAAACTTGGGTGTAAAAGTATCAACAATGGCCTCAACAAATTTAAGTTGAAAGAACACATGGCTTTAGATAGAATAGTCTGAAGAGGTGCATTGAAGTGGGCTTCTAAAACATTCAACCCTTGTATAAAGGAAAGATGATGAACTGAATAGTGATATTTCAGAATTGAATAATTTCCAGGGAATTCATTTTTAAAACAATATTTTGTAAAAAAAAAATTTTTGTGACCAAAGATCCTTAAAAAAAAAAGGTATAGTGATGGTAAAGGGATTAACATATATATGGGAGTATTGATAATTATAATAAGTGAGATAACATCAGATATAATGCCATCTAATTGAAATTTTGCCATAATAACCACTATTAACAAAATAAAGTTAATTCATTTCACATCTAAAGCCAAAAACAAAATAATAATACTTTAATGTATAATATTTTGTATATCTATTACATTGTCGTCTTTAAAAACAAAAATTAGAACTCTTCTAATATATTAGAAATTAAATTGAAAATTTTATTTTTGTTAACAATTGAATCCCCTTGTCTTTATAGGGACGTCCTATTGCTGCTGAAAGGCGTCGTCAGCGTCCAACACATTTGGGTGATCGAAGAAGAGGTCCTAGAGCAAAAGTGAAAACTGGTCAAAATGCTGGGAGTCAGGTAGATTATTAAATTTCACTTTATAACCTTATCTTAAATTCAACAAAACAAAACATTATCCTGTTATTTTCTCTTCCACTCCCTTTATGTATGCATCAAATGGGGGACACTGGATAAGCCATTTGTTGCATAGTTGTGAGAGAATAATATTTGATAGATTAAAAGACGTCCATATATTCTAGATTGCCCTGACTAATGATTATAAGCTTTATATTTCAATTTTTTGAAGACCTTGTTCATATGAAGATATGCATTTTGTTTGATAGTTTTGAGTTTAACATATTAGATCTTAATGATCATGAGATTTAAAAAGAAACAACTTAGACGACATTTTTAATTATTTTTTTATTTTTTCCCAGTCACTTTATCCTACTGCTGTGGACAATGGTGAAGTTGATGATCATCCATCAACAATAGTTATAGCCAATTCTAAAGATGAATTTGTTTTAGAACAGGTAAGTTCTATTTAAATTTGATTACTGTTGTTGATTTAAATGTACACACTATTTATTATTATCTAAAATAATTGTTTTTGGTATGAAACATTTTTGATACTTTGAGGAAATTGTTTTTTTTTTTGTTTTTTTTGTTTTTTAATTTCTTTAAAAAAAATTTTGTTTTTTTAAATTTTGTTTCCTTTAATTTCCTTTTTCCTTTAATTTCCTTTTTCCTTTAATTTCCTTTTTCCTTTAATTTCATAACTATAAAACTAAATTTTATTTTTAAAAATTCTCACTGAATAGGATATCCACTTTAAAAAAAAAATTAAAATTTTAATTAATTTTCAATTGTTTTAAATTTTATGCTTTTTTGTGTGGGTGGCTATAAATTAATCACAAATTTGAAATTTTTTCTTTTTTTTTTTTTTTTTAAGGATATCTGCAAAAGTTGTGGGAGTTTTGGTATTGGAGAAGAGAGCCGTGTGATCATATGTTCTCAATGTGGGCAATGTTACCATCCATATTGTGTGAATATAAAGGTAAGTAAAACAAGCTGGAATTATATTCACTTTTATAAAATATATTCAGATTTTGTGTATTATTGTTTTATATTTAATTGCATTTTAGCAAATATTTTATATTGCTTATTAATATATTCAGAGTAATTATCAGCTTTACATGTAAAGTTTATTATCCTGTATTAATTTCAGGTTACTAAGGTGGTTCTTCAGAAGGGTTGGCGATGTTTGGATTGTACAGTGTGTGAGGGCTGTGGCAAACCTCATGATGAAGGCCGGTTGTTATTATGTGATGAATGTGATATCAGCTATCATATATACTGTCTTGACCCACCACTAGATCAGGTACCCAAAGGACCATGGAAGTGCAAATGGTAAGCTAAAATGACATATTTCATTGTTGAATTTTTAATGCAAGAAATTTGTCAAGAAGCATTTCTTGATGAGAAATCTCTCATTAACATAATCATGTCAATGTAATGTTTTATTTTTTTTTCATTTTAGGTGTGTATGGTGTATCAACTGTGGTGCCACAACTCCTGGTTTTTTGTCTCAATGGCAGAACAACTATACTCTGTGTGGACCTTGTTCCAGCAGAACTGTATGTTGTACATGCAAGAAGGCTTATAAGGAGGAAGAATTGGTCATTCAATGTGTTCAGTGTGATAGGTAATTTTTCTCCCCTACTTTTTTTCTAGTAAAATAAAACTATATTTTCTTTGGATAATTTCTATAATTTCTGATCTGTCTTCTGTAAACATCTGCTTTCTTAGATCAATGGTTAAAAATGGCTTTGTGTGAGTGAAGCATGTAGAACTGAATGAAGACCATTCTTCTTTGAACTTCATAGACTGGAACTACAGAATCGCAAAGAACTGCCAAATAACAGAACCTATACCATTTGAGGACTTTCAACAAAAGCATCAGCTAAAATGGATAGGATGTAATTCAAAGAGATAATTACATAATGAAATGTTGATGTTTCACACTATGACAAACAAAAGGCTAGGAAGGAAAGCTCCCATCAGTACCACAAAGAGCAATAACAGCTATATTTGAGAAACTTATTTTCTTAAAAATTGTTTTAATAGAAAGATTTTATAAATTTCAACTAAAAGTAGCCCTGTTCGGTCAATGAATGCTGAATGTTTCCTTATAAGGAAACAGCTGATGTTACCTTTTTAATTTAAGGGATTTACTATATTTTTTGATATAGATATTTAATTATTTTAATTTTCTAGTTGTATGATTTGAGAAATAAGTGTTCCATTGATTGGTAAAAGCAGTTTCAAATGCTTTGTACTTTCATGTAAATATAACTGTTATAATAATTAGAAAATAAACTTGACAACAAAAACTTTTTAAAGCTTATATGCACTGATCGTTATTCTTTGAGTAAAGTGTAGAATTATGTAATTTTTGTTCATCAAATAATTTTCTTTGCAGGTGGCTTCATGCCAGTTGTGATGGTCTGAAGAATGAAGAGGAGGCAGAACGGGCAGCTGATGCTGGCTATCACTGTCTATTTTGCCGCCCCAAGACTGGTCAACCAGGACCTTGTATGTAACATTTTATAAAAAAAAAAAAGTTTCATTTAAATGGCAAAAATTTTAATGTTTATATTTACTTAAGAGTAATTTAGCAATAAAAATTAATATTGACTTTGGATATAGTAGAGTTCAAGTATTTTTTATTGCTGTAGAACAAGAGTTGGCAGCCATTGTTGTCTGCAGGTAAAATTGCATATTAACTCATTAATGCCAATCATCACATTTTTGTAATGGTGCACATTAATGGGTTCTAGATAGAAACTTATACTAGGTTGGCCAGAAAGTCCTGACTCGTGTATGAAGCGGAAAGAAAACAAAAATCTTGATCTCTCTCTGGTGGAATCTCCAAAGAGCACTGTATTTTGAGCTTATTCCACACGGTCATGCCATCAATGTTAAACTGTATTGTCAGCAGATAGACCATGTGTATGGCAAACTAAAGGAAGAGTATCTTGTTTTGGTCAATTGCAGTCTGGCTTTGTTTCAGCATGACAATACTAGGCCACACACCGCCACATTGACTAAGAAGTCTCAGTGACTGGCTTATTAGGCTCAATGTCACACTTCCACCGCAACCAGTGATTCAACACTTTTGATGAAGTTAAGTAAGCTTGTTTACAGTTTATTGATTCAAAGCCAGTGTACTCATATCTGGGACAGATTCGGATGCTGGCTGATCGCTGGTAGAAGATCATTGAGAATAATGGACTTTATTTTGAAGAATAAATTTTTGTGTTGCTCCAGAAAAATTTTTCTTTCCACTTTCTATGAGAGTCAGGAATTTCTGGACAACTTAATAATTTATACTGGATTTTAAAAAATGTTTAAATCTTTTTATATTTTTTATTAAACCTTAATTAATAAGAGATTTTTATTTTAATTTTCATAACACGATTTTACAGTGGGCAATAATTGGTTAATGAGTTGATGAAAGAACTTAATTTAGTTGTAATTTATTTCTATCAAAACATCTTTTGAAAACAAAGAATGTCTAAATCAAACAAAAGTATGCTCATAATGCATGATTGGAAATTAAGACTTATAAAAAAAAAAAAAAATTACTAAATTTTTAATGCAAATGATCAGTATATCAATGTATATACCAGTGTTTGGTTTGAAACCAAATGCAACCTAGGGCCAGTATGTCGAGATACAATCAGTATAGTCATGTGAAACACTTGGAAGAAGGCAAAAATCATTTGTGGCCTGGAGAAGCATACCATCTCAGTGCGTTTGCTCGTCAGAAGCCTTTCATTAGTCGTTTGTTGCCTACTTTGTAAAATGTTCTCATTGCCTTTTAGTTAAGCTTTCTGTTTTTAATTTCTGGCAAATAAATATTGTTTTTTTTAATGTTTTATTTTGATAGTACCTCCTACTCCGCCACCTCCTCCACCACCAGCACTTCCTCCACCACCCCCACCACCTGAACCTGAAGAAGAAAAAGTGAAATGTCCATCACCGATACCAGTACCCAAGGAAATTGAAGAAAAAAAAGTGGAACCAAAAAAGTGGCCACAACCTGTTCCTGGTATGAATTATCTATTTGTGTTTACATAATTATTTACCTGAAAAAAGATTTTTACTTGCTACAAATTATATTTTTGAAATATTTTGCATTGTAAAGTTTTATATCAAGAAATGATTGAATTTGTTAAAATTAATTTTTTATTTTTTTTATTTCTCAATTGCTTTCATGTAACTATCAAAGTGCTAAATATTATAAATACATAATCTGAAGTCACTATTGTGTTTTGTTGTGACCTTAAATTGGAACCATTCATTCATTTGTCTTGATAGTTGAGTGTTTTTGTAAATGAGAATTGGTGTTTAATTCAGGTAAATTTTAGAATGACTCATAAGGTTTTTGTTTTCAAAAATAAAATCCATTGCAGAATTAGTAACCAAAAATAACCTTGGAATGCATACTACAAAATGATTTTATTAGAAGTATGAACAAATGTTTCAAAATAAAAATGACACCAGATAATAACTGGTTAATACTTTAATATCTTTTATAAATTATATTTTATTGTTGATATTTTGTATTTAGTATGTGTTCTTTCACAATGTAGGTTGTGTAGGTATGCATGTAAGCTTGAATGCTAAGTTAATTTGGCTACATATAAATTTTCTATTATTTCAGAGCCTCCAAAGCAGTACATTTATGAGGGCGTGACCTTATCAGCCTCTGGTTTGCAGCACATTCAAAACCTTACTGCTAGCATGATGATGAAGAAAAAACAACGAGCACGGCAAAGAAAAACTGATCCTCAAATAAAGCATCCTAGTGTTGCTCAGTTGTTGGCTCTCGGTCAAAAAGCGGAAAATCAAACTCTGAATGAAGAATGTGACAAAGGTGAGATTTGTTTTCTAACCAAACCCACACCTACATGCTACGTACTCTCAAGAACCTCCTGTAATCACTTTGTCTCATACGAAATTGTTTCAGTTAAATAGTATTTAAACTATGACTTGTCTGTGTGTGCTTTGCCGATTTAAGAAAACGTACTTTGGATAAAAAAGTGGAGCAAAACAATAAGATTTCTTCAAGAGATGATTTGAGAAAATTTCATTTTTCGAGAGGATTTTTCATCTTTTTACAGTCCTGATTCTCGCCTTAGTTTCGTGTGACTTCCGCCTAGGTACACTGATTACTAATGTTCTTAGTCGTGAATTGTGTTAGGGTAGTTTTAAGGAAAATGGGCATGTAATTAACCTACTTTGCTACTGTTCATTTTCCTAGATATGGATATTTCTGCTGATAACAAACCTTCTGAATCTGAGGGAGAATCTGGCCTTACATCAACCCAGTCCCGTGCTTCATCTCAGCTGGAGGAGATGAAATTGGAGGAAGGAACAGGAGAAGAATTGACCAAGAAGAGACGACAAAGAAAACAACTGGGTCTTGGTATGTTTATATAGTTGAAGAAACACCCCCCAAGAAACCTTTGCTCCATTAGAACTGTAATATAAATATATCCCTCATTAATCTCCATATTCATATTTTTTTAATTCTTTGTTAGTAATGCGCTTTTGGTTGAGGAGTTATTTGCGTGTTCAGCTAACCTTTTAAGAATGATTGTGAAACTTTGGTTGTCAACTTTAATTTTATGTAAGATAATGCGTGTAGAATTCTGCTGTGGTAGTATATAATTCTAATAATATAAGTTGTATGCACTAATCACTTGTATGCACATGCGCACACACAGGTCATTAAAATAAAAGATACTGTATTTTATTCTTCAAACCTATAAAACTTAAGAGGCTTTTCTTTGTAAAACTGATTCTTTATTGTATTTGTGCTTGTATCACTTATTTTTACTTTTGATTTATTATCTTTTCTTTTATTTTGTATTGCCATATTTTGTTGCCATAGTTAATGTGTTGAGTATTAAACATTTTTTAACATCTAAATTACTTTTTGTATGTAGAGCCTCATGTAAATTGCATTGGCAGCATTTAATTTTCATTTAATATTTTTTCTGAAAATTTAACTGCAGTAAATCTTTTGAAACTTAGTAATTTGTTGTTTTGTATTAAGATTGCTTATGTCTCTTATGTGCTAAAAGCTTCTTTGAATCCTTTTTGTTACAATTTCTGATTACTAATTAGTCCTGAAGTAAATCCAGGATTATAAACAAATATTAAAGTTACTGAAAAAATTGTAAGTTTGTAAAATTTATAAAAAATAAATTGAGTGTATATCAATTTTTAGGTGTTGGTGGATTTATTGTTCGACAACGGAATGTACGACCAGCAGCCTCTCGTCAGTCTCCATCGCGACAGGCTGAGATTGTTACTGATGATATAGCATTAAAATCAGAATGTGCAAATGCAGGTTTGTCAATTTATCAATTCATATTCGTTGAATCCCAATTTTGAAAATCATTGTTTGAAAAATTTAGTTGTTTGAAAGAATGTTTTTCATATTGTAATCAATTAAAAAGCTTTATTTTTCTGAAGCTAAATGTAAGTTGTAACTTTCAGTTGAAGGTAATGCCATGGAGGATGGACATGCTTCAATCCCTGATATTCCTGGCACAATACCAGAAAAAATCAAGAAACGCCGACGCCCCAAGCGCAAGAGTCAACTTGAGGATAGTTTTCCTATGTACCTACAGGTATGCTTCCTTGATGTTTTTTTTTTTTTTTGTCTCAAATATTATTAATTGAAAATATTAAATCATGCGCACCACATATATTTTTTTGTTTTTTTTGCCAAAAATATTTTCTTTCTCTCCTGCTCATGGCTTTTTAATTAAATAATATATTTGGATTATCAACTCCTCCACCTTAAAATGTCTATAGGTTGGCAATTTAGTAATTTGAAATGATGACTCGAAATATTGGCTAGAAAAGAAAACTGGATTTCTGTGTTGTTATTCAAAGAGTTTTACATTATGTTCTCACAATAACTTTTCTCTCTTACAGGAAGCATTCTTTGGTAAAATTCTCCTAGATAAATGTAGAGATACTAAGGAAAAACTAGACTCTGACAACAGTGACCGTGATTCCCCTGTCTTTGCCCAAAAAGCTCCTGTGACTGATGTTAAAGAACCATGTGAAGAAACTCCTGTTGGATCATCTTCAGTGGCAGGAAATGCACCTACCTCTTCTGAACAATCGGGTGAAGAAATGCAGCCGATTGTTGGTAAGCAATAGTTTTAATTAATTTTACTTTTAGATCTTTGGTGTTCACACATCTCAAAATAACTTACAAAATTTTAGCTTACATAATCATTTGAAGATGATTGAATTAAAAAAAGTGAGCTGGTGTTGATAGAAATACGTTATTTTTTAATAGTATTTTATTTAATGTTATTACCCAATTATAAAGTAATTTTCTTATCTCTATATAAAAATCAATTTATAACTAATCTTCCAAATATTCAATCTATGATTTTTGTCACTGCAAGAAATTAGAATAACTGCAGTCTTAAGACAAAACATTTGTCAGTTATCTGGCTGTATTATTGGATGGAACAAATTGCATTGGTTATATTTTCCAAAATAAGTAATTTACAATTTTTATCGATACAATAAACTCTATTTTCATGTTTTTTTAAAATTTAAAAGAATTTTACTTTTTAAATTAAAAGTACAACCATCCAAAGAAAGCTTGCGCAAAAATAAATAAAAGCCAATATATTAGCAGCTGGATCTCTCCTACTTATTAATGAGATATTTCCTTGTTATCATACATATTCAATGTTTCTTGTTGCCATAATAACTCACTGCTAAAAAGGGGTAGTTTAGGTTGCATGACTGATAGTCACATTATTTTTTATAGGATAGATTAAGATCTAAGCCTGAGATAATCTGTGAATGTGTTCTTCATGGGAATGTTTGAAATTGATTTCTGTAGAATTTGTTTAATTTTATATAATTAAAGTAATATATTTTTGTTGCAAAACTTGTCACATTTAATCTTTATTTTGTTTATTATTTGTAGATGAAGGAGATCTGAGAGAAATACTTCCAGCTGATTTGCTATCAAGTGAGCTTCAAAATGATTTCTTCAAGATTATTGGCGATGAGTTAGGAAACACTTCAGGTATTTTTTATTTTTTAGCCTTATATTACAGTTTAGTCCATGTATTTAGGCCAAATGAATAATTTCTTTTTCAGTACTCTTTCTGGTTATTCAACTTCATATTAGAATAAATTAAGAAAACACTTTGTTACAGTTTAAAAATAAATTCATGCAAAATTGTTTCATCGTGTTATGCATTTTTTAAAGTATTTAAATGGATTTAAAATTTATTTAGCTATACATTTTTTATAATTTAATCAGGTCTGTTAATTTTAGTTGAATTTTTTTATTCCATGAACTGTTCAAACTAATATCTTTTTTTGTTTTAATTTAATTATTGTCCAATGTATTTTTTTTTGTCATTTTTAAGTTTGTAATCTTCAAATCATTTATTGGTTCCACAGACTTACAAGTACAAATAATTCACTTATTGAGTCTTACTAGTTTGAAGTGACAAAAAAGTCCCGATTATTCAGTTTTAAATCTAAAATTATTGCTAAATGATTAATATTTTTACATTTACATATTGGTATATTGCTGCATATTTGATTTTGACAGAAAATGTAAATATCATTTTAAATCTTTTGGAAATGTGCAAATAAAAATAGGTTATATTATAAGAGAAAACTCTTAAAGAAATTTTAAAAATAAGTTTTTCATTTGTGTAGTAAAAAGTACTCTATTGGTTTTTGTAAAATTAGAAGAGAAGATATTTTGAAATTTCTAGTGAGAACTGACTAAAGAAATGATTTTTAAAAAGCTGCTCTGTTAATCCATTCATCTCATTTTTGTGTATTCTGCTGCCATTGTTGGAACCAAAGATCATTTAATCTCATATTTCAAGGGAGACATTAACCACTTTTTGCTTTCTGTGAATCTGGGTATTATAAATTATTTTTTATATGATTGAATGAACAGAACTTACCAGTCTTCTTCAGGTTAGCACCGGTAAGTAAAAGTTAAGTATTTCTGATGAGGAATGAAACAGTTGAACTCCGTTTATCCAGATCATATATAACTTAGAAATAAAATTTTGCTTTTATTTAATATTGTGTATGTACACAAGTTATATATATAAATAAAAGATGAAAGGAAAACTTTTCTTTAACTATGTGTTTTGTCCCCTATGGAACTTTATCATGGTAAATATGAGATTACATTTTGTGACTTATATTTAGACACTATACCTCCACTTTACTTCTGTTACAAAAGTTACAAATAAAATCTTTACATTTACTTTGATAAAGTTCCTTAAGGGACGAAATGCTTTCTTTTTTGTTTTTTACTTATATACAGTGACATTTCTCTATAGTCGATTATGAATCTTTTTCTACAGTATATTTCCTTGCATTATTCTATGCCTGCTTTACAATTTAGATTGTATGCTGAGCCATAAAAATCTATAACCAAATGTAAATATATCCATCTTTGGTATATATTCAAATGTGCTGTTATCTAGATAAACGGTGTTTTACTGTCATATCCTTCATTCCTATTTGTCTTAAGAGAGCTGATATATTTAGTATTACAGATATCAGAACAGAGGACCATCATTATCTTTGAGCCTCTGCTGTATTGGATTGAATGAAAACTGTTTGTTAAATTTGAAGTCAGTTTTCAGCCTGCTGTTCATATACATATCATTATTTTAACAGTGGGCTGCCTGCTTGTGTGTGATCCACTTCGTGAAGTGGGTCGAAGACAGCTGCCTGGTCTGCAAGTTTTCTCCAAGTTGGGTCCTGAGCTCGGTGGGCCAGCACTCCTCCACCAAGTCCTGTCCACCGTTCCAGGTTGTCAATCCATCGCTATGCTGTTATTTCCCTAGACCGTTAACACTTGTGCTGCTATTAGAACCTACTTCTCAACAGAATCACTTCCCCTCGCTCGACATGTGTCCTTCATATTGCAGTTTCTGTTGTCTTCATATTGTGCACAAGTTGCTGCTTGATGTGTAATTCTTGTAATATTGACTTGTTTTTGTCTATGGTTGAGTTCTTTCACATGTCAAAATTCTAGTTGAAAAGCGTGCATGTGTCACAGCTATATGTAGCTATTAGCTGTATTTTCTTAGGTTTCTTTGTTCCAACTTTGGTGTATTTGCTGACATTGCAGTCTTTTCAAATGTTATTTAGTATTGTGACTGCTTGTCTTGCTATTGGGAAGACCTTAGAATATTGTGACTTTGAAATTGCAACAGGTTTGAACATTCCAAATATGTTTTTTTGCTGTTAGTTAGGCATTGTGGAAAATGAATTTTACCATGTTCAGTTTTGTAATATAAAATCTCTGATGATTGCTATTTTTTATATGGTATGGAGAAGTATTTCATTTCGTATTTTTCCAGTTAGAAGTATGAAAACTAGCAGTTCAAAATTAAATTTCTTTTTGTAATGCATTAGTCAGTGTCAGAAATTCATTGTATTACACAGATTATAATAAAACAAATTTCTTTATGCTGTTATTAATGATTAAAAAAAAAATTAACGTAATAAATGATGACAGAGAAAGCATGAAGATTTCATTTTTCTTTAGAAAAATGTATTTTGGTAAGGTATATATATATATATATATAATCTTTTTATCTAATAGCAATGTCTTACACAGATTTGGCTAGTGAATATCTGTTCCTATGATTATTTAACATTAATAGATGAATTCCAATGTAGTTTCAAGTATCTTGAAATATAAATGTTTCAAGTAATATTTTGTGATCTGACTGGCTTATTTTACAGTTTTTGGAATTTCCTCTCTTGATATTGTCTGCTAAGCAAAGAAGTGCATAAAAATTGTATTTTTGATTGTGGCTGTTTAAGAGAGAGTTCCACTTAAACATTATAGCAATAATTTATACAACTCATTTTCATGAAGGCTTTCCATCTTAATGTTGATCTATTCATGATTATTTTTTTTATAAAGATGTTACCTCTGACAGCTTCCAGGAAGTTTTGTATTTTATTATATATAATAATTTTTTTTTTTTTTTTAACTGTAATAATTTTACCTTTTTTCAGTGGATGAAATTTATGATTTGAATTTTATGATTATTTGTCCTTAATCCAAATTTTGAATGGGCAAGTGATGTATCAACATGATATGGTGAAAGTAATATATTGCTACAACTCATTTTTTTATTAGTTTTGCAGTGCAGAACACATCTATATTTTTCTTTGCTTACAAAAGCTCCATCTGTATCTTATATGAATTTGTCTTTACTTATGATGACTACAAGAGTAGAAATATTTGAGTTTTGCTACTATTGATGGAAGTGAAATTTAATATTCAATCATCAAATTATGAATAGTTTAAAAAATATGTTCATTATCCAAACAATAAATAAATGGAATTATTTTATGGTGAAACCAGAAAATTATGATTCATCAAAATATTTTCCTTTATTTCAATGTTTGTAAATTTAAGGTTACAGATTGTTAACCATTTCTATTACATAATGTTTACACATAGAATTGTCATGTATAAACATTTTAACCTGTATATAAAAGTTGTCATTTTATTTGAAAATGAGATCACTAACAAAAAAATAATTTATAAGTTATTTTCAGTTTAAAATGTAGTGGCTGCTCGTTTTCAGAATTGTTTATAAAAGTAAACCATTTCAATAGTGGTTATGTTTGGCAAAAATATGCCATCCTTTTAAAAAGTGCAAATTTGATGAAATTTTTGTTCTTTTTGGTTGACATCTTTAGATCATCATAAGTCAAGACAAAATACATATTTAAAAAAAAAAATTCAACATGAGAAATGAGTGTTGTATAGCAATTTGGAGTATTTTATTGGAAAATGTTAAAACTAATGTCATGTGTTAAAATGAGAAAGTTAAATATTATTGTTATTTGCATATTTTGTTCTCAAGACTTGTATAGAGAAAATAAAAAATTCAGTGAGTGATGAATATATGTAGCAGCATTCACCAATCTCTTAAATGTTGCTGTTTGTATCTATATTGAAATAACAAATTTTAAAAAGTTTACAAAATAATAATGTAACTTTTTAACTTTCTGTTAACAGAATAAAAATGTTAGTATTAATTTTAATCCTAATTGTTGTGGGTTTAATAATTAAAATCAACTGAAACTCATTATCTCTGGTTGATAGGAATTTCTGTTATGGTTAATGGTTTAATAAAGAATATTAAAAAGAAAACCTTGTTCCTACGAGGTTCAATTTATAACTATTATTTAGCTATCTTTCAATTCTCTTCCAGTGAAGTAATTTAATTAAATGATTCCAGAGTAATGTAAAGTTTAAATACTCTTTAAAATTTTCACTTTTTTCTTAATATCTATATAGTCTGATGACCTATTATGAAAAAGACCTTGTGGTTTTCATATGGCCATATTGATGTTATGTTTTTGTTCAATTACTGAATCTGTATGATGCATGAAACAGTAAAAAGTATATTTTATTAGAAATAGATTTTTATTCAAGATCTAAGATTCACATAACTTCACTATTTAGTATTTATTGCTCAGAAAAAATGCACTTGCATACACCTCTTTCTCTCTCTTTCTCTCCTCCTGCTTATATATGTTATATAATACTATTGCAAAAATGGCCAATATTAGTTAATATGTAATTATCATTTGTATCATTAACCAAATAATGGGCACTAATACTAATTGTTGATATAGATACACTTCCATTTTTCTTGTTGAATTATTTAATATATTTCACATAAAAAGTCCTTTTATAAAATTGTATTGAAACTTGATATTTTGCAATAAATGCTGAAATGTTTCTTTTCTCTCTTATTTAAAAAAATATGAATTTTGTGAAGATTTTAATTCATTTGGAATCTTTATTCTACTGTTCAAATCTTTAAATTTTCTTTTTACCTGTTGGAGACTGGTAATATTTTCTATTCATTTAAAAACCTTGAAAAATATCCTGTAATAATGTGTTCTATAATATATATATATATATATATATATATATATATATATATATATATATATATATATATATATATATATATGCGTGTGTGCGCAATAATGTATTTTAAAAATTGATTGAATTGTGTCTGGATGTTTAGTTATTGCAAATTATGTGAACTGCTATATGATATTTGATATTATGCATGGCAATATCCTATTCCGATCCTTTAAAATATTTGTTGTCTTCATTGTAGTGTTTGTTTGAAATGCTTTTCCTTGGCTAATTTAGCAGTAATTCTCATTGCTTACTAGACATTCCCATGGAGAGTGAAAATGTAGATTCTCACTCTGAAGCAGCAGCTGATTGTTGTGACAGTAAAGATGGATTATCTGAAAACTTTGACCAAATGCTTAGTCCTAACTTAGACGTTGGCAAAATGCTTTCTGAAGGTAAAATTATGCTTTTCAGCTTTAAAAATATTTTATGATTGTTGTCAAGAGCATAATGAAATACATAAGTTGGTGACAATTTCTATGGCAGGTTAGTTATTGTAACAAAATTGAATTAAAATGAAAATTTTAGGGTTACATTAAATCTTTTTCAGAAACTGTATATTGTTTGATTTCTTTTTTTTTCAAATATGAAAATGGGGATATTTTTTGCGGGGGTGGCTATAATGTTTTTTATTAAATGTCAAATTATTTAAAAATTTTGAAGTTAAACAAAATGATTGATTTTTTTTTTAAGTTTTATTGCATAATCAGCATTGGGCTTATTTAGAGAAAAATTGTTTTAACTTTTTATAAACTACTTTAAAAATCTCTTTAATTTTTGTACCTTTTTTAAAATATTTTACTTGAATTTATTCTTAGTTTAAAGAAGTAAAAATAATATGCTCTTTTTTGGTTTTGTGTTGTACTCTGCTAATATCAACATATTCTCTTTAGGTCTTGCTCACATTGACAGCAAGACAGTGGAGGATATCTTTAAAGGAGTTTTGAATACAGATGCAAACCAAGAGGGTACACAAACTACAGGTTAGTTTATTTCTGCATTAAATTTTCAATTGAATATACTGTTCAAAATTTTTGAAGATAGTACTTATAAATTTGTTTACTATGCAAAATAATTGTTTTTGTAAAGTACATGAAATAGGATAACTTTTGAATTCACTCTTTAAGTGTGGCTTTTTTTATTTGGCTGTATTTTTAGTTTAGACTTCTGTTTATTATTATAAAGATCAGAAATTTCCAATAAAAATGTCTATCTTTTTTAAGAATTTAATGCTTTTTGTATACTTTTTCAGAAAACAATTTTATGGCAGTTTCTGATAATTCTGAACAGACTTCACAGCCACCTCCACCTTCACATCCACCGCCATCTCCCCCTCCTCTGCCACCTGCTCCACCTCCACCTTCAGTGCCACCTCCCCCTTTGCCACCAGCTCCACCTCCTCCCACCATTCCCCCTCCTCCTCCACCACCACCACCTCCACCCTCATCACCAATCCCTGTTCAACAAGTATCAACTACAATGCAAAACCCACAGTTACAGGATCAAACACAAATGCAGCCGGTGGCTCAATACAGTTTAGACCAGCAGCCACCACCCTCTCCTTATAGGTTTGTGTTTTTTTTTTTTGTTTTTGTTTTTTTTGATAAAATGAATTTTCAACTTGTTTTATCTCTGTAGCAGAAAGTTGTAACTACTAAATGAATTTTGTTTTTGAATGCCTTTTATTTTATAGTGTACAACCTGCTACACCTATGCCACACTATGAAGCACCAGCAAGTCCTGCTCCTTGGCCTGGAGTAATGGATGATGATCCACAAGAAGGTTCTAGTCGGCGAAACATCCTCAAATGGGAAACTGATGAAGCTCTTGGTGTCAATGCTACCATATCCCCTGTACTTTATGTAAATATGAACTACCCTGATTTGAAATTACAATTTCCAGGTGAGTTAAATTTTTTGGCACTTTAAAATATTGCAAAATATATAATTGTTTTTTCCTTTGTGTGTGTGATTTTCACTTTGCAAGTAGCTGAAAATTGACACAATATATTTTGTAGTAAAATGTAAATTTTGAACTGTAAAATCCATTTTTATTTGTTTTAATTAATCATAATTTTAAACTATTTTATTGAATACCATTAAATGTAGTGATATCATTTGATTGAAATAAGTATCATTTGGATATTCATTATATATATTAGAATTATAGAATTGAAATAAGTATCACTTGGATATTCATTATATATATTAGAATTGAATTATATTTTGTATGTAATTCACTTAATTGTATTGAGTAATGATAAATTTTGAAATGGAGAATGTGCTTGAAACCATTTTCATTTTTAGGGGCTAAACATTTTTATTTGAAATTAAATGTTCATTCTTTTGCCTTTATCATGTCCAGGAAATGTATTAGAAAATAGTAGTAGGTTAATATTTTCCCTAACTTTATCAATAGGTCAGTTATTGTTAATTCAAGAAAATTTTACAGCTCTATCATTAAACAGTAACTAAACAAATAGTGATTTTATTAATAAGAACTACAGTAATAATAATAATTATTTTATCTCCATACAAGAAGTATAATTGAATTTTAGAAGTTGAAATTTTCTTTAGAAAATAAAAAAAATGCTTTTATGAATTTGCTTGGTGTATTAAATATTTCCTATTTATAATCTTCTGCTTAAGCAATTGTTTCAATTAATCAAAAATATATTTTATTTTGCAGAATGGTCGGAAAGAGTAAAGCAGATTAATAAAATATGGAAGAAACTTACACCAAGTCAGAAGAATCCATATTTGGTAAATATTCAACATGTGTTTTGTTTTGGGGGTTTTGGTGGTGGTGGTGGGGGGGTTCTTTCTTTTTTTTTTTCCTTTTTATTAAAATTGAAGATGTTAATGAACAGTATTTTAATAATTTTCAAGTTTTATTTTTAGTTACTTGTCTATGCTCTCTGCTGTAAAATGTCTATTGGAGCAGACTGGTGAATTATCTAAAAATGTCCCCTGTTTTCAAGTAGATGTAATATTCTTTTTACTTTTTGTTATTATAAAATGTGATGTATGGAAGATGTTTTGGCTTTGAACAATGTTGGCTTCTATAATGAATTCTGAATTTAAAGAATTTTACATTTTGTTTTATTTTGTTTAAGAACCTAACACCAGCATATTAAAAGAGGATTTATTGTTACCAAAGAGCAAAAGGAAAATTGAAAATTATATATGAGATAACAAGAAAATAATGTGTGTACTTGGCAAAGAAAGTAACAGTGACATCAAAGAATATGCTTGCAATGTCAATATTTGTAAGGAAATTTACAGAAAGTGGGTTTGAACAAGGTGATCAGACGTGTTAGTTTTGAGTCATTTTTGCCATGATTTTAAAGAGGTTTTTGTTAACTACTTTTCTAAAGTTTTAAAACAATAGTTTATTTAATGCTGATTGTGTATCTGGAATGTTCAGATAAAAAAAATACTTTTTTGAACTTGATGTAGGGAGGAGAGAATTTCTAATTTTCTTTTCTAATCATTTAAAAATGATAAGACATAAATAAATTCCAAAACACCATAGACAAGTAATGTTAATGTATTTCATAAGCAATAGTCCATTTTGTTTTAAGATTTGTCATTTAATTATTGAAACATTGAAGTATAGATAAAAAAATGTCCTGTGTTATGTAGAAAATGATTTTAAGTATATATCTTTATTGATTGATTAGTATTTTTGCATGAGATGCAATTTGGATGTTTTAAAAGAAATTGTATAAAATTTTATGAAATCATAATTTTTTGTTTTCAGTATATGAATGTTTCTCTTTGGTTGCTGAATGGTATTTATTTATTTTATTTCAGTCAAAAGCACGTAAGAATAGAGCCAGTAGTAAAATCCAAAAGGAACATAGAGTAAGTTGATTTGGAAAGTTGGACTTTTGAACTTGTATTGAAGATGCTTTCTACATTCCCTTTAAAATGTTATATAAGCTATTGACTCTGTGTTCAGACTTTTTTCTCTTTGAGAGTAAAGTCAAATCTGATTGTGTATAAAACTGAAGCATTTTGTTTGATTGGTATTTTTTATTTTGATTACATATTTAGTAAATTATAAATCATTTTTCAATTAATATTTAAGCTGTAATCTAATAAAAATTAAAGGCTGAATAATATTTTTAAATAAAAATTCACTCATACTTTCATTTCTTAAAAGATTTTTAGAAAAAAGTTTTTTAATGTATAAAAGCAAAAAAAAATAAACAAACTTAATATCAAACAAAATGTACCAAATCTGAAGAAATGGGATTAGAAGCAGAACTGTGCATGTATGTTATATATACTCATGCACATGCTGCTGGAAAATAAAATTGCAATACTGAAGGATGGTGCTAATTTTGATCTGGTTAAACAGCATGTGTATGGTAGGAGTAGGTATTTTCAAAGGCTACAAACCATGTTGTGATAGAGTACCACTCATACTCGTACATCTATGTTTGAGCTTTGTTATATTTTATGTTGCATGGTGAAAGAGATCAGTGCTACAAGCAGGTGTTGTGCAACAGATGTATATGCACTCCTTTTTTTTCAATTAGATCCACTTGAGAAGTATAGGATTGTGGTCCTTTAAGATGCTAGAGGTAGTTAATTTCATGATTTACTGTGTATGTTGAATGTGGTGTTGACAACAGAGGTCAAATGAACCTTGCTCTTGGGCAGCCACATAGATGCTTGCTAAAATCAATGCATTTTAAGAATAGAAGTGGCAAACCATACAACTTTCACAGGACAAATCGGCAAGTGTAGCTCTTGGAGTGTCAGCTGTGGAGGAAATTGCTTAATTTCAGTAAGACTAGATTTTTTTCACTTCTGCCACAATACTGTTGTGTATATCAGAAGTGATGGCATTGTAAGAGGCTCCTCTGTTTGATCAAATAGCACTTTGTAGTGCTCAATGATGAGAACAGGTTCTACCTTCATGTAAAATGATGGATGTTGGTGCATTCAACATAAGCTGGGAGAGCAACAAGTTTCAGAGTGTATTCAGACATGACACACAAGCCCAATTCCTGTCATTGTGGTGTAGGATACCAGAGGTTACTGCTCTTGCTTGACTTTGGTATTTGAGGAGGGGTTGTGAATAGCACTATGTATGTATGTGTGTTTGTCTTGTCTGGTTTTCTGCACGTCTGCACATTGAGAGCGCTCCTCACAACTGGGAAAAAGCTGGTGCTATATAGCTCTCTCAGTCCTAGACCCACACTGACTATTGGCTATACCTGCCCAGTATTGTTTGTATTCAAATTTTGTCAGTGTCATTTACTGTAAGTAGAATGTCCTCTCTCAACAGCCAATTGTGGATGAGGACGTAATTCCTGGTGCTTACTGCACCATGTGTGACTAACTTTGGTTCTCTTGTTAGGTTGATCCGATTCTCTGTTACAGTATGTCAAGAATATTGTTCAAATTATTCTGTCGCCATTCCTGCAACAGGAAAGAAGTGTGCCGTTCAAGTACACCCACCAGACCTATCTTTCATTGAATGTATACAAGATATGAAAGCATGCCCAGTTTGTCCAATCACCCCACTTACAACTGTTGGTGTTTTGTGTTGCAAGAGGCATAGAATAATGTATTGCAGGATGGTCTCTGCTATCTATATGAGTGTATGCATGCAAGTTATAGGCAAGTGTTAATGGCCAAAAAGGATATAGTGCGTTAATTTGGGATCTGAGTATTGTTGATACATACCTTATTTTGAAACCTGTGCCTGTGATTTGCTGTAATCCAGCTGTATTACCAGTACCTTTTTAAAAACCTTTGGTAAACTGAAAAAGAAATGTGCAGGGTAATGTAGTTTTCTTTTCTTATTAGTGTGTGTGTATATATATATATATATATATATATATATATATATATATATATATATATATATATATCTCAAAACTTTTTTCTAAATATTTTTTAATGTAGACAAAAGTAAGTGAAAATTTATTTCCAATAAATATTTGTTCATTTGATACTATTCTTGATATTTGTCTGTTGATTAATCTTAATTCAGTTTCTCTATTTTGTTGTTATAAGGAGTGTGAATTAACTTTGCAGGAGATCAAACGTAAGCAAATGGAAGCTCGCCAGGTTGCTGCTCAACAAGCTGCTGCAGCTGCTATGATGCCCCCACCCCCACCCCCTCCATTTCCAAGTCATCAAGGTATTGGAGGCGTTTCCATGCCAAATATGTCTCCTCCAAGTCAGCCTGGTACTCCAACCTCAGAGCTTGATGTGCCTGGTAGTCAGCCATTATCTCACCTCCCAGCTGTTCCACCTGCATCTCCTGCTCCTCTCCATCTGCAGAATTCTCCATCACCAGCTCCACAGACTCCATCACCACAAATGCCACCTAATCGATTAGACCATTTGCCACAAACTCTACAGCATCCAAATGGTAAGCTATGAATTTAACAAATCATTTTTATTAAAAAATTGTTTTTGTACAGAAAAAGATAAATATTAAAAGCTAGTATTCAAATGAAAATATAATGTATGAGAAAATAATGAATATAATGATGATTTAATTGGAAAAAACCCAAAAGAAAATTCAAAATACAATTTAATGAAAATATTTTTTTTTTTTTTGTTTTTTTTTTTTTTTGTTTTAATATATAGGTCAAAAAGGCACATTCCCTCCTCATGGAGAAGGTTCTGGATTTGGACAACCATCACAACAACAGCAGCAGCAGCAACAAATTGGTAACCAACCAATTCAGCAAGCTAGCATTGTCAGTAATCGAAATGACCCAAATGTTGGGACAGCTGAAAGTCAACTATTGAGTACACTGAAGGCTGGCCCCAATCAGTCCCCTGAATTTATTACTGGGCATGGAGATGTAACATTAGGGCAAAGACAGGTTTCACCTGGAGCCCATCATGTAGTGGATCCTAATAGCCAGTTTGGTTTAGAAAATAAAGACCAAGCCAATTACATGGCAATTGTCCAACAGAAGAAAAATGCAGAAGGTTTTAGTCCTCAGCAGGCATCTCCAAAAGTGAACCCTGATGCTCTTGCTCAGTCACCCACACGGCAAGAATTCTTGCAACAACAACAAAAGATTTTGTCACAGCAGCTTGCCCAGCAGCAACAGCAACAGCAGCAGCAACAACAACAACAGCAGGTACTTTTACAATTGAAACAGCAGCAGCAACATGTTTTGACTCCACAGCAACAAATAGCAGTTCAGCAACAGCTAAAAATTCAATCGTTGTCTCAGCAGCAACAGCAGGCGTTAACTGCTAGTGCTCAGCTGCAACAGCAGAGTCAACACCTGATGAAACAACAGCAACAAAAGCAACAAGTATTGGCACAATTAAAACAATTGCAGCAATCTGGCAATTTAACACCACAACAGCAACTCTTGTTGTTGCAACAGCAGCAGGCTTTGTCACAGGAGCAGCAGGCTTTGTCACAGAAGCAGCAGGCTCTGTCACAGCAACAGCAGGCTCTGTCGCAACAACAGCAGCAACAACAACCACCACCCCAGCAAGCACAGGAATTGCAAAAAGCTGAACAGCGAGCAGGACCAGAGCAAACTGCAACACCGGAACAACTGCAGTTGCAACAGGTGATGACACAGCAGCAGAAGCAGGCACTGGTCCAGCAACAGCAGCAAAAGGCTTTGGCCCAACAGCAGCAAATGACTCAAGCGTTAGCCCAACAGCAACAACAACAACAAGCATTGGCCCAACAACAAAAACAGCTTCTGGCCCAGCAGCAGCAGCAACAACAACAGCAGCAGCAACAGCAAGTGTTGGCTCAGCAACAAGCACTAGTTCAGCAGCAGCAACAGCAACAAGCTTTGGCTCAACAGCAAACCTCAGCTTTGACATCCCAACAACTTTTGGCACAGCAACAAGCTTTGAGTCAGCAACAGCCAAATCTAAGTGCTCAGCAACAACAGGCTCTGGTTCAGAAACAACAAGAACTTACCCAACTTGCTCAACAAAGGCAGCAAGCATTATTAGCTCAGCAACAACAACAGCAGCAACTCTCTCCTCTAGGTCAACACCAAGTTCTTTCACAGCAGCAGCAGCAGCAAGCTGCACTGGCCCAACAAGCTCTGGCTCAACAGCAACAACATCAGCAACAAGCTCTAGCACAACAACAACAACAACAACAGCAGCAGCAGTCTCCACAACAAATAACACTTAGTCCACAGCAGCAGCAGGCCTTTGTCCAGCAACAGCAAGTCATCGTCCAGCAGCAGGGCCACCCTTTGACTCCTCAGCAACACCAGGCTTTGCTGCAGCAACAGCAAGCACAACACCAGAAACAACAACAAGTATTGGCTGCACAGCAGGTAATGGCCCAACAGCAGCAGCAAGTGTTGCAAGCCAAAAAGCAGGCAATGGCTCAACAACAAGCTCAGTTGACCAAGCAACATTCACCACATGAACTTCAACACCCACACTATAATACCTGGCAAAACATGCCAGTCTCTTCTCATCCTTCACCAAGCCACTCGATGGATCCTTTTTCACCTGAAGCAAGCCAGTCCAGCCAAGATCCTTTTTCTATGCCTGGGCCAGGATCTCGGCCAATAACCCCTGCACTTAAATCAGCTCACAGTCCCTTAGCTGCAATTGCTGGGCCAGACAGCCCTTATGGGTCAAAACCTTTACTATCTCCAGGTCCTATGCAACCAGTGTCTAAGGCTAACTTTGCTAATCCGGCTGAACAGATTCGATTTGCAGGTCCTGTGTTGAGACACCCTGCTCATCCAGGAATGAGTCCAAGACCAAATCAGACCGATCTTCTTTCACCAAGGCCTCAGTCTGTGGATGCAGATCCCATGCAGGTAGGAGATTTTAATTTATTTTGTGTGGATGAATACCAATTAAAAATACACACTTAAACCATTAGCATCTTAAATGATGTAGTGTGCTTGTGTGTAAGTGCTGTTTAATCTTTAGATAAAATGTATTGAAAAGCATGCTTAATTGTTACAGCAAGTAAATGTTGTGTACTGCTTTTGTTGTATGCTTGACTTGTTAGATGTTAGTTGTATTTTTGTCATACACTGTTAAATTCATGCATTAGTTCATTTCACCTGCTATTCAGTGCTTCAGTTATTTAGAAGATTGTTTTTGTATGGGATTGTTGCAATTGCTTCTTATTGTTTCTTGTAGTTTTTAGTTCTCTCAAAACAGGATTTGGAGTTCTTTGTAAATATTCGTAATATTTTCCAATCAAAATTTTCAGTCTGGTTTTATTCTTGTTTTGAGAGAATATTTTGATGTAGTCATCAAGTGCTAAACAATGAGATAACCTTATTTTTAATTGCTTTTCAAAGCTAGCCTTTCAAAATCTTAGTTTGAAAAACATCTGTTTTGTTTCAACTTTTTTTTATTTAAATGTTTTATTTTTTTTTTAGGTTTGTATATAATTTATTTAAGTATACTGCTTAAATATATTGGGTTATGCCAATTTTGGCACAAAGCCACATTCATGGAGAACTTTGTGAGGAAGGAATTATCACCTCTAACACCAGCATTCTGGCCACTATGCTATAAAGTAGCTCCCCATCATACAGCTTAGTAATGATTTTTTTAATGTTTTATTTTTCTCAGTTTTGATTAACTCTGAAGTTTTTGTAGTGAACTAATAAAACAATATTAACTATTTTGTTTAGCATTAGTTGTAAATTAGTTTTTGAAAGGAAGCTAAGAAAGTGTTTAGAATGGATTCTCATTGTTGTTGTTGTTGATCTAGCTGGTACATGTTTGCATAGAATTTCATTTAAAAATTGGCACACTTCTATGTGCATTTTTGTCCCAGAATGTATACTTAGTATGTATGTATGTGTGCGTGCGTGCACATATGTGTGAATGTATGTCAGTGTGTTCTTTTTTTCTTCCCGTTTGGCTTTTTAAATCATAAATGCTCTCTTCAATCTTATTTCACCATACTCCAACTTCATTGTTACATTACTTACTGTTAGCATGTACAAATACATAGTCTCTTCAGTTAGATATACTGGTTTCAGTATTCAAGTGGAAGTTTCTTTCATTAGGATTCTTTCAGTTCATTTTAGAACTGCTGTTTGAAATGTCAATATTTGGATAATCAATGAGTAACTGAAAAATGGCTTGTGAATGAATGATAAACTTTAATTGCATGTATATTTTCAAGCTGGTTTTATTCTCTTCACATTAATTATTAGAGTAGACATGCTAAACAGAGTGATAAAATATGCTTCCTATTGTTATGCTCTCTCTCTCTCTCTCTCTCTCTTGCTGCATAGAACAATTTCATTTATTCTTGCAAACATTTGAAGAGCCACTTTTTTTTTTTTTTTTTTTTTTTTAACAAAACCGTTTGTGATCTTGATATTACTAATCCCTCCTCACTCTTGCATAGATGCAGCTGTTTTCCTACTTATCACCCAACTGTTTGTCAGTATGCATTCATTGCACATTAATAAAATACTCGCCTGCAAACATAAGTAATCATTTTTAAGTCTGTCACCCCAGGCAAATCAAATATTCATTGTGTTATTTTTATTTTTTTATTTTTATTTAAAAAAAAAAAAAGCAACAATTAATGCACATTGTATATTACATGAAGGCTGTATCTTAATGTATAAGAATAATGAGATTTTATATAAATGTAATGTAATTTATTCTAAGATACAAAATCTTGTATTTTGGAGAAAAAATATACCAGGTAGTTATTTTTGAATGCATTTGAAACTATTTTATCAGCTAACCTTCAGATTTAACCTGACTAATTTCCATAAATACAAGTTGTATTCATTGGTATTGACTATGCAATAAGATTTTAAATAACATCTTGCTGAAAAACATTTGATTCCAGTAATCAGCAGTTAGCAGTCACAGCATTGTAAATATGAAATATAATGTAACAACAAGTTGTTTTAACACCCGGATGCAAATATTTTTTTTCAAGGACATTTTAGTCAGTGTTCAAGATGTTGATTTGTGAATATTAAAAATTTAAATTAATATTTAAATTGCTGCTTAAAATTTTGACTTAAATAAATCTTTGCTAGCAAGATGTATGTTCTTTCCTTTTATGTGTAAAAGGAAGACTTTTAAATTGGAATTTATTTCAACTTGGCATAACACAGTCACATACAGCCTATATGTTTGGTTGATTGCAATATTACTCTATCTGAAATAGATAATCTATTCCTTCTACTGCACCTAGTCAGGCGTCATGTTTCTCAATAGAAGAAGCATGTCGTAATTATTGTGCTTTGTGTAGTGAGCTTGGTGGATTTATTGAGTGCACTGCCCACTAGAAAATTTAGAAGTCTTTTGTTGCTGTACAGATTTGCTACATGTTATCTGATAATTCTATTATCAGCATTTGCTTTTTAATGAAATATTTTACTAAATGTAACAAACTCATTTTCTCCAGTTATTTCCAAATGCATTTATTTAGAATAATGTTATATCATATTAAAGTAAACATAATGCACTCAAGTACTAGAATTAAAATGTAATTTTGAGATGACATATTTTCAAATTTGTTAAAATTCAAAATGAAAATACAAATTCAATACTGTCAGCTCTGTTGGTTAGTGTTAATGTCTGTTATATGATGATCATTTTATAAATATTTATTCTAAGACTAGTATGATCATTTTCTTTTTATTGTAATTTGTTCATTGCAAACAGCATTCATTATGTGACAGTATCTGATTTTAATTTGAGTTCTGTGCTGATTCATTCTTAATCTGGCGAAATTTGCTCTTATATATCTTGTATGAAATGTTATAATGCTCTTGCAATTTTTCATTAAAAATTGTTCTTTCTTTTTGATAAATAGGAAAGGAGTAATTTAACCCGTGTATTAATGCCACAATTTGTTGCCATTATTTTTCTTGTAATGATTAGGTATTTGCTAAGGTCTGTGAAATATTTGTTTTTATCTGAATCTTAATATAAAACTTGATACAGAAAAGTAAATAGTCAAATAAAATGCCAATTTTTTGGCTGCAAATTAAATATTTTTATATTTAGTATTGATGAATGCTTAGCAGTAAAATTAATACATGAACTTGTATTTTTTCTGTATTTGCGTGTGTGTGTCTTTATATCTTTTTTTCTGTAATCCTCTTCTTTTAAAATTAATCGAAACTAATACTAATTTGATTCAGCTAGATCAACACTAATTGCTTAAATAATTCTTTCCTGTTCTTATTCAGTGGACATTTTGTGCTTGTTCTGCTCTAAGGTATAGCTGCAAACCATTCACTTCGGAAGAAAATGTATTTAGATTTTTTGAAAAAAATACCCTATTTTACTCTCCAGTATTATAACTTAAAAAGCAAAAAAAAAAAAGAAAGTGAAACACAGGTGTAAACTATTTACCTATTGAATTCTTTTATACAAAATATCTATATACTGAAGATAATATTTTTATTAATCAAATAGTAGGTAGTTTGAATGCATAATCAACAGGTAATAAATAAAAATGTTATATTGATGAATAATCTTTTCTACTGAAAAATGATACTTAAACAGAATTATAGATCATGAAAAAGATATCCAGAATTATCCAGAATGTTACTTGATTTCAAGAATATTAAATAAATGAGTATTTCTTAAATTAAGACCTTGAAATGCAGAAATTGGATGAAGCAATTGTAAAATAACAAGAGTTGAAATTGTTTAGGCTGTTATTTAAAATTTTGTTTCATTGAATTTCAATTTATAATTAGAATGAGATAAATATGACTTTACACTCTTTAAGGTGAACATTGATTAAAAATATCTTTATTATCCTATTTTATACAATGCTTAGTATTTTAGATTTTATTAGAGATAGTTTTGTTATTTAAATGAAAAATAAATTTTCTGTTTTTTATATATTTTTTTTTTATTCCAACTGTTATTTATTACTATTTACTCAAACATTTTCAGAAATAATTAGTTTATGCATTCATTATGTTGGGTTATATTTTAACCAATTAGGTTTTGGTATATAGATATCTCACTAGAATATTGTCTGTATAATTTATTTAGACATGTCTTTAAAATCAACCATTTGTATTTTTTTTAATATTAACTCTTGTCAGTCAATTTACATATCTAATGTGTTTGTAATGGGCTTGATTTTTCTTTAGTTACATAGGAATTACATTTTAAAAACAAAACAACCTATATATATATATATATATATATATATATATATATTTGTTTGGTTATATTTTAAAGGGTTATTGTTAACTTACTGTCATCATTCATTTACATTGTTTTAATTCCAATATAGCATATGACCACTTGACGTTTGCAGCTATATTTGCTAGACTGGTGTAAAGTGATGCTTTGTAGTATTGTGCTAACACGTTGGTGCTTTAAACTCCAGTTGTGTTGCTGTTTTTACTCTCTAGCTACATCACCTGTATGCTAATAGACGACGTAGGCATCCTGAGCATGGATACTGGCCTATCTTTAAGTTTCCTTTGGGGGTAAGTTCTGTATTTATGGTGATATTTGTTTCTCTTTTTTTGCCTGCATATATTTGTTGTTGTGCTGTATTGTTAGTATTTTATTGCTAATTATTTATAACTGCTTCTACTTAACATGTGCTCAATTAACCTTTTTCATTTACTAAATTCACTGGCTCTTTGTAATTGCCAATGTTGAAACAGGAAAGCAAGAGCAGCAAGTCCTTCCTATCCAATACATACCCACATTTCTGTGAAGGCATTTATGTAGCAAGAAGGACTTGTTACAATGAAGCATCAGAAGTCAGATGTTAAAAACAGTATGATTTAAAGATTTTGTTGAATTTTTTCTTTCTTTTTTTTTTTGTTTCTTTCTTTTAAATGCTTTAAATTTTTACCTACTCTGTTATCAGTAGATGAAATCAGTGTTCCTTATTTTACACAATCATTTGATACAGCCTTTGATTTCCAGTAGACAACATATCATGGTATGAATTCTTATACTATTACTTACAAACTATCATTTGCAATAATATATTGAATGAAAGCAACCATTATTTCGGTCGTACTTGGATGATTGATATTAAAATTCTAAGAGAATATAGGGACATGGAACATAATCTTTTTATAAAAATCTTCATGTTATACTTGTAAGTGAATTTGCTCTGCTTCAGCCTTTGTAATTGCCTTTGATTCTGCTTTGAGATCAGTTCTACTTCTGTAGATACTGTATTTTAGTTATAATTTTAGCTTCTTCAGCAATAAAAATATTGTTCTTTTTAATGATTTTTTAAAAATTAATAATAAAAATATTGACCAAAAGTTAATTCTATTCTATCAATATCATTTTAATCAGGCATGTACTTTATCTTGAAAAAAAAAAAATTAAAAATTATTTTCTACAATTTTATACTTTGTTTTAAAAATATACATTTTTTATTCTTAGAATGAAAACTTAGAATATTTTAAGTATGAGCAAAAATATACATTTTCTTCTGAATCCATTGATTATTAATAAACATTTGTTGGTAGGTAGAGGAATGATTGCTTTTGAAAAGTTTATCTGTAGAGAATATGTCAAAGTACATTTTGGGAAAATGGTATCTTTACTTTTGATTTGTAATTGGCTCAAAAGAATTTACAATTTATGTAATTTTCTTAATTTGAGGTTTTAAGGCCACAAATTTATTAATAGTTTCATGTAATGAATAACTCTGAAGTTTATTGTAAATATTGATATAATATTTTCAGAATTTAGATTGGATAACTGTATTTTCAAATATTCTCATTGGTATAGTATGATGATATAAATCTGAGTCAGGATTGTGGTAGGAGGTTTGGCTAATTTAATAATGAAAATCTATAGAGAACATCATTTAAGGTTCACCAGGTTTAAGGGGAAAAAAATTGTTTCACTAATAGGAATTATCAATCTGGCTAAGTTTTATATAAATAATTTATAACCTCCAAATTAAGATTAATGTTTAACAAGCTTAGCTTAATATGGTGCATGGTTATGATAGTGCTAGTTAATGTTCTGACATTGGCTTCATATATCTTGTTCTACGAGCTGTACATTAAATTTGAAAGCATTTTGGATACTTTCACTGTGGCCCAGCATAAGATTAACATTAAAAAAATGTCTTCAATATTATGAAATGAAATGGCATCTTTTGCCTTTTTTTTTTTTTTTTCTGTAAGGGCAGAGATATAATTCAATTATAAGTGAACTCTTAAGTTAGATAATCATAACTTTGACAAATCAAACAAAACTAACGTTTCATCAAATTTAGGTATTTTAATTTAGCATTTATTATATTATTCCCTATTTATACATGAATGCCCTGCTTAGACCCATTTATTGCTGATTTGCAATAAAAAAAAATAAAATGTTCCTTTTCAAAATATTTTCTATAATAAGTTTAGTGATGTTAGTTTTCCAAACTAATGATAAAATAAATAGCATCATGTATAATATATATATATATATATATATATATATATCTCAGTATATAATTGCTGAAATAACTGTATACTGTACACCTTGGTTGATATGCCACGCATTTGAGAATAAATGCAAACAATAATTTAGGGTTTGACCGTAATGTTATGATATTTCATCAGATGATGTGCACAGCATTACTCCATTCCATATTGTAGAGGCTCAGCATCAATGTAATACATTCAAAAATGATTACTGGCAAAATAGTTTCACTGGGCTAACACTTATCCCAACATATGAACTTTATTCACGCTCATACATATTTGCACAGACACTCAAATTTCTTGCAAAATCTGCTGTCTGTCCACAAATTCATCCAGTTTTTTTAATCCCCCCAGTAAGTTGGCAGTGTTTCTCTCTAATTTTTATTTGTATTACTCTTAAAGGTAGCTTATCAAACTCGTATCTTTATTAATACTGTTATGTCATATAACATTTTTTCATATAGTACTCTATTTTTTTAAGGGACTATATCCTGAGTGTGACCAAAGCTATTACTTCAATAAACATTAAAGTTTTTCTCTGGATACCTTTTTATGGTAGTGAATTAAATTTAATCCATTTTTAGTTGAAGTTCTTTTTTAAAAGGAAGTATACTTAAGAATTTAAAGTTGTCAGATTTTTAATGCTGTTAATTCTTTATGAGGGTGTGTTGAAAAGTTCTTGGCCTGACCAAAAAAGTTCTTTAAAAATAAAATTTAATGTTTGGTCAAATTTTAGCACCTCCATGTATGTTGATAACCACATTATAAACAAAATTGAATGAATGTTTTGAATATTCCAAGTTATAGTGTGAAAATAGTAATTAGTTTCTGTATTTCAGAAACTTTTTTTTCATTTGCATGCTTCTAGTTTGATTTTATAGAAATTTTCAAATTAATATTTTTAATTAAAAGGTTGTGCAAACCTAATCTTTGCCCCCTCAAAAAAATAAACAAAATGGGATAATTTAATGCTAATGAAGAGATGGAGAGTTTATATCGTGAAAGCTGTCACAAATTCTAAAGCAATTACCCAGGTACAGTGATATAACAAAAATAGACATCTATTTTCAAATAAGAACTTTGATTTATTTAAATGATTCAAAGTTAATTTATTACATATTGCACTTTCAAATTTAAAATTTTTATTTCTTTTTTTCCAAATCTGACCTTTTGTGTGAAATCTAACCAGGCTGCTTTGAAAACTCAAAACCAATTTTTATGATAGAAAAGTTTTTGGACATTTTCCTTATTTCATGATCCAAAATGTTCCAGATATGTTCAATGGAATTCAATTTATATTATTTTTGCCACTGAATTTGTTATTTTACTTAAAATTCATTTTCAGACAAAATATTTTCTTGCACATTTTTATCCTAACCAATCTGACTTTTTTCTTTAAAGAATCAAACTGAGAGATGAAACATTTTTATAATTAAGTTCAGGTTTACAAGTCAGTGGCTAAAAGTTGAAATCTTATTGTAAACAAATTTTTATAACTCTTAATGGAATTAAGAAAATCTAAAAGTTAATAAGTTATGTTAAAATTATGTCTCATGATGTTTTCTCACATGAGATAAAAGTTCTTTGCTGATTTCACTGACTATAGACATCTTTTTCTATAATGTGGTAATAGTGGCATTGATGACATGTTGGAGAGTCCTGTTAGGAAGAACACTATGCAGTTCAAGTGACTTGAAGAACTCAATAGTTTCATAAACAACCTCAGAATTATCTGAAATTGTATCAATTGGTTTTTACAATTGAATTTCTCTAGGAATTTTAAAGCAGGAATGCTTAGCTTAAAATGCCATTAAAACATTGTGCAGTTTGAGTTTATTTTTTTAAAAATTATTTTAATGGCTAATCAAAGCTGAAACATTTTTGGTTTGTGAGAATAAATCTTTATTTTTGTGAGTGAATATTTCATTAAAATCTTTTTGAAACTAACAATTTTCCAGTCCTAATATTTCATCCATATCTGGGGGAGGAAATGGATTCATATCTTTTCCAAGGGTATTTGTGCATAATTGAATGAAATGAACCTGACGGTGATTAGAACTCTGCTTTCTGATTGCTCTTGCATTTATTGCATGCAAATACCCCTGGAAAAGGTATAAATCCATCTCTTCACCCCACATAGGAGGGGTATCTGGAAAAATCATTGTTATTCTCAGAAAACTTTATGCACTATTCACTTGCAAGAAAGAATAAAGGATTACAATCCAAAAATATGTTTCAGCTTTACTTAAGCCACAAAAAGTTGATAAACTGTATAAAACAAATCAGTCAACTCTGATTTCTTATTCTGAGTCTCTATCCATTATATCACCCTCACATCTGTGGCAGTCTGGGACCATATTTTTTTTTTTTTAAATTTTAATCCTGAAAACATTTTTCATGTTTGCACAACATTTTACAAACAAGCCAGATTAAAAAAAAATTATTTCTTTAAGTTCTTTTGTTTGTCTGAAAAGAGTTATTTCATTCCAGAATTGACCCTTGGTAATTTCCAGTGACTTTGGAGGTCCAGCACCTCCTATCCTATAACTTTTCTATCAGCTTTTTACTGTCTAAGCCCTAAGAATATAACTGTTTAGTGAATTACAGATCATAAATGCTACATGTTAATTCTACCTTCAGTGACCTTGAAGGGTGAATTTAACCATATCTGTTCTGCCATTTTTGAGGTTTTTGAGAAAAGATTTGTCTTATGTTTCTTAGCAAATGTATCTTACCCCATCTTGCTAGAAATGACATGTTGTACCCTTGATAGCCTATGGTGTTATTACATTAGGTTTTGGGGCTATTCAGGCAAAAAGAGATTCCCTGGATCTTTGTTTAGCTGTGATATCCTAACACACGCACACTTCAGCATAGTAATATAGCTCTATACTGATGTTTATATAAAGTACTTCATAAATTAGAATTACAGTTGTATTCTCATTGATTTTATTCGTATTTTTTCCTGATGTGTTACTTTATAGTGTTTGTAAGCAATCTAATAGGTATTTTTTGGTTTGCATTTATGTATAAGAGGTTAGAATAGAAATTTTAGGAAAGTTTACATGAATTTGCTGTTTAAAGTTTCTCTTAATTCTTTTATTTTTTTTTATTCCTAATTTGAATTTGTATATTTTATGTGATATAAACCACCTTGCCATATTCACAATTAGTTTATCATAATATTTCAGTATTATGGATTTAGTTTAGGTACAAGTACTGGTAGTTTATGATGTCTGTAAACATTTGTCTATCAAATACCTCAACTTCACATAAGATCTATGAGATTTTTTTTTTAAAGAGGTACTTTTATGTGCCATCAAATATAGTAGTTTTTATTTTTCTTAAACAGACTTTACATATTTTTTTTTTAAATGAATAGCATAATAAAAGTTGACAGGAAAGAACAATATTTAGAAATGCTATGAGTATCTATCTCTTTCTCTCATATATACACACACACTTTTTTTTTTTTTTTTGCGTAACAATTGAGGGGAAGTGTGCAAAATAACAATATTTCCGCCATCCAGATTCAAGTTATATTTGTTTTTGAAAAGAAAAAAATTTTTAGTTAAATAAAAATTATGAAAGACAGACATGAGTTATGGGAAAATTTGACCTTGTTGAATATTTGTTTTACGAATTTAACTATATTTTATTTAAGTTAATTTTCGAAATAGTTTTTGCTTTAATAAAACTTAATTTAAAATTATTTACCTTTTTTCATGTTACTAACAAACCCAAAAAACAAAGTTTATTTTTTAAAGATTGAACAAAAATTATTTTCCATAACATAAATAAATTATTTTTCTGTATCATAGTTTCAGGGTGGGGTGGAGACCCTTGCACTGGTCTGACCTGGTCTCATTCAAGATATTTTGTTTGAAATTTGTTTTTGTAAAGTAAAGTTAAAAGAAAGAAAAGAATAGATATTAAGTTTTGTTTTCAAAATTTGCAATAATGAATGATTAATAAAAAGTTAAAATAATTATACGCAAAAAAAATACAGAAATAATTTCAAGAGAATAGAAAATTTAAAAATATATATAGTGTTCAAACATTATCAGCAGAATTAAAAAGTAAAAACGAATGGGAATAATAATTATTCCCGTTTGTTTTTACTTTTTAATTCTTCTGATTTTGAAATGCTTACATAGTTAAAAGTAGATTCTAATGCAATTATTACGTATTTTTTATTTTAAAATATCCTCGCAAATACAAATCATATGATAATTTTTTTTGCAAAAAGGTGGGTTGGTTGATACAGAGTCTATATATATATTTATTTTGTCAGTAATTATTGTATGCTACAATTTGGTGCATGTCTTGTGAAATTTGGTAATAGCTTGAGAAAAAAAAATAACTTAAAAAAAAAAAACATCTGATGATATATTCCTCTTACTAGAATGACAAATAAGCAGACTCTGAAATTACAGATTGAATCTATGGACTGTCAAGGATTACTTGCTTTCCAAAGTTTACACAAAAAAATATTGTGCTTTGGGAACTTTTGTAGTAAACATAATTTTGGTTGTAAATATGTAACATTTATTATGATAATATATAAATATAAAATTTTTGTTAAAAATAAATTGCACACTGTTCAATTATTAATGTTAACAAGGAACTATTTAAATTACAAAATTGTACTTGGATTAAATGAAAATTATTTACAATATAATACATATTATTTATAATAAATTCCCTCTTGCTGTCAATTTTGATGGCATGGATACACTAGTTAAAATATAGAATTGAATATTAGTTATACAACATATTTATTCATTGGAATCTGTTATAAATTCAAGACATGAGTTTAATTCCTTTTTTTACCCATGAAGAATATAAGTCAGAGAAATATTTAGGATATAATACCATTGGAAATTTAGTGGAGTTAGGAAATTTTTTATGCCATATTTTAGTTTTTGATTACCTTTTGTGTAAAAAAAAAAAAAAAAAAAAAATTGTTGCTTTAAATTTTTTCTCCCCCAAATTTCATGAATTAAGATTCAAGAATAGCGGTCTTTACTTGCACAAGGGAAACTGAAACTGTTTTGCTACTTTTAATCTGATTATCATCAACAAAGATGATCTACTGTAATTCCACATGTATAATACACATTTAAAAAAAAAAAAATAATAAGCTAAATTGGGGGTGCGTATTTTGCACAGCTACAAAATCCATTTTAAAAATTGCCGTTTCATAGGTTGATTTCAATTGCGAAATGAGTACTGACCACAAATATACAACAATTTGATACTAACATTCAGCAATTCCGACCATATATGGGTGTCAAATACAATCACATGTTCCTAGCAATACTTACAAATGTAAAATAAAATAAGAATTATCATAAAACTAAATTCGAATAATATTATTCTATGTTTAAAGCAATTTTTTTTTTTTAAAACGAGAGTAGGAAACACTGACCATAATGAAATTGGTGAGCTACTATTTATAGGGTTTGATTATCAAAACACTTTCAGCACAATTTTAGGAGTGCGTATTATAGATGAAGGCGTATTCTACTTGGGGGAATTATGGTAGTTGTTTATTATACATAGCTCTATGAAATGATCATTCGCTAAAATTTGAAATTTAATATAGTTACAAGAAAATGTGTGTTAAAATTTTCATAGCTGGATGAATGAATGCATACACAGCTTGAATGATGTAAGCCCCAATAATTTCCATTTAGATTTGTTTGTTAAATGTTTCAGTACATAAAACAAAATTATTTTATCCCTAAATTATTTACAAGATTATTTTATTTACAGGCTCAGTCATAGAAAATTTTTTTGTTGAAATGCTTTCCAAATTCCAATGTGTAAATTCCTGTTTAATATGGAATTATGACATTTTATATTTTATTTATATTTTTGAAAAGTTTAATTGTTTGTATATTTTATAAAATTATTGTTACTAGCTGTTATTTTTTTTATGTAGATGTTGAGCAATATTTTGTCAAATCTTGAATTAATGTATTTTCAAAATTTTATGGAAAAATTTGAAATGACCATGTATTGTTAATCTCAATATATATATATTTTTTTAATTCTATCATTATTATAAATGGTAAAACAATTTTATAATTTCAGTTCAATATATATAATCAAATTTTCAACTTTTTTAACATTTATTACTTTCAGGGAAGTCCAAGACACAATATGAATAATAATAATAATCCTCTTGGTAGAGCACCAATGCCTTTTGAAAGAGTAAGTTTGAATAATTAATATACTGTTTTTGAAGTTTTGAAATATAATTATAGTTAATGATATTATAAAAAGAATATTCTTCCTTGACAAAAATATTTTGAAACTATTAAATCCTTTATTAATTCAATAAATGAAAAACATTTGTGTTTATTAATTTGGAAGAAAATTAATTTCAAATTTGTCAGTTTTAACAGATTAATATTTCAATATTTAATGAAATAAGCAATTTTGGATAATATTACAAAGGAAAACTGATTTTACTCGCAAATAAGGCTGGAACAAACTTTAGCATTGTTTTTCCTATATAAATTACATGGTATTTAGCTTTTTTCCTTCCTGTTCATATTATTCTTCAGTGAAAATACAACTGTTTCATTATTTTACCAGTAATCTACAGTGATTAGAATTGTAAAAGCTGTTTGCAACTGAGATTTCATTTGCCAAAAGTACCCAAATTTAATTTATGGAAAAATATTTGGCAATCTTTGCCTGCAAAAAAATGTTGTGTTAAAAGGATGTTTTTTTTTTTCTGGACACTGGCTATTATTTTAACTGCCTTCATCCCTCGGCAATGTTTGTTTTAAAAAGCAATGATTAGAATTTTAATAAAACCTAAACATAATGAAAGTGAATTTATACATCTTCTTTGTTCCTTAGAATTGACAACAAAAATAATAAACACTATTTATTTATAGTCTATTGTCTATTTACACTATTTATTATAATGTTTATTAGAATGGTTGGCAAAACATCAGCAAATTGCCAATCAATTCAAACTTTATGAAATGGTAAATAATAAAGATTTTTATTACTATTGGTTCACATAATTTGAGTAAATGTTTATAAATTTATGAATAAACATTGTTACTGTATATATTTCTTTATAAATTAGTAAATTAATTTTAATACAATTGTATTAGTTTTTAGAATGTTGTAAATATAAAATTATTCTTGTAAATGAACAATCTAATAAATAGTGTTTAATATTTTTGTTGTAAATTTTCAAGAACAAAAAATGTATAAATTCACTTTCATGTGTTTAGGTTTAATTACAATTATAAACACTTAAATCAGTAAAAATCACTGAGGAGTGAAGGCAGTTAAAATAATAGTGGTGACAAAGGAAAAACTGTCCTTTTGATACATCACTTTTTTTCTTTTTTTTTGTTGTGGGTATGAAGGTTAAAGATTGCCAAATATTTTGCATAGGATCAAAAGGAATGAAAATAAAAATGAAAAAAAAATTCCCAAAAGAACCTGCAAAATAGGTTTCATAATGTTTTATTTTATTAAAATAGTAAGCCATTTAGCTGTCATTTAAGAAATTAAGCTAAAATAATCTGGTATACTAGTTCACTTTGCTAGAGATCAATAAATTTTCTTCTTCAGTCACCTTTGCTCCCTCATGAAAGTGATTTGAGTCGCCCTGATGCTCAGCGGCAATTACGAGTGATATTGGCCCAGCAATCAAAGCAGAGACAGCAGAAGAAACAACAGCAACAATTGCAGCAAGATGAAGCAAATAAATTGGTTATGAAATCTCCAACGTCTCCACATTGGCCACCAGGAATGGCAGATAAATCTCCTGTTCATGGTTAGTTGAAATCTTTTAGTTTAAAAGTTGAATTCAGTTTTATGCTATTAGGCTCAACATCTGTGTAGACAAAGAGAAATTATAGTGATACATTTTAATGCTTTTCAGATTTATTCTTTCTCTCATTTAATCTTCAATTTCATTTCATGCTTTTTTGTAGAGATAATAGTTGAAGAAATAAAAATAGACTTTATTTCCCTTTTCATTGTACAGTTTTAAAGCCATGATTGTTTGAAGTCATGTATTTAACTTTATAATGAAAATATGAATTGCTATTCTGTTATAGATGGATTCAAAAAAAAATTAATTCTCCAGTGGAAAATTGAAAAATAAAAGAAGTTTACATTATGTTAAATGATGTGAGACTAGATTCCATTTATACAAAATATAATTGTCTAAATATTTTTGCTATTATTTTTGAATGTTTGGCAGTTGCAGTTAGGTGCCTTAAATAGGTTAGAACTAAATTAGTAAAAATAAATATTGCTTTTATTATTAGGCTCTCCTCAGATGCCCCCTTCACCATTCAGTGATCCTGGGGAGGGAGCAGCCACTCCAGTATATCAAGGTGAAGGAGCTGCACATGCAAGACGTTGGTCACAGCACCAAGCTGTTCGTATGCCACACCCTAACCAGTTTGGAAGAGGTTTTTTGGATTTTTCTTAACCTTTTAAAAATTTGTTTTCTTTGTTTATCATTATATGGATGTAACAGATTGTTTGAATATGGATGTAAAAATTTATTTCATTGTTAATTTTAGAGCAACCTGGTTGAATAATATGAATTAGCCTCCATAAATCATAATTCAATTATTTATACATTTCTGTAGAAGTTTTCTTTTCAAAGGACTTTGCTGATTTTTCTTTTTTATATTTTTTATTTATTTATTCAATTTCTCTGTAACTTTGGACATATTTACAATTGTATAATATTCTATTTATAGAAGCAGAGACCTTTGCTCCTGGAGCCCATCGCAATATTCTCCAGGCACATTCACCTCATAGTCCTCAGCTGACACCCCGAACTCCGGGAAGTATTGGCTATGTTCAAGGACAAGTGTCTGGTGTGCGGCCACCATTTCCTGAGGGAAACAAGGTTAGCTTTTTTCTATTGGATTAAAAAAAAAAAATTGTAATTTGTGGAAAGTAAACTAAAAGTTTGTGATACTACTATTTGAACTTTTTTGATATATTTTAATTTTTAATTTTTTTCTTACAGGAGATCAATGATGATTTGCATCGGGCACAGTTGTTACAGATGTTAGCTCGAACTCGCACCACTGGTCAGGGTCCACCATCTAATTTGTCATCACCATCTTCTTTATCAAAGAGTAACCCTTCTAGTCCATATGATTTCTTGCATCCAGAACAGCAGCAGCAGTTATCCAGTGAAGAATCTGCAGTAGCAAGTCAGCTGTCCCCACAGACATCTGGGCAACATCACCAAACACAGGCAGCTGCAGCCACTCGCCAAGTTACTAGTTTTGCTCAGTTTGGCTTTCCTGGTACTAGCATGAAGCAAACAGAACCAGAGACTAAAGATGCTCTACCCAAGCAAAGCCAACTTACAACAGGTGAAGTATTCACTCGCCAGCTACCTGAATATCAACAGGTTTCTGGCCAATTAGATGGCCAAGAAGAACAGGCATCTGAAGCATTATTGCAGCAAAGGCGACTTCAAATACAGCAGCAGCAGCAACAGCAGCAGCAACAGCAACAACAGCAGCAGCAACAATCTCAACAACAAACACTTTCTGGATCGCAAGAAATTCCTAAAGAAGCAAAGGACTTATCTGACGATGACAACAAGGATGAAATAAATGACTTATTAAGTAAGACTTTTTTTTTTCTTTCTAAATTCAGTTGCACCAGTTTTTGTTCTATATTTCTTCAAATTATCACTGATACAAAAGACAAATTATGTTAAATTCCAAGATTAACAAATCATTTTATTAAATCCTTGTAAAGTTTTTATTTTTTATTTTATTTTTGTTAGACATTTTAGTTTTTAAAACCATTTTATTTATTTCTTCAAAATGATTAAAAATGAACACAAAATTCTTAAAGAATATTTGATATAATCAAATCTTAACATATTAAAGATAAATTTATATTGCAATTTCTACATGGAATTATTTTACATTTTTTATTTTTTTAATTTAGATTTTTAAGTCTGTTTGACATTCAGAGAAATATGTTTTTGAATGCTGTAATTTCAGCTTGAAAATTTTAATAAAAAAAAAGGAATTTAAAAAAAAATGTTTTGATTAATTTTGTAATCTTCATTATGATCTTTATTTTAGATGAAGATGGTACATTTGATATCTTACAATATGCTGATCCAGAGTTAAACAAAGAACTACCGACTGACTTCTTAGATGACTTAGTATTGGATGAAACTGATTGTAATGCTGACACGAAAGAAGAAGATCGTCAAGAAGAAAATGATGATGATAACACTCTTGGTACAAATGAAAGTCCTGCTGCTGAAACCATTAAAACAGAAGAAACATCTGAAGACTCTATGATGACAGCAGGAACATCTGATTCCAAACTTCCAACTACATCTGTCAAGTCTGTTGAACAAAAATCACAGTCCGATTTCCAAGCTAAATTTCTTGAATTCAGTCAAATGAGGAAGGAAGAACCTCCTCCAACTCCTCCAAGAAACCAAAATTTAGATGTTAAGAGTCCCAGTATTAAAGAAGGGCAAGTTGAAAAGTCGTCAACCATTCAAAACAGCCGACATATTGCAGCACTTTTGCAAAGTTCCCCTGATCATGTAAATCCAGATGGAAGTAAATCTGTGGTTCCTCATGGCTTTGTGTCAAAACCAGTCCATTCATTTGTTGGCTCGCCAATGAAAACTGAGCCAGACCTTCAGCACCCCAGTAATTCCCAGGCAGTCATTAGAGAATTGCAAAAAGATATTTCTCCTAGTTCTTCTCTTAGTAATTTGTCTGCATCATCCCCCAAAATTCAGTCTAGTATGCAAAGTGGGAATATGTCAAATAGTCCAATAGATCCATCTCTTGCACCAATGATGATTGACCGGTCTAGGCCACCATCAAGTAAGCCAGGACAAATGTCAACAATGTTACCATCACCAAAGGACAATCTCCCCAAATCTGGATTGTCTTCTCCTAGAACACCTACAGCTCAGTCTCCTTTTGGACAAGTCACTGGGCAGCAAGCTGCTGCACAGCTTGCACGGCATTCGCCAATGTCTGTGTCTACTGTTCAGTCACCATTCAGCCCATCTGCCCCTGGTTACCCACAGTCATTGCCCTCTGCTAATGCTAGTGGTTCTGTGTCATCTTCAGCTGGACACACTCCTCCAAGTGCTCCACCCAGTCGAACCCAATCTCCATTCCTTACAGGAGTTGATAGAGTAATTCCATTTAATCCTAATTCACAGGCGGCACAAACTATAGTACCAAGTCCTGGCCAGACCAGTCCAGTGTTGAATTTTAATCAGTTTGGGCGTGGGACAGTCCAGTCTTTAAATCAATATATGCAAGGAACCTATGGGCAACCACAGACACATGTCCCTCCCCGTAGTGGTGTGCTCACACCAAATAGCGTATTATATGGACAGCCTGTTGCTAATCAGCATTTTATAAAACATGCTGGATCAGACTCGACTGCTTGCATTAATGCACCGTCAGCTACTGGTGTTGCACCAACCTCATCCACTTCTCCTTTCAGCACTTTTACTCATACACAAAGTACTTTAGGTTCACAGACTGCTACAGGAAAGGTTTCCTGGCCTCCATTTAATGCCCCAAATAATCAGGCAACTCCACAAGCAGCCCAAGGAACTGATCCACCATTTGAACCTTCTATGGTTTCACGAAGTTTTTATCCAACATCAACTCAGAACACTTCTGGAATTTACACAGGTCAAGGTGGTCAGCAAGGATTATATTTTCAGTCTGAAGGCCAGCAGATGGGAATTCGTACTGGTTTACCACAAACCCTTGATCCCACTGCTATAGCCAACACAACCACAGTTTCACCTGCAGCTGGTATGCACAGATCACCCACACCATTTCCCCCTAATCATCCATCATTAGCTACAAATGCACACATACAGCCTACAGGAGCTCACATGCCAGTGATACCTGCAAATTATCCGTTACAAAATCAAGGACCTAGACCCATTGGTCACCCAAGAACCCCTCAAGAACAACCTTTATTGATACAAGATTTGTTGGAAGAGGTAACAAAATTTATTTTAAGTGTTTGCAAATAGATTAAAGTGGATTCTCTTTGAATTTGCAATGTCAGTATACAGAGAAATACTATATAGAAATTTGTGTCCAGTGATACAAATAAGTATACACCAAGTCCTTTAACAAGTTTAATTAATTCCAGTATTTTTAAAAATATTTCTTTTTGCACAGATTAATTTTTCTGTTCTGGCTTCTACATAATTTAGAATTATCAGTGGATAAAACATTTTGAGTTTCTTTAAATGATAGAATATGTGTGTGTGTGTGTGTGTGTGTGTGTGTGTGTGTGTGTGTGTGTGTGTGTGTGTGTGTGTGTGTAAGTAAAAAGAAAGAACAGTAAGATATATAATCCGGTGTTCTTATTGATACTTTTATTTTTACAAAATAGTGCACAATGTAAATTTACAGAGCATTAATATTATAAATTAACTGATTTAAAATATGGTTTCTTCGCTACACAGTAATAACCATGTTTCAAAAATGGAAGCTAAAACTTTGAATTTAATTTTGTAATTAAATTAAAAACATTAATTCCATTTCATCCTCAAGCGAATTTTGGAGTAACTTATTTTTAAATTTACTGAGTTTTAAAGGCACAGAAAAATTCATAATTCACTGTTTCCAAGGATACAGAGAAATCCAATCATTCAGACAAGGGGTGGTAGCATGTTCATTTTTATTAACTTTTGTTGTATCAGTTATTAGTTACGTTCGAAAAAGGGGTTGAGTTTAGGGAAGTGTAGGGTTGTATTTTTCAACGAATTCTGACATCCGTTAAATGCATGTCATCTGGGTTTTTTTTTTAAATTGTTAATGGAACTACAATTGTTAATTTAACTACAATTTAAAAATATTTTCACTTTTAATTTTTAATAGACTATATTTCTTTTTAAAACAAGTAAATTTTATATACTTACAGTATATAAAATTATTTTTTCATATCAAATATAACTATGTATATTACCAGGTCGCATTTTTTAATTTTATTTTTAAATATTATTTAAGGAAAATTTTTGACAATGACAGCAAAAAATAGCTATTTCATTTCTCTGATTCAGTAAATTTTTATTTTTTATAAACTTAGTAATATATAGTTTCTCATGTATGCACAAAGGACATGGGTCATTTAATGACCTACATATTCTCGCTTTTCTTATTAACTTACATTTTACTGTAGGTGTTTTGTTGGGTTCTTTTAGGTGCCAGAAGTACTTTGAGAGAGATGTTTGATTTCTATATTTATTTATCCTAAATGAACTTTGATGTTGGTTGAACTGTTTTTTGAACTGATGGCTTGTGCAACCTATATAGATTTTTATGTTTTCATGATTTTCAATAGAAGAGATATTGCATTGGTATACTAATAATTCTGTGTGACATCTATTTTGTAGAGGACAGTTGTGAGGGTTTCTACAGTTACATAATTTTTGTTTATCTTCATCTGTTTTTATTTTTATTTTTCTATTGTCTAAAATTTTTTGGTTCTGGTATAAGTGTTTATTCAAGATATTAGCATTATGTTTCTTAATAATTTTTTCTAAGTTTTCAGTACAGCTGTGACTTAATTTTAGTGCATTTTTATTGAAAATAGTACTTAATTTACTTTCACTAGGAAAGTGCTTGACTATTAATGCGAGGAATTTTTGTTCTAATTTGTTTGTTACCATTTGGTTGTATGGAGGTGTATACCAAATTATTTTTCTACTTCTGTTTTTTCTATGCTTTCCATTTTCATTTTTTATATAAGTTAGTTTTGGGCTTTTGTAGCCACTATTTTTTAGAGCTTTATTATAGAAATTAATATGTTCATTGAAAACCTTGTTATTTGCTGAATTTGTACTTATTCTTTTTCGGATAGATAAAGGTATATGCTTAATTATAGATGGGGGGGTGATTTGATTTAGGGTGTATATATAAAGGATTGGTATTGGGTTTTTTATAAGGTGTGTATATATTTTTCTTTAAATCTAATGTTATATCAAGGAAGTTAACTTTTTTTAATTTAGTGCTAACCGTAATTTTTAAGTTCATGCTTTTAAATTCTTTATATAATACCTTTCTAATTTTATCTATTTTAAAGTTAGTAGAGTTTCTAATAACCATAAGTCCATCGGCTTGCATTTAACGGATGTCAGAATTTGTTGAAAAATACATCCCTACCCCTCCTTAAACTCAACCCCTTTTTTGAACGTAACTAATAACTGATACAACAAAAGTTAATAAAAATGAACATGCTACCACCCCTTGTCTGAATGATTGGATTTCTCTGTATCCTTGGAAACAGTGAATTATGAATTTATATGTGCCTTTAAAACTCAGTAAATTTAAAAAAAATAAGTTACTCCAAAATTCGCTTGAGGATGAAATCGAACTAATATTTTTAATTTAATTACAAAATTAATTTCAAAGTTTTTAGCTTCCATTTTTGAAACATGGTTATTACTGTGTAGTTGAAAAACCATATTTTAAATCAGTTAATTTATAATATATTTCACTAAATTTTGATTGTGCAGGAGAAAAAGGAACAGAAACGACAAGCTGAGCAGCAAGCTTTACTGGGCCCTCGAAAACCTGAAGAAGCATTTGCTCTACGCCAAGGTAATTTCAATACTTTTTTTTATATTATAAGGATTTTTATTTCAATTAAAGTGGTGTTTATGACGGTAGTGTAATGGTTGTCAGCATGGAAAGTGGAATAAGTGTGCAGAGGCCAAAATAAGTTTTTATTATTAGAGATTATTTTTAATTACAATAAAAAAAAGATTGTTTTGATTGTATTGATAGCTCATATCTGCATTTTTTCATGTCAAAATTGGTATATTCTTATTTATTGATTCTGTCATTGAAAATATTGTAAAAGAAAAAAGTGAAATCTTTTGCTATATGATGCTTTGTTTTAAGGAAGGTTAAAACGTAATTCACAAATGTAACACAAAAAGATTTATGCATTTTATAGAAAATGCAAGGATTTGAATCTGTAAAAAACACTGAAGTTTTGTGCCAGAGATTTTTTTCCTGAATGATGATCTGCAGTCAGTTACACAATTTGAGGTTAAATCATGATCAAATAATGATGTGACTTGAGAATAATCAACATTGAATAAGGCAATAAATAGCTAACCTCAAAATATCTCAAATTATTGAAAATGATTTGAACCAGCTTGGTTATGTTAGTCACTCTGGTGTATGTCTTCCAAATGAGTAGAGAAAAAATCTACTGGATTATATTTCTCTGTAAAATTCATTATGTAAACATAATGAAAAAAAAATTTTTTTTTTTAAACATTGTGGCAAGCTATAATAAGTGGATGCTTTATAACAATGTGGAATGTAAGAAATTGTGGATCAAGAGAAACAAATCTTAACTAATTGTACCAAAGGACATGTTTTGTATATGTTAAAATTGGCAATAAGTTAGTTTAAGAGAATGAAGCAATTGATTAAAAAAAGACCAGCTCCCAATTTGATTGGTTGACAAAAGTTAACATAAAGTGTGTAACCTTCAATTGGGATAAGAATAGATCATGTTTTGATTTTCGATTATCCTTTTTCTCTTAATGAAAAATTTTTTTGCCTGGAAGGTATCAAAGGCACTTCAATCAGTTATTTACTAAGGAAGATGTGACACAGTTGGTTTTATGAAGCAAAAACCTCTGGTTTACTGGTATGATCCAGGGAGATTTTGTTGTAAGCACCACCATCTAATCCCTCCAAAGTCCAGCCAGGTTGACAAATGGGTTTGTACTTATGAATTTAATCACACGTTTCATTATCTATAGGAAACTGAAAGTAAACTAACATCAACAAAGAATACTGTTACGGCCATAAATAAATCCAAAATGGTATTTGTTTTCACCATGTAAATGGAAGATAATAAGTGTGATATTCCTGGTGAAAGCTGATAAAAAATGACTTTGTCAAATCATTATCTGACCTTGAACGCATCCCATGTTGCAAGAAGCAGTGAGTCTTTTAGATTAGAAGGTAGTTTTAGAAAGAAAACTGCATTTATGTTACCATTGTTCCATTCGAGCAGCAATAAACCCAGTTAAACTTGAATGAGAAGCATTGGTGATGCCTTCTAGTTTAAGTAGAATTCTAAGTCTTCCATAATCCATGACCTGATGATAATAAAAGAAATGACTTACAACACCTTCTCAAGAAGCTAAATGCATAAGGAATCTGCAGAATTCAGAACTCTTTTGTATATTACCTCTATTATGTTGAGGCCCAGAATTGATCATGCTTAAAGGTTTAGTGAATGTTGTTCTAGGTCAAGAAAGGAGACAGTAGAGAGTAAGTGACAAAAAGAAAAATAAAACAAGAGGCTTAAAGTGGAAGAAAGGTGGTGGTATTAAAAAAAAGAAAAAATGGTTTTTGCAAGATGGAATTTTGAAATTACATGAAAGATGACAAGATGACAGAAGATAGAATAAAATGGTAAATATGTTGAGTCAAGTTAATGTAGAAAATTAAAAAAAAAATCTTATATTTACTTAATAAATGAAATGAATATTTTGTTCTATAGTTATTAATGAGAGCCTGTTCACTGGGGGATTTAGTCTCAAGGATCATTTATGATTTTGAATTAACCAAGCATTTTAAATGAACCCATACTTAATAAATGAACTGACAGATTTGATTCATGTCCTAAAAATATATATTGAAACAGCTGGCCTATTTGAATTTAGGAGAAAAATTTATCAAATCTTACTTGATCACTTTCACAATTCTGAAAAGAAACATTTGGTGCCTAAGTTATTGAATGACATTATCACTTTTTTTGTTTAATTTATTTGTTGAAAAAAGATTTTATTCTTGAAGGAAAAAAATTTGAAATAGGAAAACTTAAATTATGCTTATTTGTTCTTTTGCATATTGATTCTGTTTATTTTTGTCTGTATTCCTAGCTTTTAATACAAGCCAAAACATTGGTGGACTTGGACCACGACCTGATCTATCACCAAGGTTTGTTTTCTAATTTAAAATTTTTTTTTTAAGAAATGGTTTTAGATTACTGATGCACATTTTATTTAGAATGTTAAGTGTCAAATAATTATAATTATAATTGTTTAAATATTTAGAAATTATGAAAAAAAAACATTCTGCACAATCAAACTGGATATTTTTGCAGTTTGATTTATGATTTTCTTTTAAATAATTAAAAATACTATTCTGATCTTTTATAAAAAAAAAAAAAATTATTTTCAGATTAATGCATCCCAGAGAGCAACCTTGGCCAGCAACTCAAAGTGGTATGTTACCTAATCCTGCAGCACAGCCTCCCCGTGATCCTACTGCACAGCCTATACAGAATTTCCCCCCGTTTGGACAGAGGACACCAAATCAACAAATGAGTCCTCGAACCCCATCTCCATTTCCCAGTCCCACTCACCAAACTTTCACGCCATCACCTTCTTCAGCTGGATTGCAGTCTCCTACCTTGACTCGTCCGGCTATGCTTCCTCCTACACCAGGTCAGCTTATTCTGACATTTTTCCAATTTCAAAATTAATTTCAGAAGTGTCATCTCCTATTCACATAGCACTATTAGGCAATTGAATATGGTCACTCTAATTAATGTACAGGCCCATAGACTGAGAAATTGCAAATTCATTTTAATGCCAAAAATTCTTTCTGTGGTAATATTAATCTTATATAAAGTTTTAAAATGGAGTATGAATGTTTTATTATTCATGACTATTTATTTTCCAGCTATTATCCATCATTTCCTTTGCCACAGTATTTAGATATATGGAGGAGAAATGACTATTTCATTTATATAGAAAAGAGATTCCGTCTCTAAAATGTGATTCCAAGAGTTTTTACTTTTTATTTTATTTTAAAAAAAATTTTTTTTTTTTACCACCTTTTTACAGTGGATCCAATGATAGGTCCTGATGCTCAGCAGGTACAGCCAGCTAGTCAGGTGGATGACAATTTGGCTTCTCGTATGAAAATTGAAATGGCAATGAAAGAATTGGAGCCAGCAATCCAAAAGCTGAAGCGGACTAGGAAAGCCATCAATGCCCGCAATAGACAGGTTTCTTATTGCTTCTTATCTCTTTTTAAATACTCATTTTAAATATTTATTATTTCCTGTTTTCTTTGTTATCATCAAAATTTCAGTTTACAGTTAAAAAGCAAATACTTTTTAGTTTTACAAAGTTCATCTCTTGCCATAAAGTACCATGATTCACTGAATTCAGGATAACTTAATTGTATTGATCACGCATTACTGAAAGCTGAAAAATGTCATGTTAATTTTAGAGTTTTACTTTTGGAAATGACTATTAGTCTAGAAACTCAGCTTTACTTTTTATTCAGGCAAGAAAATCTGGGAATGCAATTAATCCAAATGATGCTCAAGAGTTGGAACGTATTGCCCCAGAATTAGCCAAGTTACAAAAGCACTATGATGGGTTGCGTAAACGATCAAGACAGTTAGCATCAGCAAAACCAGAAAAACAAAAGGTAAGGCAGTTTTTTTTTCCCCCGCCACTAATAAATTGCACATTCCTATCATATCTATTTTTTCTGATTAGCTTTAATCAAACTATTTTTTATATTTAACTTTAAAATAACATTTTTATACAGTAATTATTTAATCATTACTTTTGGACTGGTATAACTAATTTGATTTTACACATTATTTCCGTGACTTTTCATGTTTTTCAACATAATAAACATTGACTAATATAAAATTTAAGAAAGCTTTAAAGATTTTCAGAAAATTAAGTATTTTTAGCTTTTTCTTAATGTCTTCAATAGAAGTATACATGCTTTTTAATGTTGGTCTTTTATTTAGGCAACCTTTTAAATTTGAATGAAAAAACTGTTTTAAATGTTGAATGTGATGTGAACATTGAATTCTTTTCTTTTTTTTAAAAATTCAGTGTGTTAAATTTGGTGATGGTGATAGAGTATGCATTTCTGTTTGATACTGGTTCCTGTACTCGATTTGCTTATTTGTCTAGATATGTTTTGAAGATGAATCTGTGTTAGCATTTGTTAGATTTTTGTCCTGGATAGCTGGATCTGCATATTGGTATATTTCTTCCTCCAGATATTTGTTGTGTTCAGTCATTAATATGACAATTTGTCAAGTGTCCTAGTTTCCATTGTATACTCCTCTTTATTAACCATTTTCAAACTGTTTATAGTATGAAAGCTTTTTGTTTTATTAACTCATTGTACCAAAAAAGTTCCTTAAAGCACAAATTAAAGCTGTCATTTAAAGCTGATTGCATTCTGAAGTGCTTTGTTATTGAACGTATCTATGCTTTAAAAGCTTTTGTATATATACAAGGGATGCTTTGAATGTATTGCCTTCTATTTATTTCCATGGCAACTACAACGTATACAGGGAGCACAATAACATCATTGAATAGAGCAAGTTTTCAGCTAAAAGACACCATTTTCCAACATGGTCACTTCCATTGGTTATGCATTTTTGCTACACTCAGGGAAATCTGCACCAACAAAGGCAACCCACCTTTTCACTGAAACTCATTACCCAACACCTTACTGTTACCACATCCACTGTTTGGTCTCTGTAAATGGTTAGCAAATGATGATTAATGTTAATGGGTACAGTATTGGCCAGACTGGCACTTCATTTATATCTGTAAGAAGGACAGGAAAAAAAATTGTGAGTTATTGATTCAGCCTCTACTGCCATACCACTAACATCTGCTGCCAACATTCTGGGCCAATGTAATGAAATCAGGGACATTTCTTTCAGAGCAGTCCTCTTATTATAAATTATAGCCTCATTTAATTGGATCAGGGTGTTGAAAAATTCTCACTCCAACCTATTTCCTAAAATCAAACTAACTTGGCATCAGATTTTTTTTCTAAAGAACCTTTTGGTAAAGCTGATGACTTTTCAGCACCCTTTCGTAAATCATAGGAAAATTTATTTATTTTGTAACATCACTTATTTAGAAGAATAACACTAATATTAATGTAAAAACTTGTGTTTAAACCATATACTTCTTGCTAAATTTTGTTTTTGATCTGTTATTTTACACTTACATACTTTTTACTTTCTTTATTTCAATGAAGGATTTTTCTTTATGCAAACTCTGTTGAAAATATTTCTAAAGTAAAATCTGCAATTCCTGTATGGATTGACTGATTTTATGAACCATTCACTAAATTATTAGAAAGTAAAATATTAACACTTTACAAACATCTAAATACAATGATTCTTTTTATTTATTATGGAAATAACTTCAGAATTGTATTTCTGAAAGCCTTTAAAGGCAGAGAAAATAACTACTTTTATCCAGTACATTCATCTACTTGTAAAACTCATATATTTCTTTTATTAAAATTAAATAAATTTAATAAGATTGAATATATTATTATTTTTGTAATTTTATGTGTTCAAAACTTGACTGATTCATAGTTATATAAATTTGCCAAACTGTTTTTAACATCCAAATAAATGTATATATATGTATAAGTTATTTTCTTTTTCTTATAAGAAAGCTATTTAGTAGGTGTTAATATGGTCATTTTATAATGTATGTTTTTTTAATTTTGTTTATGAAAATTTTTGTTAAGTGATGCTTTGAAACAGTTATTTTATCAATTTGTAGAGATGAACTTTAGCTGTGATACATTTAATTAAAAGTAATAAACTGATGAGCCAAAATGGTTACCTAATAGCATGTATCTCCTCTCTTCAGCTGGACAATCAGTGGCTATGTGATGTGGCATGGAGTCTATGAGGCATTCGTTGTTGCATGGGTATAAGTATAGAGCTGTTCATAACCAAGTTGTGTTTGTTAGATGTGTGAGTTGGGGGAATTTATAGAGGTCTGCAACATATCTCCTACATGCTCAATGGGGTTTTAACTCTGGTGAATGCATGAGCCAGTGGAGTACTGGGAGCTCTTGCAATCAGTTTCATGTCACTTGCCTACGATGGGTGTTGTTATCTTTGCTGGAACAAACCATTACTGGGAAATATGGCAAGTATAAAGGGTGCAACAAGATCTGTGTAAGCCGCACATGTCAAGACTGACTCCAGTTTCAAACTATTACAAAATTACCCCCTATGCAGTCTCCCCCATTTTTGCAAGACAGCTGGCACCAGTCCTTCATGGTGATATTACCTAGTCTATGTGAATTGTATACCAGATGTCATAGTGTCACTGATGATACTCTTGTTGGTTAGCAACTATGAAACTTTGTGGAATGTAGTATTTATCATTGACCAATAGGTTAAGTGGCACTAGCTTTGAACTGGAATGTGATTTGATACAGTGTTCCTCTTGTTTTGGGTAGTTACCATTTTATAAGTTGTTAATGGTCCTAATCTATTGTCTGCAGTGTCTGTGTGCTGTTGATGTTCTTTTAGAATTCATGTATTCCTTACTACTGTTGTCCAAGAAAAACCTAGAGCACTTTCCACCTCACACATAATGTTCCATCTTTTGGGTCCCCACAATCATTCTACAGTCAAACAATATTAAAGCCTGTCCAGCTCCCCATGTTGTCTGCAGCTACACTACCTATTTACCTATTACATTGTGCCAGTCATCTGACTGAGTCCATTTCTACAAATTGAGGCAGGCAAAACCATCCAGTGTACTGCTGTCTCTAAGTTTTTGTCATATCAGTTCAGTAATCAGTTTTTTCGTGTATAAAATGTGGCGCTGTAGTTACTTATGGAAATACACTGGTATAATGAATAAAAAACTAAAAAAAACTAAGCAAATCGAGTACAACTGTTGAGGTGATTTAAGGTACTTTTTGGGCTGTACAATGTGTTTTGTCTAATCAGAAAAAATATTCTGAATTATGTGCTTGTTAAGATAAATGCAATGTTATTGTCTGATGTCAGATATAAGCTACAAAGTGTTGATAAAATATTGAATACTGTGATTGTGGGATGAGAAAGCAGCAGTAGTGTTTGTTATTTTCTTAATTGAAACAATTTAGGTTATTCTTCTGCTTGACATTGGCAATTGCTTGTAATTGCAAGGAAGCTGTTGGTTGCTTTCAATTCTGCCTATGTAGACAATTTACAGAAGTAATGCATTCATTCCCTGGCTGATCTTTGAATCCTTTTTCTTCTATATGAATATAACCGATTCTGAGGATAATTACAGTATTGAGTATTTTGTCTGTCTTCATTTGAAGTTGCTGTCTGTATTTTCAATGGACACAAGTATGTTTGTAGGCGTGTATGTGAATATGTTGGTATACTTTTACAATGACTACATCGCTGTTGGAAACTATTTTATGATATTTCATATCTTCAGTTCTTAGTTGTCAGTATTGTTGAAAAAGGTGTGGTGAAATGGTTAAATGACTCCCATAAGATATGTTTACTGATAAGTCTTATTGTTGACAATGGCACATTTCAGTTTTTGATTAATTCATATCACTTTGTGTCTGTGTGGCCACACACACACACACGCACACACACAAACACACACACATGTGGGGGGGTAGTTAATTAATAAACATGTTGGATATGTTGATATTAACTGGTGAATGTTCAAAAGCTAAAAAAAATTAATGTTTTGCAAATTTATCAAAAATCAAAATGTGCCTGTAACAGTAGAGAACTGTTTATCAATATTATTTGCATTTGAAACTGATTCTACTTTTGAATTGATTTGTTTTACAAATATATATTTCCCCTTAAAGCTAAAGAAATGATTTTTAAATTGAATTTCTAAAGTCGTTAACAAACATATTTAATTGTAAATTTGACTTATAATCGAGTGACTTGATGCCATGCTGTAAAAATAAGTTTTGGCACTCATTCTAAAATTCGCTAAATTGTATTGTTAATACCCACTAGAATATTGTATAAAATATTCTTTTAGCCTGATATTAGCACTCACCCTTTATACTAAATCATTTTGATTTCTATAAATCTTTTTGTTCTTAAACTAAAGCTCCAAATGCATTGAATATGGTATTCAATATTTTTTGGCATGCTTTCCAATCATTTAAGGCTTTTAAGCGCTCTACACATACAAATGGATTTAATTGTGATGTTAACCTGTTCTATTATATTTATTGTTTTGTAATACTTTTTGCAGATCGCCTTTTGAATGTCATTTGTGTGTCAATACACTGGATGTGGCATGCTCTTGTGTATTTACCTTGTTTTCTTTTAAAATTGTTGCTTTTGCAAACTTTCCTCTTAATGAGCTTTTGATATATTGATCAGAATTGTTCTGTTGCCTCAAGGTTAATATTGTATTAACATGCAGATAATATTCAAGTTTTCATTTGATACAGATATATGTGAATATTTGAGTGTGTGCTTGTGTACATTTATTTTTTAAAAAAATACATGTATGTTTGTATGAAAGAATCACTGTGAAATTTTGAAATGTTATTAAACTATGATGATTTGTATATTTAGAAATTAAATGTTTTCCACATGCATATTATGTAAATACCATAGTTTAGCTGCTGCTAACAGCAAGTTACATTCAAGAATTTGCTCAATAATGGCATGCTTTCAATCTGTTAGCTGAAGGTGAAAAAATAATTATAGATTAATAAGATAGTACAAAGAGGAAATTTTAAAAATTAGAATATCATTTTGACTTCTATTTTGTGAGATATATTTTGAAATAAATTTTGTTGAATGAGATAATATTTCTAGGCTTTTAATATGATTATTTTAGATTACAAATTTATTTTAGAAATTACAAGCAAACTATTGCAGTTAACAGTAAATTCACTTCATATCTTGAATTTATTTTTGTATATTGAGATTTGATATTTAATTTTCTCTTTCATTATTTCAATTGTCTTCATTAATGTTTTCAAAGTATATTTTGAAGCACATTCTAAATTTCTAAGAGCATGAAATTTTTAAATAAAAAATAGTATTTTGCTTCAGAATAAGATGCTCATTTTTCTTGATAATAAATCTGTGTATATTAAGTTGAAACTTTAAATGAAGAGAAATATTAAGATATATTAATTTTCAAACAATATAATTATCCACATTTTTGAAAGTTGTATTTTATTTTTATTAGTTTACACTTTCAGACAACATAATGAACACATGCCATAAGTAATTCTTTATGGAAATAGGAAAAGAAATAAGTTGCTAAATTAATCACTACTCCTGCTCACTCCATTAAAAATAAAAATTAATAAATAATGGCTTTTTGGAAAGAAAGAAAAAAAAATATCCAGAAATTCTGCCTATCCAAATACCATTTTGGAACTTTGTACAAAGTTTTAAAAAAGTAAATAAATAAATGAAAATAAAAAAAGTTGGATTTGCATCAAAATCTTCTCTACAAGTTGGATGTCAACAACTAAGGCTTCTTGAATCCTTATTTCTCTTTTACGTCAAAGGAGCAACTCGGGCGATCTCCACAACAAAAGACTTCACCTGGAGGCCACCCGGGGCTTGCGTCTCCAATGGGCCAGCCACCAGCATCTCTGCATCCGTCCCCATCTCCAGCTGGGCCCTCCCTGGGTTCCCAACAGACCCCACCCCCACCACCCCGTATTCCAGGAAGTCAGCCCCCTGTGCGCATGACCAGGATGGCCCAAGAGGAATACAACTCGTATATGCAGAAGAAACTTCAGATAGCACAGCAAGCTGGTGGCCCTAGGCCAGCATCAACAACGGCAGTATTTGCAGGAGTGAGTCCTTGACATTCTCATCATTAATGTAGACAAATATACATAGTCCTTAAGTAATGTTGGGCACCATCACTCACTTAGTTTGCGATTTTTTTGATAAGTATTCTTTTCTACCATTGACTTTGAGACATCTCTGTTCTCTCTCTATCACTCTCTCTCTCTCTCTCTCTCTAGTTATCTAAATTCCATTTATTGTAAATGCATGTTAGATCACTGTTACTAGATTAATATGAAATCTGACTGATGATGCAAATAGTTTGGAAATAGTTATTAGTACTTATTGATGCATGAAACATTTCCATAACTGGTATTTAAAACTTTTATTTAAAAATTTTAATTGATATTCTACAAATTTAAGTATAGAATAAAATATAACTGGTGTTTATTGGGCAAGGATTTTTTTTCCTCCCCCACCAATATTTTTATCTGGTAATTTGTATTCACCACTGTAATCATTTTATGTCAATATTTAGGCTTAAGAGAAATGTAGCATATTAATTCATAAGAGCAATATTAATTTTTATTTTTTTATTTTTATTTTTTTTAGGAACAGGGAAGAAGGGTAAATGGGTTTAGTGTCTAATTGATTATCATTTCTTTAGTTAACATTTGGTATTTAAGACATACATAAAATTTAGTTTCTAATATACCTGACTTGGGTCATCTTTAATTTAAAAACCTTTAAACAGAATTCTCATTGTTTTTCTATTATTTGTGATCTATATCTGATTAGATAGATGTGATTCTATTTTTCAATTTCTATGAGAGTAATTTGTATTGACTTTTAATGTCAGATGTTTTATAGACTCTTACATCATCAGTTCTCAGTGTTCAGATTTCTTGCTATTCCAAAACAATAATAACATTTGTAAGTATGTTTTTTTTTCTGAATAATCATTTTCTTTTTTTTCAGCTGGTATTCTTATTTTTTTATTTACTTTTTTGGTATTGTCCAAAAGTGGATCAAGGGGAAAGTTTGCATTTATATTCTGTTTGTAAAGTTTTCGCCTAGAACTTAACTGCAAGTGGAGGTCATGTCTGCTACACAGAAAAATTTCAATATACAGTGCTAAAGTTTTTTTCTTCAATGATACAAGACTGAATTAAGATAAATCTTTGTGAAAAAGAAAAAAGTTTCTTAACATGTTAATATAGATTCAGGAGTATACAAAAAGATTTTAAAATTTTATATATTCATTGGCAATTTCTTTCTTTTTTTTAGATTTTCAAGTAAATTTCATCTTTATTATAAAATACATTTAAACTATCTTTAAACATACACACACAAATATTACATTGAGTCATAAATAATTTCCGTTTTTGTTTATCAAATTTGTTCTTCCAAAAATAAAGTATAATTACATTTTATTTAATTATATATTCACCATTATTTGCGATGACTTGTTGCTACTTATCAGGCACCTCTTCGATTTCTTTTGAATAAAATTCTACAGGTATTAATACAAAAACTTTTTCAACAATTTCTTCAATCTGGTTTTCATTAGAGAAAATTTTCCCTCTTGAAAGCATTTTGCAGTAATCATAAAGGTAATAATTGGTTGGTGCAAAATCAGGTGAATATGACAGGTGGGTTTAGAACAGATTAACTGAGTTGCCAAATTTTTTTCCTCTATTATTCTTGCTGTATGCAGCCTTATATTGTCATGGAGGAGAACGACAGACGCTGCTCGGCCCGAAGGCCTGGGAGTGTAGTATCTGTTCTCAGATTGCTCGCTTTGTCAGCCTTTTGGCTGAGAGCGTCACTTGATACTTACCTGGTGTAGGGATTTGTCCATGCGCTGGTAGTATCATGGCTATGACTAGCTTGGTGCGGCTCAGCCCTGGACCAGCTATGACAAGCCAAGACTAGCTCTGACCAGCTTGGACAAGCTATGACTAGTTTAGACCAGCTATGACCAGCCAAGACCAGCGGCCCGGGTGTAAACACTCGGATCCCCACATTAAAAACCGACCTTGTGTCACAACCTGACTCAGTGGGGGGGTCAAGTAAATACCTGGAGGAAAATGACTTTTTTTTTCCTATTGTTGAGTGCATGGAAATTTTTGGTCAAACGATAATGAATGTGTTACAGCTGCTGGATGGATAAATGTGTATTTTAGTGTTTCATTGAATTTTAAGAACTCTAAATGAACAATACATTGATTCCACCACACCCAAAATTACCATTCTTCGTGGAGCTCAACTTTTGCGGTCAGTTGTGGCGGTCTCCTTGCCAATTCACAGCATTTTGCATTGAGCATTGTTATATATAACTCGTTTTTTGTCAGCTGTTATTATATATTTAACCCTTTAGCTTTCATCATGCTCAAACCCACCTCATAAATATTGGCTCTCAAAGTCTTACTGTTTCTGGTCAAAGTCTCTCTGTTTGCATTATTTGCGATGATGTTGCCATATATTATGGTAGAGTATATATAGGGCAGGTTGAACATTGAGAGCCGATATTTGCGAAGTGAGTTTGGGTGGGTGGAATTGCTAAAGGAATAGGGAATAGATAGGATGATGCATCTATCATTGTAATTGGTTCCCAAAAACAGATATTTCTGACTCAACCTAATATTTATAGACAATTATTATCCAATATAAGCAAAGTACATTCAGTTTTTGCTAGAATTTTAACTTATTCTAGTCATTGGCAAAATGAACCTATAAATTACATTTATAAATTTTTACAAAATTCAATTCTTAATAAACATTGGCTTTCTTTTACATCGTATTTTTTCTTCTTTTATCTTAATTACCTGTGACTACCACATTGGATGTTTGTTTATTCAAAGTTAGACTAAAACATTATAGGATTCTTTTAGTTAAAGAGATTTTATATTTTATTTGTAGGCAGTTTACTTTTCTCTAATTCTTAGAGATTGCAATCAGAATAAACACATAGCAGATATTAGAAATTCACATGATTGAAATTATTAAAATAATAAAGAACCTTGCTTTCTACATTTAGTAACAGTCTATATCAAGTGCATCACCAATACTTAAGACTTTGTAAAATTAGTCACTGCTATTCACTGATAAATATGTTATTTGTTTCTATCATAATATTTTTGAGCTATTTGAAAAACTTGTGAAGAAGTTATTATTGAGAATATGAAGTCAGTGAATCAGTAGCCTTTCATTTGATGAATCTTTATTTAAAAGGAGATAAGGGTGTCTAACTAGAGACAGAACTTTTTTTGCTAATAAAAATACTTTCTCAATTTGGCAATATTTAACCTTTGTGGCCTTCCCCACTAAAAAAAATATGGTGTATCAAAAGGACAGTTTTTCCCTTGGCACTGCTATTATTTTAAAACATCACTCCTCGGTAATGTTTGATTTCAAAAGTGATGATTAGAATTGTAATAAAACCTAATCATATGATGAAAATGAATTTATACATTATTATTATTTTTTTTTTCTTTTTGAGAATTTGCAAGAAAAATATTAAATGCTATTTATTAGATTGTAATATTTACAAGAATAATTTTATATTTACGAAATTCTAAAAACTACAATTGTATTAAAACTAATATAATGCAATATTTATCATTTACCAATTTATAAAGAAATAAATATGAAAACGTTTTTTTTATTCATAAATTTATAAACATTTACAAAATTATAAATAATGTGAACCAACTATAATGAAATCATTATTTATCATTTTATAAAGTTTGAATCAATTGGCAATTAGCCAATGTTTTGTCAACGAATCCACTAAAAAAATCTAATAACATTTAATATTTTTATAAATTCACTTTCATATGTTTAACTTTTATTACAATTTTAATCATCACTTTTTAAAACAATAGGCATTGCTGATGAGTGAAGGTAGTTAAAATAATAATAGCAGTGTCAAGGGAAAAACCATACTTATGACACACCTTTTTTTTTTTTTTTGTTTTTTGTTTTTTGGCATGAAGGTAAAACATTGCCCTCGAATGGTAAGCCTTCAGTTACAAATTCTAGTGTTTAAAATATTTTAGATTAATTTTGATAGTATTGTGAACAGTTTTGGATTTAGAAAATCATCTTAAATTTCATGTTTTTTTAGTTAAATACGATGGAAAACTCTAAATCTATGGTAAGTTCATGAAAAAAAATCCTTCCTTTTTGTAAGCTAGCTACTTAAAATTATTAGAAATCAAAACTCTTCTGACACTAAAACTAATGTTTGGCATCATGAAAAAGTTAATTTTTCTTATTTTCACTAATGCTATTCATCTATGCAAATTTAACATTTAAATCTACACTAGTTTTCTTTTTCTTTATCTCAATTTATAAATTCTTATGAAATCAGATTCAGTTTGTATTTTTATAAGAATTTTTTAGCTTTTGACATACAAATGTAAGAACATTCAATTTATATTTTTAAAGTATTGACGTTATTTTATGTTTTACATTTGAATAACTTTTAGGATTTGTAATAAATAAAATCGAACTGTTTGGAATGAAATAGTTTGTATTATAATAGTTAATGGCACTATGGCTGTTGTTGTTTGGCTTCCAAAATGCACACAAGAATGCTTTTTAATAATTTGATGCAATTTTGAGTTTTACATTTCTGAAAAATTCACTAATAATAAATCTTAATAGTGTTCATTCATCATTATATTGTTTAATATTTATATTAAAAAAACAAAACAAAACAAAATAAAACATTTTAACTTAACAAACTTGCATGTGTAATAGTTTCTAAATGAGTATTTTGATATATGGTAATTTTTTTTTTATAATGACCTATAAGCTTGTTTGTGTTTGCATATTAATATAAAAATAATCTAAAAATATTTTAATATAAAAGGGTTTTTCATATTGTTTAATATTTGTTATATATTTTATTTAGGCTAATGCAAAATTAAACGGTTAAATACACTTTCTCTTGACATATTCTTATTGTATCTACTAGATTGTTTTTAAATCTCTTGTAACAAAAACTAAAAAAAGATATTTTGCTTGAATTAACTGCAATTTTCACTCAACTTGGTATTATATGCATTGTTCTATTGCTATTTCGTAATCAGAAACATTTTGCTTAAAAAAGATGTTTAGTAGATTTTAACTTTTAAATAACTTTTTAATAACTTTTTAATCTCTCATACTTAAGAACTTTTCAGTGTTTAAAAAAATTAATTCCCTATATTTTAAAGTATGTCACTGGGGAAGGAAAAATATTTGATATTTCAGTCTCTGAATTAATCATTTTGCTTAATTTTTACATTACGATTTTCTTTGGGCATGATAGTTCAAGTCAGCCGACATATTTGTTTTAAATTTGTATCAATGCTCCTAAATTGAAGACATGTAGCATGCTCATAAATAACTTTTAGCCAAAGAAATCTATCGTCACAATTAGGCGTTCATTGATAGCCAATATTGAAACTGAACTCTTAAAATGCTTTGCTTTGTTTTATCTAACTCCACTCCAAACTAACACATAACTACATTCTTCCTATTCCTTCCAGAATTTTCTGCTTTTAAGTGACTCCTTTTCAATCAATTTGTCATTTAAGCAGATCTCTTTGGCTGCAACAAAACTTAATATCAATTAAAGACATGACTGTAGCTATCAATCCTATAAATTTGTCCTCTCGACTTGGGTTTATATATCCCACCCACTTTCCTATTGAGACAAGACAGGCATGTATGAGTTCTTTATTTTTCCAAATGTTTTATTTTATTTCTCTATTGTGGATGACTTGTCGGATTTTTGTTTATACTCATGATTGTTACTTGTGTTGGCTGATCATCGTATCATTTTCACTCTTCATATCTTTATTAGCTTATCAAGGCTAATCTTGATTTTCCGGTTGCTACAATAGTCTTCTTTGCTTTCATTGGTTATTGTGTTTCTTCTCATGTCACATACTTTTTAATAATCATTTGTATATTTTTAAATAGTTAATATTATCTCCAAAATCTTGCCGAAATATATGAAACGAAAAATATTTTTTAGAACAGCTTGGTTATATTCGATAACCGATGACTGTTTTAACAAAACTCTTTCCTTAATAATAGTAGTAGCCTTTAATAATAGCAATAGCTTAAATGATAAGAGTTTGACATTTTTAAGAATTCACTGAGTCTGCATAATTTTATGGCAATTTAATGTTCAAATAAGGTGTGCACATGTTAAGAATTGATTTTTCTTTCCTATTTAATTCTGTTTCTTGAATGAAAGTAAAAGTTCTTTTCATCATGCATTACAGAAAAGCTGTAAATCTGCTTTCTTATAATGTGTGAATTCAAGAGTTTGAAATTTTATTTTATTTTTTTTTTATTTTTTTTTTTTTTCCATTTGTAGGTACACTCACCATTTGAATTGCATCAATAATATGCAGGCATAATTCTGTTATTTCCTTAACTGGAATATTGGAAAGATTTCAGATTTAAAATTTTGGCCAATTGCCTGTTTGTAATAGAAATTTTGCTTTATATGTGGATGTCCAAAAATGAGAAAATACTTTCTGCTTTTTACTTTGATCTGGTATTAGCTACCTGTCACTGCATGTTGAACATTTTTCATAAATATCCACACACACACACACACACACACACACACATTGTTCTAACCTGGCACCTATCTTTCTCATTTGCCTTTTAACAAAAATGACAAGATATTATTGTGAATATTTATTGGTAAATATTCTCAGTTGATAGAAGTGTTATGTTATTTTATAGAACACTAGTTTTAAATTTGTGGCTATATTTTTGGAATAAGTAAACTGTGCAATTTTTAATCAAGGCATTTACTTAAAAAATTGTGAGTAATTAAGGTGAAAAGCCCACCAATGTTCAACGTAAATATTCATTTTTATTTATTAAATACCATTTAATTACATCATTTTTCCCCCCCACAAAGAATGGGTGTCAGGTTGAAATTGCTGCAGAAACGATATTAAAGAAAATCTCATTTGTAGCTTGTCTGTTAAATTTATTTCCTCTACTTAAAGCTTTATTGGGCATCTAAGTTGTATAGATTCTTTATTCAATTGGAAATTACATTCTTCTGTTATATCATTTTATATTTTTCTGCTTCATTAGCAGATGATCATCTTTCTTTTCATGCCTGCATTTTATTTCAGCCATTCATTATTCTTTTAATCTTTTCTACTATTTATCATTTTTTTCTGCCATATTTATTCAATATAGTCAACATGTGATTAGATTCAAAATAACTGAGAAATAATGGCTCTGTTATGTGATCTTAATGAGTCTTAAAACAGTGGCAGTTAATTCTGCTGCAGAATTTACTGATTGTCTGTATTAGTTTTGATTTTTGTAATTGTTGAGTCTACAATGTCTTTCAATCAAATTGTTTTTTCATTTCTGTCTTTATCTCCATTGCCAACACCTGTCCATAGCCCAATGTTCCAGATTTCTTGATTTCTTTCTGTACCTTTTTTTTTGTTTTCATCCTATCATCTTATTCATCATTGTTCATATTAAGTTACGCCTATGCTTTTGTCAGAAAATATTTCAGTTTTTCTGACAAACTCCCATGATTTAGAGTAAATCTCATCTCTCTTTCATTTTTATTTTTTTCCTGTTTTGCTTCTCTTTCAAACCTGAAATTGCAGCTCAAGTAAGTTATTTCTATTTCACCCTCCTTAAAAAGAATACCAACAAATTAGATATGAATTTCTTGAATGTGTTGTGTGGAATCTAAGTTTAAATGACTGTAATGTTTGTATTATTTATTTATTTTATTATAAATAGAATTTGAATGAATGAGAAACATCTCTGCAAGTAGCTTTGGATAAATATGTAAGTGAAAGCTGGGGTGGGATCTTTACTAATATTGTTTATTTTTGAACTATAAAAAAATATGTTTGTAAAAATACTTATGCTGATTAATTAATTTAATCAATCAACTAAAAAACAAAAAAAGAAAGAAATATCTATTTTTGAGTGCTGGTGTTGACTATTTCATAAATATCATATTTTTGAAGGAATATGATGTTTTGTATTGTTTTTTCTTTTCTCTAGGACAATAATCCATTTAGTGAAGGCTATCAAGAAAGGGAGCAAATGGAAAAGCAACGGGAGCAACAAGAAAGGCAACGCATGCAACTACAGAAGCAAATAAAACAACAAAAGGCACTTCAGTCTGAACCAACAAATGGTAAATTTGAAGGTTATTGCATCTCAAAATTCTTTGCATATTCTATGTGCCATGTCTCTTCAGTTCATGGATGTTCATATCTCTGCACAACTTCCTGTCTTTTGGTGTTCTAAGCAATTCTTTTTCATTTATGGTACACTTATTCTGGCCTTCATTTATGCAAACTTGGCAGGTATATTACTCACTATATTAAGCTCTTTATTTTTATTTTTTTTTGCTTTCAGTGTGTTCTGTGAGTGTTAATTTATTCAACCGAATTTTCCTGTTTCTGAAAAAATTCATTTCTACCTTTCTGATTGTTAGCAGAGTTTCTTTGTAATTCTTACTTTTCTTGAAACTTACACATTTGCCACATATCTTGGTCATAGTATTCTCCTCAACATTTGTCAATAGAAGCTCATTTTTGTCGCCTCAGGTCTTTTCATCTATGAAGAAATTGTCCAGTATTCACTGTTATATAATAGGTATCCCAAAATAAAATTTTATTTTCAATATATCTGAGAACTTTTAATACAGACGTAAAGAGTTTGACAAAAAATAAAAAAATGATACCAAATTTATCTTGGTAGCTCAATGAGCAACCACGTTATGACCACACAAAGTTGGTCAGAAAATCTTGTATCTTGTGTGCTATTGGGTTAGAAACCAGTGTATAACTGAAGATGCAAACTTCAAACGAGTGAAAAATCTTTATAAATGTAATGTCATATAAGTAATCTTAAAGTAAAATAAAGATAATTCTAATGGAATCGGTATTAGATTTGACCAGCCTAAAAACATTAGGGAAATTTATCTTAGAAATGAAATAGTTAAAAAAAAAAAAAAAATGAACAGAAGAACAATTCTGACTTCATATAAGTTTTGTTTCAATAGTTAATGCGATGAGATCTCTTGCTATGATTCATAGTACAACAGAGATGAAGTTAAATGTCTTTTCAGTAGTTCACAAATAAAAAAAACTCATATTTACACCACTTAAAATCAGCTAGATGCACAATTTTGACAGTAGGGTAAAATTAAATCAAAAGTATATTGTACAGAACCTGCCATGAAAAAGTATCCATTTGAAAGTATATACCTGAAACTTTATTAATTTTGAGATGAGGGATTTCTCTGTGATATGAATATCTTATGTTATAGATGTATCTAATTTTTGAAAGTTTTGTGAAATGCAATTTTTAAATTGTGAAAAAAATGAAAAAATAAATAAAAAGGGCAGTAATGACTACAAAACTTGGGAATTTTTCATGAAATGAATTACTGGTCAATCCTTAAACAAAAATGCTTATTGTAAAGCTTTAAACTCATTGGAACTGATTAAAAAGACTTTCTGGACAGTTGGAATGGCCCTCCTGCATTTCCTCTTCTCATGGTTTACAAGTCTCTGCTATAGTTAATATTCCTGAAACACTCCATACCCTTTTGAAAGTGGTATTATATCAAACTCTCTTCTAAAGACAAATATTGACACCACTTGTGCAATATCATCCAACAAAGACAATCAAAAATAAACATTTCTGGCTTTGATTGGAACTAAAATTTTGATTACAGCACTGGACGGAGATGAATATCAATGACTTGGTCAATGTAAAAGTTGGAGTAATAGTATACTGACACAAAATTAATTTAATCATAACAGTTTGAACCAAAACAATAAATAAGTACTTTATACAACTTTAAAATGCATCATTAAAGAAAATATACAAAAAAGATTTAAGCCATGATATCCAAGTCTGAGTGAAACTGGAGTTGAGTTATCGATGTTCATTCTCTTGGACAGTAATACAAATTTCATTTTGTACAAAATGGATACAATATATCCTTTTTGATTTACATGAAATTTGAGTTGTGTTATGAAACTAACTGATTATTAAAGTTGGGACATTGATTTACAAGGTACAATTTTCTTTCTTTTTTTTTTCTTTTAAGATTTGAATTTTTCTGGTATTTCATACATTAATGTTTTAAGCTTTGAATTTTTTTTTTTTGTGAAATTCAGTTTCAAACCTTATCTTAAATCCACCAAATTGATGAACATTTTTTTTTTTTTTTTAAAGCTGGGACCTTTTTAATATGCGTACTGAAACACAACTTGGAGTGCAACAAGTTTAAAAAATATCACTATGAAATTGTCAGCTTTGAAAATATGGAAATAGAAATTATTGAAATAGTGACCTAATTTAAAAAGACAGGAATAAAAACTAATCACATACAAGAAATAAATGTATCTTTATAAAGAGAAGAGATTAAATTTTTTTATATACTAATTTTAGCAAAAAAGCTTTGAAAATAAATGGAATATTAGCAGTTGAAATTGAAGGGAATCTCACTGTTTTGACAGGTTTTTGCATTGTTTTGACATATTTGGGATACCTACACACACACACACACACACACACATATATGACAGAGTCTAGCAATCTTATTTTTTTAATTTTTTTTCTTAGAATATTTTTTGATCTTTTAATATCTTGTTCAGTTTTTGCAAAGTATCCTTCTTCCCTATTCTTATGTGCCTTTGATTTTTGTTATAATCTCTATTATATGATACCATTATATTACCAACCATTTAAATTTCTGAAGCTGTTTTGATTTTTTATGCATAACTCATACTTTGGATTATTCCTATTATTGACAGGCATTCTGCCTTCTTACAGCCAATAGTTAGTCCTTTCTTCTTGCTTTCATGAACTACCTTGTCTAATAGTTTTTTGAATTTTCCTACTAAATCTGCTATCAAAACAGTTGTCTGTGTATAGCATATGTTATGTCTGTCAATAATAAATTCATTGAGAAAACACATCCTTGTCATATTCCGCTTCCTTTTTTTCTTTTCTGTATTCACTTGTTCTTTATTTGCATACAGTCTGTTTGTTCCCAATAAAGATTAAACATTATTTAGTTATTCTTTCCATGTAGATCAAGCTTTCCTAACACTTCAAAGAATTCTTTGTGTTGCCTTTTTATTGACTAGCTTTTTGCAATCTATAATACATATCTTTTTACATTTCCATTGTCCACTGAAAAAATCTTTGATCATAAAAATTACATTTTTTAAAAAATTTTATCATAGTGTCTTGAACAATGCCACTTTTATTTCTCCCCTTATTTCTGGTCTAATTCTGCTTGGGGTGAAATGATTTTCTCCCTTTTGATTGCAGGAAATACATGGATAAGTTTTTTTAATTTTTTTTAAATTTTTTTTTAATTTTTTTTTATTTTCTGTAAGTTTTAACTTGGCAGCATAGCTCTAACCTCACTGGTTTTTTGCTTTTCATTTTTTCTCTCAATCCTTTACCATGCTAGTATTTAAGGATGTTTGTTTTTGTTGATTAAAAAAAAATAAGCTTCCAAAAATTTGAAGAATAGCTATTTTTAGTGTTATCCTTCCTCTCTTGATTGGAAAGTATCGAATTTTGTTGCTTAACAAACCACAAAACCTCTGGTTAATGAAGTAAAATTTAAAAAAAAAAAAAAAGCAACAGAAAATAATTTCAATCTGAAAGCATTATAGAGATAAATTCTCTAAAGAAAAAATAAGCCAAAAAAGTTTCAAACTGCAAATCAAAGGATTTACTCTTAATTAATAATGAATTCTAGTCTATTCCATCCATGAATGACTACATTCTACTGAAAAAAGAAATGTAGTTTTTTTTTTTTTTTTTTACCTTAAAATCAACTTTGTAATCTACAGTGTCATTCTCCGCTTGGCTTGGTTACAACAAAGAAACAGTACATATATTCTCGAAAGAAATAAACTTTCCTGAATTTGTTTACTTTTTTGCAATAATGTTTTTACATTAATTTAGTAAAAGGAATGGTAAAGATAGATCAAGTGTTAAAATTTTCAATTTCCAATTGTATTGGATAAATCTAATATAATTATTTATATCAGTACTTATCTTTTATTTCAGATAAACCTGAAGCTGTTCGTCAGGTCCCTTTTTTCAGTGATACCCAATTGATATATGATCCTAAACGGCCAATATCTACTGTACCCCCAGAAGGTCACATTGGGTCTCTTATTGGTGAGCAAGTACCCAGATATGTTGGACCTCGATTTCCTGGAGATCAACTACCAGCACAGCCTCAGCCTCAACCTCAGCCTCAGTCCCAGCCAAGATTTCCTGGTATGTTACATATTTTCAAGAAACATGTTTTTTGTTGGTTGTTTTTCATACATTTTGGCCGCCTCCTTTTTGTGTGTTGGACTCATTGGGTCTGTGTTTGAAATGCTTATTATATATAGTCTTTAATATTTACATGAAAGTTTGATTTTGAAAATATGTCTGAACTTAAAGAGCTTGAAAATGTTAGATTTTATTTTTATCTATCATTTTCACATTTACATTGACTCCTCTTCATCCAATTAGTTTTTTCTCTGATTCATTGAGAATCATAGTCTGTGTTTGTTCAAAAATTTTTTTTATATAAATGATAAAAGTAAAAGTGAAAATAAGCTAATTATTTTCTTTTATGGCAATTTCAGTAATTTAGTTTGCTCTTACATTGCTCTCTGTTGAATAAACCTTTTCAATAGCTTTGAAATCACTTAACATAATTTTGATCACCACAGCAATTTTATTAAGAACTTATTAGCAAGTTTTTTTTATTAGCATTTTTGACATAATTTATTCAATTTAACTACTTATGGTTTCTATAACATTAATATATTTCACATTTTCTACTCAGATACTCAGTTCATATAATCTCCTGTTTAGTTTGCTTTGCATAATATGGATACCAAGTTAATGTTTTGCATAGATTATATTATTTTTATACTGTTATCATACATTAGGCTATATTGATTGAAATAAAGATTTTTTTTATCTGTATAAAAGCTTGACTCTTAAATTAAAAGTAAAGCTATTGAGAAAAATTGTTTTGCTTAATAAAACTTTTTGTTGTTCAAATTAAAATATGACTAATAATCATGATAATGGCTAGAAGTATGGCTGAAAACATTTAATCCCTAACATTTGGACAATACCTACACTCATTGAATACAAACATACATTGTTTTGTATATAAACAAGACAAATTTGAATTAAAAAAGAAAAATGAAAACATTTCTTGTCTTTGATCTTTAACAAAACATGCATTATATAATCAGAACAGTTGGAAGAGAATTTGTTTGACTGTTTTAGTTGGAACTTTGATGAGAAGACTTTTAAGATTATTTTTAAGGTATCATAAAATTGCGTGATTATAACACCAACAGACCTCTTGCTAACTTGTATAAGTTTATAGAGTTAAGTCAATTAAAAACTAGTATATAAAAATATTTTTTAGTTTCCTATATTTTTCCAGGGATAAAAGAAAAGCAAAATTTTTAGTACTTTATAGTTTGTTTTAGATGCTGCACCTCCCAGTGGCATTTTGCTGAAGGAAAGCTTTCAATTTTTCCAAATGCTAAATTGACTTTTTTTTTTTTGTTTTTTTTTTTTTTGTGTTAGAATTTTGGCTTTGTTCTCAGTTGTGATATAGGAGTGATTTCTTTCTTTTAGTTTCTCATCATGGTTTTGACTCCACTAATATTCATCTCAAACTTCCAATACAAGATCATGGTATGGCATTGTCACAATTGGCTATGAAACAGAATAGACCTTCAGTGCCTCCAGGACATGCAACACCTGTTTATTTAATGAATCCCCAGGTTGGAGGCACTGCCAATTTCATGCCAGGTTTGTGATCTTCAAATTGTCCTCAGGTTGCTAAGCCCAGTTTTAGTTAGTACCTGCTGATCTATTGTTCTATGATGACTAGTTGCTTTTTAAAATAAACTTGAAACTATAAAAATGACTGCATGCTTTTATGTTGCCCATTGGTAGAGCTGAATCTCTTGTAGTGTAACTGTTCGTTCCTATCTTGTAGTAATTTATTGCTGTATTTTACTTCGTCAGGCTGTCAAATGTATGTTCTCTTTGACAAACTTTGTGTAGGCTTCATCCATTGTGTATTCTGTTGTTAGAATGTAAACTGTCAGATATTTCCCCTCTTGAGAACTGTACAAAACTGCTTGATGTTGTAGCACGTTACATGAGCCATGTTTTTGTTAAAATTATCTTTTTTACATTAAATTTTCCTGTGACAGTTCAGTCATAAATATTGTAAATGTTTTCTAATTTTCATAGTTTCAGGTGAAATATATACTTTTTGTAAACACATGCCAGTATTAACCCAAACCTCTTAAATCACTGCTGTGATCATTTTTTCTTTTTTTTTTTTTTTTTTTAATTTTTTTTTAAGTTCTTTTTCTTTTATAATCATTTTTTGTTAGTCTCTCAGCTCTTATTGTGTTTTGGATGTTTGCAAAACATCATTCATGTGGTTACTACCTGACATAAATGTTAGTTTAAATTTTATTAGCTAATAAAAGAAAATTTCATAAATACACAGGTTTCATGTGAGAATTTGCTTGAAATAGACTATATTAACAAGAGGAAATAGAAAATATTTCTAGTTTTGATATTTTCAACATATCTTTTATTTCTTTAATTGGTCATAAACACCATTCCAAGTCAATCCAAAATTGGCAAAAGATAGTTAAGTTTCTTTTCTACTACTATTTGGCATATTCCAATAATCAAGAAGAAAAGGATAAATAAATGATTGGTAATTGTTTGTTCAAGGAAGTCATTTCAATCAAAAGTTACTTTACTGGGATGTGTACCAAAATTCCTAGTAAATTTGACTGCAAAAGTTAAATAAAATGAATTATATTATTTTTGTAGACACATTTTTATACATCTGATCATTTCATATTGGGAGACTGCTGGAAAATAGTATAGAACCTGCAGAGTTTATTTTGTTTTTTTTCTTTTATTACATGACAACAATTCCTGCAAGCTCAAACAGCAGTATTTCAATTATTACAGAGGTTTACCAGAGTGGCATGGGTAACTGGGCTTCACTGTGCATATAGTATTAAATAACTACTTCGAATTGGCTACTTTATGTTTGTCTGGGTCTAATGTTCTATGGTTATTTAGTCATATATGTAATTATTATTGAATTTAGTGGGGCATTCATAAAAGTAAACAATTTGTGTTATGAGAAATATTTGTAATAAAGTAACAGATTATAATGAATTAATTTTATATTTAATATTTCGATATGGACACCCAGTTTAGTAAAAGTAGTAGCAGATATAATTAAATATTCTTAATGAATGCTTGGTTTTTTATATCTAGTGGCTTTAATATAAGTTCTAATTGAATGTGAATTTTTTAAGGAATGGTGAGAAACAAATTGCTATTGATAATTTTTACATGGCTTTACAGTTAACATTGATTAACTGTAAAACCCTATAAAAAGGTTTATAAATGTTTTTGCTGTAATTACAAAGGTGAGTGAAACTGAAATTGTATGACTAAAAAGAGATAAAATTTTTATGTATTTATTTTTTTTTACCTGGGTAAATGTTAGTAGATGATAAATGTTTTTCAATAACTATATTTATATTCATAACACTGTCCTTGGAATAACCCCCTCCCTCCCCCCAAAAAACTTTAATATTTGTTTAAAGCATATACTATCTGCAAAAATCTTGTCATAGCAAAGTAGGTAGTATGCATTTTGATTTTGGAAGGCTTTTTACATTTTCTGAAACCAGATAATTGTGTTCATGTTTTAAATGAATAGAAAATTTTGGAGAAAAGCAATCTTGGGAGCTTGTACTTATAACAACACAGACTATGTTGAAATAAATTCTCATGAATCTTGTGAAATTTAACAAGATATCAGTATTAATGGACAGATAATATTCAACATTCTTATGTTGCTTAGTATTTAGAAGGGCTTGTAGTAAATAAATTGTTTTTGCTGTATTTTAAATGTATTTTGCCTTATTGTAACCCAATAGGCAAATTTGTCTAGATATTTTTAATGCATGTGCAGTTATAAAATTCACTAATAGGTTTCTCTATTGTTTATAAAATGTCTACCACAATAGCATTCAGTCTTTAATTGATAAACTTTTCAGGCTATTCTTGCTTTTATCCTGAAGTTTATTTCAAAGCTGTTTGCTTTCTATCACCCAACAAATCCAGCACAGCTCTTTGAAAAATCACATTTTCACAGGCATGGTAATCACATGATTTGAAGAAATGCTTCATTTTGTCTTTCATTTTTTTGAAGCAAATTTGATAGATTATATAGGAACACTTTTTAGATAAAGTTGTTTTTATACATAAATACATATATTCAAACATGTTTGGTTAAATAATTTAGATGTGTTTATTTTAGTTTTAATCCTTTCAAATCCACAAATTAATTTCTTGGTGGGTGTAGAAAATTGATTATGAAAAATTCAAAAATTTTCTTTAAAATAATTTTTATTTTCCCAAGTACTTTCAATCTCATCTGAGACCATATTCAGGGGTTGCATGTGTTATGTGTTAACACCGTAAATTCAAAATATTTTTTTTTTTTAACCTCTATGCAAGGGAGGTAACTTATGTGACTTTTTAAAAAAGATTTTTTAATTGTAGTATTTTAATTTAGTATTTTTTATATAGCACTTTGCTGCTACAAACATTTATGAACTTTGTTGCTATACTCGTAGTTGACTTTATTTATTTTTCACTGCAATTTTCTTATATAAAGGGCTTTCAGAATTTTAAGTTTTTACTTATTTTGATGAGGCACTGATGTATTTTTGACTAAATCTGTCTAAACTGTGAATGTGGAAATGGGTGTTCCTTTAAATGTCTTGAGATTGAACTATGATTGTTCAAGTTAAATGTAAGCCTTCTTGTTGTCGTTGTAAAACCAACATATGTATTAACATTTTTATGAATTTTAAATTGATATATGATGTTGGTCTTTTTGTAAGACGCTAGTTGTTGTTATGGATGGGTTGGCTGTATTAAATTTAGTATAGTATGTAATTAATTTCATCAGTGGGATATATATTAGTGTTAGTCTTTATGAGTCTTTTGAATTTTTTCCTCCTGTTTATAGTTAGAGCATATTTGATTATGGTATAGTAGTCTGATATGTTTAGAGTTATTTGAGTTATGCTAGAATTAAAAAATCTTTTAAAACAATCACATAATTTACCTCCCTTGCATAGAGGTAAACAAAATATTTTGAATTTATAATGTTAACGCATAACACATTCATAGATATGCAAACCCTGAAGATGGTCTAAGATGAAATTGAAAGTAATTGGGAAAATGTTTGAAAGAAAATTTTGGAATTTTTCTTAATCAATTTTCTACAGCTACCAAGAAATTAATTTGTGGACTTGAAAGGCTTAAAACTAAAATAAATAGACATAATATGTTTAAATTATTTAACCAAACATGCTTGAATGAATATATGCTGCATATATATACACACACACACACACACACACACATATATATATATATATATATATATATATATATATATATATAATCATTGTGGTGAAAATTGCATGTTCATTGATAATCCTCTATTTTTCCCTGTACATTTTAAGTTGCTTAATTTTTAACCCTTTCATGTATGTACTCTTTGAAAGGTTATTTGGTTATGAGTGTTTCATTTGTGTATGTACATGTTTTTCCCTCCATAAATGCATTTAGCATTAGGTCAGTAGCTTTGTTTGTTTCTGATAAGAAATCTTTTAATTTGAACTAAATATCATACCTTTATAAATAATGATAGTTTGATGTTTCAATTAATAATTTGCTTAATGTTAGATTGTTTAACTAATAATCATAATTAATTTCAGTAAAGGCAACAGTAACTTTGGATTCCAAATGTATATAGTTTCCTATTTAGTATTTGTGAGTTTGATTAGTTACATAAAATGTTTTTTAAGAATACACATTTAAAAAAAGCTTCAAAAATTGAATGATGTCATTTATTAATTCTTAGTAAGCTTTAAGCACGAATTGACAGTGTTTTACTGTTGCTCTTCAAATTGAGATACCATGCTTATATATATATATATATATATATATATATATATATAAAGAGAAGAGATACACACACACACACACACATATATATATATATATAAGATAACAAATAGGAAACGTATATCGATCTAACATGTTTCACTTTTGTTAAAGCTTTGTCAGATTGAGTGAAAACTTTTCTCTCAATTTCTGACAAAGCTTTAATAAAAGTGAAACGTTAGGTTGATATATGCGTTTCCTATTTGTTCTTTTCATCCTCTCAGATTCCAATCTATATTTGATCTGCAACTCATATATATATATATATATATATATATATATGCACACACACATATACACACCCACATGTTTATACAGCTTATTGTGTGATTATTTCTGAAGCTCTGATTTATTTTAGACCTTGCTATGTCCCTTTTTCTGCCTGCATGCATTCTTCTGCTAACTGGATGGTACGGCTGGCTTTCACAACTCTATTTGTTTAGGTGTCAGTATTTTTATTGCTTTGGGATTTGGGATTCTGATTGCATGTACAATAATTGATACCTATAAAATCAATAGAAAAGGTTATGCCAACAATTCTTTTTGACTGAGACATTATTTTCAAAGACCTGTCTTTACAATCACATTTAAAAAAAAAAATAGATTCTGAAAATTAGTAACACTTTTCATATAAGCAGTTTTGAAAGCATAGTAGAATTGACATAAATGCAAGAAGCCTTTTACATTTTAGGCTTATTACATTCCCAAATAATATCTCATTACTTTAAACTTTTTATCTTAGTGAATACATGTTTTTTGTAAACTGGGAATTACATCTACCAGTCTGAGTGTTTGAGAGACGTAATAAAAAAAAATGTGCCATATGGCAGACATTTTAAATTATTTTATTTTTACTTGAGGAAGCACATAAAAAGAAAAAAGAATTCTATTTTGTACATTCATGATCATTTATACAATAAATATACAAACTTTCATAAAGTCATATAGAATAGATTTCTAAATAATAGCTTTTTCCTTAGTTATCACTAATACTTTTCTCCTTTTAGTCATGTGTTGACAAATTTTAAAAATATTAAGTTGATTACAGCTTGAATTAAAGTAGATTTAAGAATTGATATCCTGTTCATTACTTCAGTCATAGTCAAGTATATATCTTGTTTTAGATGATCATTTTGAATGTAAACCTGGAATAACATTTGTCTTATTTGCCCTTCACATTTAGTTATATGTACTCACACTTATGGTCAATTACTAGTGCACTTACAACAGTGCAGTGGCTAGTGAGTTACAGTGAATTCATTCTTCACTGGATGCTTCATAGATCTGACTTTGTGCCAGAATTGATTTTGTCCAACAAATATTTAATTACTAATTTGTATCAGTTTTCAAACTCTTCAAATATTCTCATTGTAATATCCTAAAATTTTATGTAAACAATAAATTTGTAAAGTTTTTTATTATCTCTGATTCAAAATGATCTTTTTAAGATGGGAATTGTTTTCTGAATTTCTGAGACAGTTTTTTGATTTTAAATTATTCTTTAAAATACAGACTTCTTTTTAACAGGTTCAGCTGATACAGTCTTTGACTTTCTCCAGTTGTATGCTGTATCCAGCTTTTGGAATTGAATTTATGCATATATACATATAAAAGATATCTGACAAATAGTGGGTAAATGAATGACAAAAAGAGAAAATCTTAATGATGAATTTCGTTCTGAAATGGAACTTCTTCAGACAAATAGGAGTTTTATCAATAGAATCAAAATCTTGTATATAAAATTGAGTGAAGGTGTGGAAGGTTGGAGAAATACAACAAACCCTAGTTAAAGTTTGCATCAAAACATTAAATGAAGATACAGACATATTCAGCTTTAAATTTTAATTTTAACATTCAACGTATCTAGATGTTTAAGTTAGCTAGTCTCCTTTATCTTTTTATTACTTTTTATTTTTTTAAAATAAAATTAAATAATATTTAAATAAAAACAAGCAATAGGCTTTCTCTTAATCAGATATTTATCTCACTTTAATATATAAGACTGATTCCATCAATAAAACTGCTCTTAGTTGGCACAAGTTCCTTATAGAAGCAAAACATGTTACTAAGAAGTTTTCCTTTTTATTATTCATTTGCCCATCATATATATATATATATATATATATATATATATATTAAAAAAAATCTTAACTTTTCCTTCTTCCTTTTCATCTCTTCAACTAAAATGGAATATGTCCTCTAATTGAGATCTTTCATTGGAAGTGTTGATGAATTCCTAGTGCTATATATGGTAACATTGAGTGTCAAGGTCTTGTATTTATATCTATGAGAGAACAGAATCTGTCTTGGCTGATTAAAAAGACAGCTTCCAATCCCACTGATTCTCTCTCTACCACACAACATTCATTCCCAGACTCACAGGACTTGTCAGTTCTAGTAAGAGAGATGATGATGGGGAGGAAAAGTGGAGGAGGAAGTATTAAGTGAATTTTAAGGACCACATACAACACACATCTGAGAAAGATTGAAGAATGCATCAAAAACAAAGATGGGGATAGCAGTCCAAATAATAGGTAGAATAATTGCTATAGAATTATGGATATGAAAGACATTTTCTGAAAAATTTATTAATTTCTTTATACTGTACATTTCTTATTTATTTCTGTAATTTGATTTTAAAATATATGCAGATATGATAGGTAATTTAATTAAATCATTTTAGATAATTGAAAGATTATATCTTAATGATTTGTTGCTTTTGGCAATCAGTTGGTATGTTTTAATACAAATTGAATAATTTTTTTCCTGGCATTAAGAATTGTTGGTGCTTGCATGTATAAAAGACAGATTTAAAGCAAAAAGTGAAAGTTTAGTTCATCTTTCCTCATAACTGGGTTTCCATTAACCTGGGTGTCTGTCTAGCAACATCCAATTAGCAGGAGCAACAGCTGAGCTAATAAGCTTTTTTAATTTGGTGTGGAGATTTGTGATGTTCCCTTGAGAAAACCAACCACTGCTCTTCCAGGCTTTGGTATCCCTCCCCTGTGTCAGCAGAGCTCTGAGCCAACACCGGCTTCTACTGGGCAAGTTACCCCAAAGGAAAAGCCAAAAAAGCGCAAGAAGAAAACGAAAACACAAGACGGAGGTAGTAATCCAACCTCGCTTTGGACTCTTTTTTTTTAATCCTCCTCCTCCTCCTCCAGCTGCTTTTGCCTCCCACTGCTTTTATGAAATCTTCACTTATCAATTTTTTTTTCTTTTCTTTTCTTTTTCTTTTTTTTTTTTTTGTTTAAAATGTGTGAATTCTCACACTCATTAATAATGGAAGCTGCCAAATATTAAGCCCTATGGAATGATGCTTATTCTACAGAATTTCCTTAAACATATTTATCTTCTCTGGATATTCATACTTGTCTTTTATGGATGCAACTAGTTTTCATTATGCTTCAATAATTTAACTATTACAGACAAGTAAGCATCAACAATAAATACTTGTAATGAAAGTATAAGATGCTATTTAATATGAATTTTAATTTTATAACGTATCTAATTTCCAAATGTTTATCTTCCTGTAGGTTTTTATAAATTACATCTTTTGTATGAAATCTATTTAGTTAGAAAAATATTTGTAATTTTGACACCTGTTGAATTTTAGGTACTGTTTTTTTGCTAATTTTAGTTGTAACTGACACTTTAATTCTTTGTTTGGTCATTGTTAATCGTATTAAAATAGAATAATTGGGAAGTTCATTAATTTGCTTAAATATTTATTCGAAGTGAACCATTTTATATTATTTAATTTATTTATTTATTTATTTTTTAACTTACTATTGATATATGCTTTGCATTGCTTTTATATCTCTTTGATACAAGACATATAAGCTTACTATTTTTATTTGATTATATAACATAATTTTACATAAGGACAATATATTTCATAATTTTCATTAATTCATTCATTAGTTAGATATTTTTGTTTCTTTCAAATACAGTAGACTTTTCAACATCAAATGTTTTCTTTTGTTAAAAGTTCAATAAATTAATTTTTAATATACTTGTTTTTTGTAGTATTTTGTTTATTGATCCTTCATCAGTTTCAGTGTGATTTCTACTCTTCCTCTGGTTTCAGCAAATAGGTCTAAATATGAAGTTATAACTGATTTTGATTTTCAGAATTTATTTTTTAGTAACTGAAATATTTAAAATCATTTAACAGTGTTTAAGTTACTTCAAATTGTTCAGTTGTTCTATAGTTTTCCTAATTGGTATTTCGAGAGTGAAATGTTTCCAATGATAGCTATTGTTATTGTTAGATTATCTGTATGCTAATATTTGTGTTAATGATATGAAAAAAAAAAGTAATTTATTTTTGTGTTTGCTTGTAAGATCATGACTTGATTTAAAGATTTGTCACTATACCTGTGTTTATATGCTTCTATAAATGTCTTGATTGGTCATTTTTGTTGTTTGAATGTAGAAAGAACATTTTTAAGTTTGCTTTCTTTTTTTTTTTTTCCTTTCTTTCTTTTTGGGTTATCGATACTGTAATACGTAATCCAGATTTTGTTATTATTGAAGTAGTTTGCAGATTTCAGTTTTTCTTTTTACATAGTTGTCTTTTCTTCGTTGGATTATTTTTTTATCACTTTCTAAATTACTGTAGTCTTTGAAGATTTAAATAGAATATTCAACATCGTAATTTATGTATACTTTTTGATTAAGTTTCTCCATAACATGTTCTTTGGAAATCTTTAAAAAATCATGTTACTTAAGTTGTGTTGCTATTCTAAACTGATATTTTTAACCTCCTCAATGTTAAACACTAAAAAATCTAATGTCAACCTGTTTCCTCATAGGAATGGGGCAAACACCTGGAAATTCACCTGGTATGGGTAATGACAATTCATCTGGATCTGCCAAACCCTTTAAACCACCTATGGAGCTGAATTTCAAACCCCAATCTGAAACTGAACGAAGGATCATAGAAATTCTGTACAACAATGTGCAACTTCAGAAGGAGGAGCAAGCTAAGCAACAGCAACAGCAGCAACAACAGGGAAACAGTGGTAAAAGTTCAGGAAAGGCTCTAGTATCTAATGCAAATGCAATCAGTCGTCAAAGTAGTACAGCACAGGCTACAACACCTCCATCCTCATCCTCTTCTTCCTCCTCCTCCTCCTCCTTATCGTCATGTTCATCTTCTACAACTGGATCTTCAGACATGGCTCTTCTGAGTTCCCACTCAACATCTACACAGTTCCAGCAGCAGCAGTTCCTTCAGCAAAATGCTTCACAGCCACCATCCACCCTGGCTGCTGCTGCTGCCGCTGTTGCCACTCCTGCACTGTCAATGCCATCTTTGGCGCCACCTTTGCCAAAATCACCTCCACCATTACCTCCACCATTGCCACCTTTACCACCGCCACCACCACCCCCCCTTCCTCCTCCAGAATACTCTCCACCTGCTGCTACTTCATCACAAGTCTTGCAGCATTCCAAATCTCTCAATGGTCAAGAAGTGGACACTAAAGTCGGTTTGACATCGTTTGTGTCTAGCACACAACAGACTACTTCATCCACTTTATCTGTTGGCAATGCTGGGGGGATAGGTTTGCTTAGTCCCACTGGATGTGAAACCAGCACCAAGGATTCCATAAACAAAGGTCAGTTGTGTCAACACATAGGAAAGTATAAAAGTAGGAAGACAATAGCATTTTAGAAAGCTTTGACATTCAATGACCACAAATAAGGAATTCTTTAGAAAGTTTTCATATTAGAAAGACTAAATATATAGTGTATGAAAAAAATGTGCGCAACACTGAATTACCAGGAATTAAAACACACACACACACACACATACACACACTCACAAGTGGGTACTGAAAAGTTCTCAATCTGACAAAGCAGGTATTTCTCTTTTAAAACTTTGATGTTTGGTCATTTGATCAGATTTTGGGAAGTGGGTTAGGTCAAGAACTTTTCAGCACTCCCTCATTTCCACCACACACACACGACTGTTTACATATCTTCTGGCTTTCGCTGTTTTCCCCAAAAATTTCTTTTTTTCAAAAAAAAAAAAAAGTTATTTTTGTAGTTGATAGTGAAGTATAAATTTAGAAGATAATTTTTTTTTGTTTTGTTTGTTTTTTTTTTGTTTTTTTTTTTCAAAAGAGTATTGAAGTGAAAAATACAGGATAAACACTGAATAAGATTATTTTTGGTGTTTTGAGAAGTTTTTAGCAGCAATATTTGCTAATATGTACATTTTAAATACTGCTTATTTACCTCTGGACTTGACAATCTGATAACTGATCAAAACTAATGTGATAACATAGATCTGGCATATGATACTTAAAAATGCCAACAAATCATTTGCATTTTCCTGTTACCATTTTCTGCATTTGCTTAAATATTTAGTTTAAAATTAATGTAATCTATTTTTATGATTTGAAAATAGTGCTCAGTATTCTGTTTGGCATATATCTTAGGCTAAAAAGTTGTTCGGCTGATAATTTTATGCATTTTTCTTAAGAGAAACTAACAATCCATCATAATTACTAAACAACATACCATTTTTTAATTTTTTTTATTTACTATTTTAAGGATGCTCAATTAGATGAGTTTTATATTTGTTTCATCCTGAAACAGAATTTAAAATACCTAGAATACAAAATATAAAATTTTTTTAAAAATTTTAAAACAGTTCATTAAATGATTTTTAGTTAAAGAATATATAATTGTTATTATATAGATACATTTCAAATGCATTTTTAAAAGTAATATTTAAAATCAAATTTTAATATGTAATTAGAATATTATTAAAAAAATAAATAACATTTGACAAAAACAGCAATGTAAAATTTAATAAAAATAGTAAATAGTTTGTCTTGTGAAGTGAATATTTCCATTAAAAGCACTTCACTTTATTGACTTTATTTTTTATATTTTTGGAGAAAAAAAGGAAGTAATTTGTATTTTTTTATATTTATCTTTTTATATTAATTTCTTTCAGGTGTCTTAACACATTTTAATGTTACCTCAAACTCAGGTTCTCCAGTTGTATCTAATTTGCCAAGTACCACACTTTCACATGCTCACCTGCAGCAGCAGCAGCAAGTTGTGTCACTTGCTTCAACTTTCAACATTAAAAAGGAACCTGAGGATATAGTTTCTTCACTTGGTAAGAAATTTATATATTCTCTTTATTTAACTATTATTTTGATAGCTACCATATCAGATAGCATAGTGGATTACCTCCTACATACATTACATTTATTATAGTATTAGTCCACAGAATCAGGGTAAACATTAACCTACCAGATACCTCAACTTTGAGTGGAGGAGAAATTTTGTATGTGTGTGTTATTTTATTTATTTATTTTTTGAAATGTGTGCCTTATGCCATCAATATAACTCGTAAAGCTTATGGAATGGTATAATGAAAACTATTTTGCATAATTTTAAGTAAGTTGCTTTCTTAGGTTAAAGAATTTGTAAGTAACACTTCAATATTAAAAAGTTGAAAAATATGTATTAAGAAGAAAGGACTTAATTTAAAACTATTCTACTTAACACTTTGAATTTGTTAAAATTATTTTATAAATGATTTTAAAGTATATTCAGAAAAGATAAACTAATATATACAAACTGTAAAAGCAACATTTCTTGAAATATGAACATTCATTCATATTTTTTGGTGTTAAATGTTTAATGCAAAAAAAGCTTAATATTGAAAGTATTAATTTTTTAAATAAAATTTTTATGGACAACCAATTATGTTTGAAATAATCACTTCTATTTGACTTCTTACCATCAATATAGTTTTTTTGCCTAGCTACAGTTTGCATGTTAGTAGTAGATATTCTGATAAAAATTTTCAAAGTCTTTGATCATCTTTTGATGTAGTGACATGCAGCATCTAAGTCTCAGTTTTAGAAGGTAACCAGTACTGCAATATGGTTGATTGTGGCAAAAGTCAAGTGAAAGCAAGTATCAAGACACAGAGATGCACGTGTTTCTTTTGTTTAATTAGTTTTTGAGAAAGGTTGAATTGTGAGCCTTTTAGTGGCTGGATGGTCAATTCAAGAGAATTACTGTGTATGTTGGATGCGATTGTGTTGTGGAGAGGAACATACCTCTCCAGAAGAGGACTTGAACTCATCCGAATATTTATGTTAGAGATCTAGCTTATCTACTTACTACCTATTTCAGCAAGACTGTCGACTCCAAGCGACCTACTACTTCGTGATTATGTTATCTTAATTCAATGCAATGAAGACATAACAGTGGTGACGAGAATTCAAATTCACATGAAGAAAAAAATTTTTGTTTCCTCTCGCTTAGCATATATAGCTTGTGAAATTCAAAATTCATGGAAAAAGATTTTGGTGGAGTTTGTATATATTCATAGCATTATGTGGAAGTCGATAAACTTCTGTATGATATACTGTTATTAGGGAGGGAAAAAACCCAAAGTTTTCTTCCTAGTTAAGGACTACTTGTATGAACATAACATACTATGGAAGAATTGAAGATATTTATTCAGCAACTAGTACAATAGATGCAGTGGGAGCATATTGAATATGAAGAACAGATAAAAGTAATCCTGGAAAAGCAAGGAACAGACAATGCATCAATTTCATTTTTGCCCGATTCAGTTGCTAACACAATTAGTGAATTTAATTACGTCCCAGAAGAAAACATTACATTCTTATTGTATTTCGGAAGGTATGAGACCATTTTCAAAGAAGAATGTCAAGGATGGTCGGATGAAAAAAAGTACGAAAATTGTGCCCCGCTGAACATGAAAAATATCTGAATTTCATTTTGCCAAATACTCCAGAAAAGCTGTCATTTAACGAAATTGTTGATTTTATTGAAAATTTTTGGTGAAAAGAATTCACTGTTTTATACATGTTGGCAGTGCAAAAACCTTAGTCAAGATGAAAGTGAAGATTTTATCACATATGCCAGTAAAGTCAACTCTGAGTGTGAGAAATTTAAACTAGATGAAGTAATTTTGAATGAATGGAGTAATTTTGTATATGGATAGACTTGTAATTCCGTTATCACTACAAAAAAGGATTTTAACCTTTACAACTCGGCACTAATTTTTAGAGTAGTATCCCCATTAATTTGGGGTATGGTAAGTTTTTGAATGGTCGGTATGTTACTAGTACTAGCTTTTAGGGTTTTAGCAATATTGTTATAAAATTTTCAGGGTATTTGCATGAAAGGATGTAGGAAAATGTCGACCTTTTCTTTTTTTTACTATACATATCAAAAATTTTGAGAAAAAAAAATCATGAAAACTAAGAAAAATATGACAATTGATGAAAAACGATTCCTACTCATCACATTGTGAAATCCTTGCATATATAAAAGGGGGTCTGTTGTCCAGTAAGATGAATATGAAGGTCGCTTTATTAAACCTATCATCAAACCTAGCAAGGCCAGAAATGCTTTCATTTCTTCAAAGCTAACTATTTTCCAAGCTCTGAGAGTTGGGCTTTGCTGTGTCACATAATTTTGTTTTTACATCATTTACATACTGGTTAATTTAATTGAATAACTTCATCAGATAGAAAAAAAGACAAAAAAGGTCTACCTCACTAGCTTCTTGATCAACATTTGTAGGTCCAGGAGTATAGGCAAACTCTGGTAGCCATATGTGTTTGTATGCTTGTGATGATTCGAAAATTCCTCCTTGGTTGGAATCACTTTCAGTTTCACTGTCATGCACATCACCAATATCTGCATGGGTGAATCCAGGAAATTCTTCATCGTTGCTCTCACTGTCCATGAAAAGTTCCTCTATCGGCATAACAGATCTGTGACTTGCCCTGGTGGTCACCATTGTGATTGAAAAATGAATGTTTTTAAAACACTTTATTAAAATTCACTGATAAAACAACTTTTTCAGTTAGGACAAAGTGGCTGACGTCTGGGCATTCCCAGTTCATATCATGAGCTTAATGACGTCATTTCTGTAGTAATAGGTTATTTTTAGAAACATACTTTCCATTTGAAACACTTGGCGAACATGTACGCCCAGAGAATATAGAGAAAGAGTATTGCTGGTGGACATGTATGCCTACAGAAATGTAATGGTTAAAACAATTCCACATAGGACATCCAGGAATAGTGAGAGTGAAGTCCTTGATGGGAAGTTATGTGTATTAGCCAAAGTTGGACAAATATATCCAGAATACAGTTAGAAAATGTAATGGTTGTAATTCAGCAGCAAAATCACCACCTATAAATTATCAGGCATGGCTGAACACTGATAAACGAGACTACATATGAACTTTGCTGGACCACTAAATGATCCATGCTATTTAATTGTGGTTGACAGTTTCATAAAATGGTCAGATATATTAAAGTGTAAATGACCGACTACTGCAATTAAAATTAAATTCTTGCACAAAGTTTTTGCAAGATTTGGAGTACCTGACAGTGTGGTATCCAATTATGGAACTCAATTTCTAGTGAGATTAAAAATTTCCGCACAAGCTATGTGATTGAACATTTGACAACACCGATTTATCATGTAAGGTCAAATGGTTTGTTACCACCTTCAAAAGAGCATTAAGAAAAGCTAAGCTGAAGAAACAGCACTACAAGAATTTTTGAGCATGTATTCAATGACATCGAATGTAAAGGTCACCGCAAAAATGTCACCCCCAGAAGTCATGTTTGCTAGAAAAGTTGGATCCATTTTTGACAAATTACTGCCAGGGAATAAGAAGAAATTTCAACAATTTCGACCTACCAGATCATTTAAGATCATTGATAAAGTTTTCTTTAAAAGTTTTAAAGCCGGAAAAGAAAATTGGCAGGAAGGAAAAATTATTCAGTGCTTTGGTAGTATGATGTACATTGTAGAAGGTGGAAAATTTTGTCATAAGAGACATATAAATCATTTGAGGTCTAGATATGCACAGAATAAGCAACCAGTACAATTTATTTTATTGATGTACATATTTTAGAAGTATCTATTCCTAAAACTGAAATTACAATACAATATCAGGGAAAGTGAAAGTGTAATCCAACTGAAATGTTGGAAGTGGACCCATGTTGGAAAAAATATTGACTAAGGAAAGTACATATCTAAAGAGGAGGGGTGTTTTGGAGATGAACACAACACTCCAGAACAGGACTTATACTCGTCTAAATACATAATTAGAATAGTCAGTAGAAGGAGTAAACAAGTAGAGAGTTAGAGATCTAGCGTATCTGCTTACTAACTATTTCAACAAGACTATGTTGACTTCAAGCAACATACTATTTCTTGATTGGGTTATCTTCATTCAATGCAATGAAAACATAACAGATTGCATTTAATATTGGCAAATGAATATTTGTATGGCCACTGACCAAGTTTGATGTAAGGGCAGTGGTGGCATACTCACAGTATCTGCAGCACAGTTCAATGCAAATGTGGTCTTTGGAGTGTCAGTATGAACTGTTGGGAACTGTTTACTTGTCACAGAATTATGGGCATATGTATCAATCACCAAACTTCCACTTTGGCCATAACACTGTCATGCATATCCCCAGTGTTGCCAGAGTGTTATCTGGAGGATTGAATTGTGTTCTATCTTGTTCAGTGATGATAGTCACTTGGATACGTGATGTAGGCATGGGGACCATGACACGCAGGGCCAACCCCTGACATTCATAGTGTGGTGTGCTATAAGTTTCAATTCTCACTTGCCTTTGGTGTTTGAGTGAACATTGAATGCATTGTTCAATCTGTTCTGCTGTCATTTTTTCAACAAGAGAGCAATTTTTTTTGTTCCATTAGGTTAATATCTGCTTACATGATGTCTGTGGCACTCCACATGGTCTGCAGATATTTGACACTTTCCCTGTCTGAAATGATTACCAGACCTGTCTCCAACTGAACATGTATGAGATAACACCTGACTCACTCAGCTCACCTTTAATTGTTGCTGTATTGTCAACAGATGCAAGAGGCATGACTCAATGTATCGCAGGGTGCTATTTGTCATCTATATAATCATATGCATGTGAGAGTAAAGGCTTGTATTAAGATCCAATGAAGTTACAGTGTATTAATCTGGAGTTTAAAGACTGTCAAAACTTTCCTTTATTTTCAAACCTGTGTATGCATTGATCTGTAAATGTGATCATTTATTGTAATTCAATTTATGGAAAGATATTCAGTATTGCAATTTTATTTCTCAACAAAAGATTTATTTATTTATTTATTTTTTTAAAACTTTATTTGATTTCTTTTTTTTCCCCCGCCAGATAAATGTGAAGTAAAGAGTGAGCATGAGATTGATGCTGTTGCAAGTTTTGTTGACTCAAAGGGTAACCAGAACGTGCTTCTGAAGCAGTTGCTGGCTTCATCAGCTCACAATCCTGCCAGTGCAGTTGCCGCTGCGGCCGCAGTGGTTGCAACGGTGAACTCTGTCAATAATAGTGCAGCTGTTCAGGCTGCCAACAGTGCGTCGTCAGCCAGCAGCCGCAATGAGGTAATTATGTGCGCATTATAGTCACACGTCCGAAAGCTATTGTTACTCAACTCTGCAAATCTATTAAAAATATTCATTGAAAGATATAAATTTGTTCAATAATATCCTTGACTGAAAATGATGAGACAAATTTATTAATGTACTTATTGGAACAAAATAAATAGCTTACTTGGAACCACTAAAAAAAAATCTTTTTAAATGTCATAATTTGGTTCAAACCCACCTTTATTAGTCAAAGTAAGCCCCATTAGAACTGACACGATGTTTCCAATGATTCAGCAGTAAATTTATTCCATCCCAATAAAACTGGGATTATGAGAGTTGATGAAGTGCTAGAAGGCTTTTTTAACATTGTCTTGTTTATGCATCTAAAGCCCAAAGAAAATAGTAAAGTGGTCCAGTGATGAGGGTGGGTGGAAAAAGGACTTTGATACCCTTACTGCATCAGTTTTTACTGGGTGGTTTGTGACATATTATGAGGTCTTGCATTATCCAGCTGCACTATATTTAATATCTGAAGTTTTTTTTTGTTGTTTTTTTTTTGTTGTTTTTTTTTTGTTAAGGGTTTTTATATTTTAACTACTAAATTAAAGTTGTATAGTTAGTCTGTATTTTCTCATTTAGGAAATGCATTGCCTTTTAATTCTAGCTTTAGATAGTGAATATATTGAAAATAAATTGTTTCTAGGTGCTTGTAAACTAAGTTCATAGCTGCAGCAATAACCACCCACATGAAATAAATGTCCCAATATACAATCTGCTATTTTTGTGTATGTGCGCGCACACACACACACACACACACACACACACACTTGGTGCTGAAAAATTTTCTGCCTGGCTCACTTCCCAAAATCTGACTAAGTGACCAAACAAAACAATCCATTTAAGAATCTGTTCATAGTTAGGCTGAAGACTTTCTTAGAAACCCCCCCCCCCACCTCCTTTATCTAAATGTGTGAGAAATTGAAATTAATAAGGAAAATGAATTCTGAATATCTGATCATAAGCTTGTTTTGTTCTATAGCTGGATTAGAATTTGAATCATGAGTATAATATACTGCAAATAAATACTTTTTTCAATGATTAATTTTTATCTTTTCAGTTAATACCTCAGTTCCTCTAGAAGGAAAAATAATTATATAAAGGGGTGGTGAAAAGTTTTCGAAATCTGATGCCAAACAAAAACAATATTTTGTTTTTATTACAATTTTGATTTATTTTAAATTTTGAATTCAAACAATTGAGAAAAATAGTTTGCATTTCAGTATAAATCTTTTAATAATAAGCATAAAACCTTAATGAATATATTTTGAATAAAAATCTATATATAAATTTTCAAATTTCATGTGCAGTTTTCATAAACTTTTGAAAACTGCACATTTTTGATAAAATGATTAGATAAATGAAAGAAATGAAGATATTTTGTTGCACACCTTGAATCTCTAATTCAGATATCATGCTTGCATCTAATATCAAAATCTTTAGACCCTTTACTAAAATAGCACATTATAATCAGCCCTGAAAATGCAGATGTTCTTGTCTAGTATTTATCATCAAAAATAAAGATGTCTATAGGTGGGTTTGCTTTGCTTATTGGAAACAGGGGCTTATAATCCCCCTACCACACACACACACACACACACACACACACACACACACAAAAGGAAACAAAATGGAGAATCTGTGTATGAAGAACAATTTTGGAATGATAAGAATTGGCACAAGGAGAATTTAACATTGAGCTGAAAGAATCCTTGAAGCTGCATCATTTTTTTTCTTCTAAATATATTTTGGTGCAAATGAATTCAAAATGATTTGATAGAAACTTAATATATATTATTTTAACTTCTTATTTGGAATTCTCTTATGAGATAATACATTTTTTTTCTCAGCAACCAAGGGAACTCATGTTCTCGTATTTCTCCTTGAATTCTTTTCAAGCCTTTTTAAAATTTTGTAGGAATCTGATGAACACAGCTCCTTGACTCCAGATCAGCTGCGTCAGCTGGAGCTCATTGACAACATGCCTTTATGTAAAGAAACTGTGCTTGCGGAGGAAAGTGGTTTGCATGGCAGCCTTTCTGTTGTGGAAGAGGAAAGGTTGTGGGGTAAGTAAAATTATTACATGCACAATCATGGACTTTTATGTAGGTTTTACTTTTAGTTTTATTTGCATATTTGATATATTTTTGCAATTTTGATGGTTATTTGGCAATCTTATATTTTTATTTAATTTTCCTTTTTTTTCTGGCCATTTCTAGAAAAGCGGAAACAAGAAGCTGCTCAAAAGAAGAAAAAAGAGAAAAAGAAAACTGTGATAGAAGAGGATAAAAAAGGAAAAAAGAAAATAACTCCTGAATTTGCCATAAAGGAGAAACGAAAAAAGAGCCAAAAGAAAGAGGATGGACAAGGCCCTAAAAAACGAGCCAAGAAGTCTAAAAGCTCTGAAGATTATGATGCTTATATTGATTCCTTTATGGCTCAATTGCGAAGTATGCCAATGGTCCCTCTACAAGAACCAACGGTGAACATCAACCATCATATCTGCCCTGTTGTAGGATACTTCAGTGGTAAGTTTTCAAGATTCAAAACTAAATTCTCCCCCCACTGCTTGGTTAATTCTTTGCACAATATATTTGAAAAGTTCCTAGGATTTTCACATACTCTGCTATCTGATTCTACATATTACATTTATAAAGAAATGAATTGCTTCTGACTGTCATGTATACATAAAATATCTTCATTTCCCCAGCTCTTTGGGAGGGGGGGAAAAAAAGAAAAAAATCTTAAATTATGCTTTTAATTTTATTCCACACTGCATGTACTTTTTTCTATTTTGACCATGATAGTTTTGTAGCAGATGTTTTTTTTTTGTTTTTTTTTTTTTTGTTATAAGATTTATGAGTAACTTTTTGTGAACTTAATTGAGAATTAATGACTAGTATTTCAAAGATTATTAATTTTAATGCATTATGAATAAATTATTTTTTTATTTTTTATATATTGAGAAAAATAGTGATTATATTTATCATCATCATCAGTTATTTTTCTTGACTTTACTTTTCTAGACGAGGGATATATTTGCTTGTTTTTACCCTGTTTCAGATGACAACCGTCTGTCCGGATCATATGGTGCTGGATATTTGGAAGGTGCGCTTGATTTCTATGGAAGCACAACCTCACACAGCCATGGTAGCTTAGCTCAGATACCTCAAATTCTACCTCATATGCCTAATAGTGACATCCTAGCTCGGCGAAAGTTCCTCAGTGATGGTGAACACAAGCAGTATCCAGGTTCTCTTCTTAGCTTTTCAAACTGGCATGATCTGATGCATGCTGATCAAACAATTGGATTTTAAGAGCATCTTGATTGAAGCTTAACACAGTATATTAATCATAAAGCACATTGAAAAGTCTAAAGGAGTTTACTGTATCTGTAGAATAATAAGGTTTCAGAAACACTCAGGATTAGTAGATTTTATTTTTAATCTCTAAACATATAATCTTTAATTTCTTATCAGTTTAGTATTTCTATTTAGGAATACAGATTTATTATTAACTATGACAATTCAAGGGTTATTAGAATCTGTAGAAAAGAACGATTTTTTTTTTTTTTTCAGAATTTTTTTTCTGGGAATGACCTTTTTTTACTGGATGATTGTATCAATTAAATAAATTTTAGTTCAAATATCTATTATTATAATATAGGCATAATTGGTTGTAGGGGACCTGAAGTATTCATGCATTGAAAGATTGGAAAAGGTGCTACACTCAGCAAAGTTGTTTCCATTTTCTTATATTCTATCCTTTGGGCCATTTTATACTTGTAGAAAACTATTTTACGATTATCTTATATTCTAACATTTAAAATTTGACATGCAAAATGTTTTTATGGACCAAGATTTAATTTTTTTAAAATGACAAAAAAATGTTGTTCTAAGATTTAATTAGTTGTATTTTTAAATTTATAAAACATACAAATAATTTATAAAACATACAAATAATTATACAAAAGTTTTCCAATTTAAAGTGATGTAGATTAACAAACTTAAGTGTGTGTGTGTATGTTTGAAGCCTTGATCAACTGTTTTCTGCTGAATTGCCTGTATGCTTTTCCCTTCCTCAATAATAATAATAATAATAAATTTTTAATGTGTCGTAAAATAATGACTTCTTTCTTATTACACTAAACATTAAAAGGATTGTTGTCATTGAAAAATTTCTAGTTCACGTTAAATCTCTGAATGTTTTTGCAGTGTGTGGGACTAATAATTGGCTTTGATCTACTTGTTTCTTGTTTTGTTCTTTTAAGGAACTCTTCTTTCAGTTAAGATAATAAGAATTCTCATATTTTGGAGCTGATTTTAATATTGTTATAGATATAAATTAAGATGCAATAATTTCTTTTAGTAAATTCAATCTATACATGTATATTTCGACATTGGATCTTATTTGGCATATAATTTTTTTCAAAAGGCTTGAATGAATATTAATCATTTTTATTGTTCAAAATTAAAATGAAATAGTTAAAAATTTTAATTAGTATCTAAGTTTGAATATTTTTATTTAAATTTCAAAATTTAGGAAGATATTTCAGATTTACATAACTATGAAATTGATGCTGTTTTTAAGTAGAATTTGAGAACATAAATGCTTTATATACTTTAATATCAATTTTAGTTAATTTCCATCTTTTAAGGCTGCTTTTTAAAAAAATGTTAATTTATGAAAACATCTTTTGAATAATCTAAATAAATCTGAAATTAGATAGTGTTTAAAACATTTTTAAAAGGATTTTTGCATACCCATAAGTATAAGATGTGTTTAAGCTTCTGATAGTTGTTTGATATCCATTTGTCTTTCTAACCATAGTTCTCAAAATTTTCCCCTGCTGCTACATTGTTATTGCTGCTATCTCATTACTATCTCACAGTGACCTTTTTTTCCCTAACCAAAGAATTTCCAAAAACTTTCAAAATTTTCACAAAGACTGCTTTTGAACTAATAATTATGAAAATAGGACTAACTGGCTGCCTGAAGTTGTAGTGTAGTTGCTTTTTGTAGCCTTTGCAGGAATCTGAGCTGTGGCTAGGTTGTGAGCTGTTTTGTTATTCCTAGATTTTTCATGTACTATGTTTCCGAAGGTATCTGAGTGTATCAAAAGGAACATGAAGGATTTCTCTCTGGATTGGTTTTAAAAATCCATCACAATTAGCTTGGCTTGAAAATGAATTGAAAACCAAATTTTATAGTTTCTGTAAAATCTTTACTTTTGTAATCCAACAGAAGAGAGTAAATTATTACATTGTCTTCATTTTCCTTTTGATTTGTTGAATTGTTTTTTTTTTTTGTTTTTTTTTTGTGATATTTTTATGAAGATTCTGACAATTTTCAAATTGCTTGTAAATGCACAAGTGTTTATTTGTTTTTGCTGTGAATTTGTTGGTATGAAATGTGTTAACTGGTTATTTATTTTCATCCTAGTTAACTGAAAAATTATCTGTACAAGTGTTGATGAAGAATTTCAGCAGTTGATTTTTCCAAATATTTATTATTATTATTATTTTTTTTTTTTTTATCAAAGTAGCTATCAATTTCCACTTGCCAATAATGGTTATCAAATGGAGATATTTTTAGCCATTCAAGATATTTTATTGCAGAAAATTTACCATTTGATTTTGAAGTAAGAATTCAATTTGATAGGCATCCTAAAACTGAATCTACCCTAATTTGTTTTTACTTAATGGTTAAAGTAATAAGCATTTCTTAGTTTACATCATAATTTTTTTTTTCAATCAATAGGAAGGTGAACATTAATAATAACCAATTTCAATCTTTCATTAATTACTTTGACTGTCATTCTTGTTTTGAGCATTACATTTTATTGTGTATTTTCTTTGTTTTTCCTCAGGTGTATGTTGCATCTTGTAATCCTTTGCTTAAAAAAACAAAGCAGAAATTGAGTTAATTCTGTTCAAAGATTAGCATATGTGATATACATCAGAGAGAGGCTGGAAAACATACTGACTGAGGCAGGATATTAGTCTGAATAAATCATGGCATAATGACAATGCTTTATATAATAATTTCTGATGACATTTAACCAATCTTAAATAGTATTCCAAAATTTTATTTTGCTTTTCAACTAATTTTAAAGTGGCTTGAAATGCACAGCTTTGCTGCAGACATTTTTTTCCATATATTGCATGCTAATATGTTTGCATATTGAACAAATTCGATTAGGAACTAAAATGTCAAAAAACTGGTGTTGACTTTGTGACAAATGGATGGAAATCTAATTTAATTGCAATATAGTTTCTTTTTAAATTGAAATGGTCTTAAATACAATACAAATTAAAATTATTCAGAAATTTATATTCAGTATTGGTTTGACAAAAAGCACATCACAAAATTAAAACGAAACTGATCTTGGTAGAGTTGAGCTGAAATAAGTAATAACTAATTAAAAAATAATTATAAACCATGTTGATTATGGAAATTTAAATGTGTTAATTTTAGGATCAATTTTCTTTTGGCCTGTTAAAATTTGTCATGAAATTTAAGCAAATTGAAAAAGGAAATTATTCATTAACATGACTATTTTCAGAACAGTTACTGATTATGTTTAAGATAAAAAAATTGTATGGATTTATCACTAAAATGTAAAACTTCTTTTTTGTTGTAAAAATCTTTTCAATTAAAATTCTTCTTTAATGTAATCGATTTAAAAAGAAAATGCAAAAATAAAAGAAATGATAAATTTACTGATGTATTGACTCAAGATGGAATTGTAACAAATTAAGCAGGCAATATAATTACATGCAAATTCATTATGAATCTTTTTATTATAAGTGGATTTCTTTCTAATAGGACTTAATGTAGCAAAAAGGGGGGAGATTTTTTTATTAACTGGTTTGAACTTTCTTTTTTAAGTTGTAGATTTGTCAAATAGGAAGATCAGATTTTAAGGTTGTTGCCAATATTCCTTTGATGTCCAACAATCTGTAGCTTATAGCAATAATAATCAGCTCTCATGTTGGCATATAATAGCCTCTACCATGGGATTAAAAGTGCATTTGGTTATTTGATTACTTTCAAATACTGTACAAAATATTTGGGCATTCCTTTTTAATAAGTTTTTAAAAATATTTGCAATTCAATTGAAATGCTTTATTAACCCACCTCCAACTTTTGATCAATTTATTTTTGCAAGAAATAAACACATTTAAAAAAAAAAAGCATGACAATTTTATACAGAATAAAAAAAAATCAATGAAGAGTTACAGAAAATGGTTTATAACCAGTTGGTTTTACTGGCTTGATCTATATATTGGGGACAGAAAAGTGGCACATGAGATCATAGGCTACTACTGGATATAACCTGAAATTAGAATTTTTGTAAATAAAAGTTAATAATGCTACAATAATTGAAAGGACAATTTTTTACAAGAAAAAATTTTTTTTAATGATTCAGCTTTAATTTTTAAAAAGAAATTAAAATCTGACATTTAATTAATTTTTATAACATGAGGTCATATTCCCTCATCTATATTGTTCCCTTTAAAATTATTTAATTTAAAACAAGAATCTTCTTTTTTTCCCTCCTCCAAATATGTATATTTGGAATGAGTGATTTGCTAATTTCATGCTTATACAAAAATCTCAAATGATAATTTTTAATAGGTATTTTAAGAACAAATGTATTTAGTCTTGACTAAATCATGGAAAGCTTTTCTTAGTATTATTTTATAGCTTAAAAGTTATATTCAAACTTATTTACTGCTTAGTATAAATATATGTAAAAGCTCTACAACACCTAAATAGTATGGAGTATTATTGATATAAGGATTTCATATTGCTTTCCTTAAACCATATCAGTGAATTAGATTTTGAATTTTTTTTAACATTAACCAACATTGTTTCATTCATATCTGTAAAGAGTGTATTTCCAATTATCTGAATTGTGAAGTCAATTCTTGGATAATTGCAAAAAACACTTAAGAATATTTTGAATGTGCTACATTTGATTAAAAAAAAATTGTTCTTGCTATTCATTTAAGTAATTAGTGTTTACGCAAAAATCTATAATTTCTTTTTTTTAAATCTCCAAAATACTTTTAATATTATTTTGGATTTTTCTAATTGTTCTTAATTTTTTCAAAGTTTTATTAACTCATCTATTCTAACAGTGTCAGAACTATCTACTGCTGTTTTTCCTCTTCTCGTTGCTTTGTTATGACCATAAAAGTATTCAGAAATTTGAATATTTTGTCAGATTAACTTTCAATTTAGCAAAGTTTCTTGCCCAATATTTTGAATATATAACATGAAATGTTTCATGAAATTTAGTACAGGTGTACTAGAAACTGCTTTTCAAGGTTTAGAAAAAAAAATTCAAGTATATATATATATATATATATATATATATATATATATATATATATATATATATATACTCAATTTATGTGTGGTGTAATTGGCAAGATGCTCAACAAACAGAATTGACAAAGTTTTCAATATACAATAAGAAAAGGAAGAGAAAGAAAGAATGGCAAAATAATGCTAAGCAAACAATATATACAAGTCAAAACTAGGCAAAGGAATAAGGCAAAAAGTTTGGAAAGTAAGAATGGTGTTCACATGCTATATATATATATATATATATATACACACACTGAAAATTAATGACAAAGGGGAAAATTTTTTCATGTAACACATTTTGTCCTTTAGGACTTCATTGGACTAGTGATGTTTACATTGATGTAACTAAAGTTGAGTTCATTTTTAATTTTTAACAGTTTTAATGTTGAGATTCAATTTATGATCTGTGTACCCAAGTTTCCCTCTCTATACAATATATATTCTGTTAGGATTATGTTCAGGCTATACATTAGAATATCTGTTTTTCATCATTTTCATGAAAACAATGCAATAAAATTGGTAAAAAAAAGCCCAATATATAATTAGATATATATTGGGTTGTCCAGAAATTTTGTGCCAATTTTTAGTTGTTCATGTTCCAACACATTAGAACACATCAAATTTATTGACAGATATAATCTGCTTACATTTCTGATTAGAGCACACTTCAAACTATCTCTTGAGAAAGAAAGTTTAAAATTACTTAATTCATGTCAGTTTTGCATCCCTATGAACATGGAAGATTATAAGGTGCATTTTAGACACTTGATGCCTTTCTTTTTACTGTAAATGCAAAAATGCATCGCAAGCAACAAAAAAATATGTGTTTTGTATAGTGAAGGTGCTTTGGCTGACAATTGTATGGAAGTGGTTTGCTAAGTTTAGAGTTGGTTATTGTAGCCTTATTGATAAAGAATGCTCGGGCAGACCCCTCCTCCCCCTACAGTTGACGACCAAATCAAGACATTGATTGAGAATAAAACACATTACACAATGTGGGAATTGACAGAAACACTAAATTTATCAAAATACATCATCCATGAGCCCTTACTGAAGCTTGGGTACTCAAATTGCGATGATGTTTGGGTACCATATGATCTGAGTGAAAAGAATCTTTTGGATTACATTTCATCTGTGATTTGCTGTATAAACACAATGAAAATGTACCCTTTTTGAAGCAAATTGTGATGGGTGATGAGAAATGGATTGTTTCCAATGGATGTTCAGTGAAAAAGATTCTGGGGTAAGTGACATGAGCCAACTTTAGCCACCTCAAAAGCATGTCTTCATCCTAAGAAAGTCATGCTGTGCATCTGATGGGATTGGAAAATTAACCAGTCAATTGATTCTGAAAAGTACTGCTTGCAACTGGATGAATTAAAGGCAGCAATTCAAGAAAAATACCCAGAATTAGTGAACAGAAAATGTGTTGTTTTCCATCAGGATAGTGTCAGACCTCGTGTTTCTTTGGCGACCCAGCAAAAATTGTTGCAGCTTGGCTGGGATGTGTTACTCCACCTGCCATATTCACCAGACATAGCTCCTTCAGATTTTCATTTATTCAGGTCCTTGTAAAATAATCTCAATGGTAAAAATTTTGATTTTTGGGGGATGACATAAAAAAGCACCTTTTTAATGAGTTTTTTGCCAAGAAACATCTGAAATTCTGGGAAGATGTAATCTTTAAGTTGAAGGAAAAATGGATAAAGGTTGTGCAAGAAAATGGTTCATATTTAGTTGAATAAATATTTAATGGCATAATTTTGTTTTGTAACTGCAGTAGTCTTGATCTCAATTTAAGTTAAGGTTGTTTTTTGCTGTTGCTATAGCTGGATGTGACAACACAATCGTGAAATTTAAATATACTGTTATTTGGCAAATGGAGTCAATTGCAATGGCAGGACAAATGCTTTCTTTGGTGAGTGAAGTTGCCTAAACTGTACTTAAGGTTAAAACATAGCAGTTTTATTATCATGTATGAATTGATTTTCAGAATGGGACCTAACATTTGAGGAATCAGTTTTTTTCCAGTTTGCATTGATTTTTTTTTCTTTTTTTTTCTTCAAATCTTAAGTTGCTTTCAACATGTTTTCTGTTTTCACTTTATTATATTCATAAGTACTGTCATTCTTTCTTTTTTTCCCTCATGCTAATGTGTAAAGTTAGTGAACCAGAAATTAGGGCCGTTTAACTTGAAAGTACATTTAAAACAATCTAATTTGTCTAATCAAGTAATGTAAAAATATTATTAAACTTAGTTTTTGTTGAATCTAAAGAGATTAAATTTTTATTTATCAAACTCTTTTTTTTTACCCTAAAGACAAAGTAGCTAAAATAGAACGTTTTTGTCATTTGCCTGGTTTTTTTTTTTATTGTAGAATCATAAACAGGACTCATTTTATTTAAGCAACAGTTGCAAGTTAATTAAGTAATATTTTAGAAATTTATTTTTCATTTACCATCTCTGTTGAGGAGTTATCAAAATATATCTAGATGTAATTTTCAGTGGTAGCCAATTCATTTAATGATGAATTTCAGGTAAAATAATCCATTTAATTGTTGTAGTCAAGAGACAACTATGTCAGAACGTTGAGCATTTTCCCAATGTACTCTGTGGGTTTTATTTAAATTTCTGAGTGAAAATGCCAGAAAGATCAATTGAAGTTCTTTAAATTTCTTCCTTTAGGGAGCCTGATTTAATGTAATTGTGATGAGAAAATGAAATACTTGTCTCTTGTCAAGTGGATTTTGATTATGCATTTTGTTGTGTACTAACAGCACTGTGGTTTCTAATAAGTTTTGATATGGGCTCCATTGTGATTAGCTCATCTGCAATTCTTTGAAATCCTTTTCTGATCATGTGAACAATTGAAATAATGTTGAATAATTTACAGCTCCTGTTACAGAGCAGCAAAGATATCATCTTACTACAGATCAAGTAACAGCAGCTGCAGCAGTGACGGCGGGAATAGCTGTTTCCACTTCTGGCAGCAGTTCTGGTTCTGTTGCATCAGACAAAGCTAATGAATGGTTGCAGTCAGGAAATAATTCGGTTGTTGGACTGAACTATCCCAAATATACACCTGTATTACCTCCTCCACCACTTATTGAGCCTAGACTTGATCACCCATCAAGGTGAGTGTATATATGTAAAACAAACACACACACACACACACACACACACATATATGAAATATAAATTGATTCAGATTATATGAAGAATAATTTCTTTGATTGGTTTGGTTCAGATAATTGGTGGTTAACAGTTTTGTAAGTAATCAAATTAGATTTAGTTTGAGGTTATAGGACCCAGTCTGTCCTGTTATTTTACCCATAGTTGTGGGAGAAAAGATGGATTCAGATGCTGGCAACAGCTCTAGGAGAATGTAACTCTGAATTCAAAATGGATTGCACTATCCTAAAAATTGTGTATACATGCGACTGGGGGGGGGGACACTTCTGAATCCAGATTCCAACTGAAACTCCTACTATGGATTTGCACATTCAAATAAATATGACCTCTGCTACACTTGGTCAGCTTTGTTCAGATACAGCAGGTTTGTTTGACTGAGCTGGCTCAACCAATCAGGTGAATGCTGCAACAGGTATAGCTATATAATACATGTATAAGGTGCACACCTGTTGTTCAGCTTTAGGTTGTCATAAAGATTAATTTACCTCATAAAAGGAATCTATGTTGTCAAAAAGAATTGAAAATCTATCATTTATATCCACACACAGATTTACTGTTAAGAAAAAAAAAAACAATTTCAAACTATTTAAGAGAATTAAAATCAGTGTGAAAGTGAATTTTGTTTTCTTGTCTTTTCTTAGATCCAGTGATAGCCCAGATACTATTATTTCCTCATCTTCGCCAGAAACTGTTCTTGAAAGAGATGACTTTCCAGCCCTTCGTCCCATTGATCCAGCAATTCGTGACACATCTTCACCTATTCTCCCCCTCATTCAACCAATTCCTGTTCGTCCTAGTCTTACTTCAGTGAAAGAGGAAGATAAATCTTCAATGGACTCTGATACAAGAATTGTGTGCAAGAAAGAGATGGAGCTTGGTCCAAGCTGGTCTGAATTTTGTTTGGGAGAGAAAGCCCAGACTTATTCAGAATTTGGTAATAAATTAGTAGAAAAGGATAGTTTATCCGCCAAAATGCCTACACTTTCTTCCAGTCTTGCTCGTCCATTCAAGACCCTAACTCAACAAGTTTCTGTTACATTAACACTTAAAGCCACTGCAGAAGAAGATATAGGAGGAGTTATTTCTGCAATTGCTGATCTATTAAAAATAGCAGTACCTCCTTATGAAATCAGTGAAACTCCTTCGCCAGAAGTACTAAAATTCAATATGACGCGTAAGTAAAGATATTAATTGAATTTTTAAAACAATTTTTTAAACAGGCATACCCAATCAAAAGGCACTTATCTTTTGTTCATTTTCTGCTTTATCTGTAGATTTTATCTTGAAATTCGAACTCAAATTATTCATAAATCTGCTTTTAAAGACAATTTACATTTATTTTGGAACAAGTCCTTTTTAAGTCTTTATTACTTTCTATATAATTCTATTTCTCTCTGTAATTGTTAATAAAAATTTATGTTGTCATTTCAATGAAATAACTCGCTGTTTACTTGTTAATTTTCCACTATTTCAATATATGCTTTTAATTTTCAATGTATACTATTTTAATTTTAACATAATTATTAATTTTTCTTTCTTTCTCTCCTTCAATTTGGAGAGTAAGTTATACACGGAAAATAAATATTATTTTCTGAGATATACTTTTATAAAATCTAATTTTGGATTTTTGTACAAGTTAAAATTTATTCTGTAACAATGTTTAAGAAAATGGATAAGCATGAACACAGGTGAATGAAATGACGAAGGATTGAAAGTTTTAAATTAATTCCATTTTTTTTCTCTTCCTCCCCCTCCCTGTGTTTTTTTTTTTTTTTTTTTTTAAATTATTACATTATTTTGTGGTTTCAGACAAAGAAGAAGCTGTGAATATTCAGTCAATTCAATCGATGGTTAAATCCAAATCTAAATTCTGTCGGCATTGTGATTGGGCTGTCTTGAGTCCTGGGATCCGCAAGAAAAAGACAGAATTGCCATTTATTACAAAAGAAGAACAGGTAAGAAAAGATTTCTTTCACTGTTTCCAGAAAAAAAGATTTTGATGATTCAGCATTTAGTGTTATTCAAACATACAAGCTGCATCTGATTAATTTATTCTTCATGGGTTGGTATAAAGTCACTAAGGCAGAAGGGGTTACTGGATGTGAAAGAATTAGAAAACAGAAACATTGTGAGAACAATTGAAGAGTAATCAGGAATGCAGTAGATAACAATTGACATTGCATTTAAAATTTTGAAGATTAAACTTGACTGGAAAGCAAGAAGCCAGTAAAAAGTTTCACAAGCAAGAAGTGTGAGAAAAGAAACTGTTAGCATAGAATTTGTGGTTACATCTAACCAATTCAACTGTAAATTTACAAGACTTTGTTGCCAATCTAGTACTGTGCTTAAATTCATAAAGTCTAGGTGCCATAGCAAAGAGTACATCTGAACAATTATCATGGAAGTATTTATAGAAAAGGCACAGTGAACCAACTTTATGGCAGTGGGGAAGTGACTGAAGTTGAAACATATTCGCGTCGTGGATGAATAGTAGATGTATAGATGTGTAAGATAGATTTCAGTGAAAAATTGTCTCGTACGAACCAACTTTCTTAGCAGCATACCTAGCAATAAATTCAATATAGTCTTTCCACTTCATGTCAGCTGAGAACGTTAGCCCGAGAAGATGCACTTAGTCACTCTCCTGGAGGTTAGCGTCAACTATGCAGAAGGCAGAGAGGAGTCTCAGATGATAAGAGCAGTTTAGTTTTGGAGGCATTAAAATTAACAAGCCATCCTTTGCCTCAGTTAACAACAGACAGAAGGTCGTTTTTCATATAAGCCACCAATTTAACCTTATTGAACTAATCAGACTTACTATTGAGACAAGAGTAGATGGTTGTGTCATCAGCATAGATACCCAGTTGAGAGCCGATGCTATCAGGAATGTCATTGATGAAAATTAAGAACAAAGTAGGACCAAGGATAGAGCCCTGGGGGACACCTGAATTAGTATGAAAGGATCTAGAAGAATGGTCATTCAGAAAGACTGAATCAGTTCCAAAATTTGTCTGAAGACACCATAACTTTTCAACTTGGGAAGAAGACCGGTATGTCCAAACCTGTTGAATGCTTTTGAGAATCCATAGTAACAGCTCAAGCTTCACCATTCTTGTCTAAAGCTTGGTAGACTTTTTTTGCAATGATTGTTAATATATCAGCAGTTGACCTATGGAATTGAAAGCAATATTGCCTTGATTTCTTCTTTTCATTAATATTTCACATCCAGGTTTGTTTTTTGTTTTTTTTTAAAAATAAAATATAATTCCTTGTCAAGAAACTGTTTGACACCATTTTTCATTTCCTTAATAAATAGGTGAATATCTAGAAAGTGTACAGTGAATGCAATGGGAATAGGCTTATTCATTCCTTATTTAAAAGAGGGAAACATTAAGTAAATCTTTGTTGTAGAAACACATGAAAGTTACAGTATTCTAAAAATTAAAAAAAGTCTTATTCTAATTTATTTGAAATTATTGTTGAAAGCAAAATATTTACATATAATATGACTTATCAACTGGAATGTGCATGCCTTCACCTGTCATTTCCTTTTTGAAATGTGAAAAGATTGTCACTTTGAAATGTGTATCCTTCTCTTTCAGAAGTTTTTTATTTAGGTAATATTCACTTGTATCTAAAATAGTTTTTAAAAACACAAGGTGAACTTATTTTGGTTAATATCTGTTTTTGAGGATTCTTGAGTTTTTTTTAAATACCTCAACATTATATTTACTTATACATGTTTTTTCTCTCTCTCTCTCTCTCTCTGGCTGTTGCAATCTTCCTCACAGTAGCAACTGCTGTATGATAATGAAAGGGAAAATAGTTTACATGGGGGACTGTTGGGTGCTTGCTACCATGTTTTGTGGCATCTTAGGATTTTACATGGTATCTCTTGCTGTTGGTTTAGGGATTTTAGAATTTTAGAAGTTGCTTGTCCTTTGGTAGTATAAAGAGATATGCTTAAGAAAGCTGGATGCACCTCATAAAGAGGAAATATACTTTGCAGTGGAATATTCAGCCGAACAATTTTGCGAGGAATATAATAATCAACATATACCTTCTTTTGCTTTTAGGAAGTTGACTCTGCTGAGATTTTTTTTTTTTTATTCTTTATATTGACAAGGAAAAAAAATGAGACACATGTCTCATTTAAGTACAAGAATACCTCACCTTGGTGTCTTGAATTTATTAAGAACTTATGTAATTAATCATCTGTTCATGTTTAGCAGCATTTAGAATTCATTTTTCTCTGAGATCAAACAAAAAATTGATAAATAGAGTTCATATTTAATCATCTATTTTGACAATCTCACTTCTCTGAAAAGATCAGCATCTCAGCCAAAAGCAAGAATGACTAATATGCCACCTTTTAATTCAAATATTATTTGTTTCATAATTGTGTCTGGGGAGAAAAATATTGTTTTTCAACAAAGTTTGAAAAGTTTCTTTCTCTTTTCTTGTTACAATAATGTTCACTCTGTACAAGGTCCAAGAGCCAAACCACTCATGGTAGAGGGCTACAGATTAAGAAACATAGTTTAGTGACATATGTTGGGAAGATAAGTTACCCTTAGACTTGAACATGTTAAAATTGTAGTGATCAGGGAAACCTCCACTTGGGAGTCAGTTCCACAAAGCAGCAGTTTGTGGAAAGAAGCTGCTCACCAATGGAATACAAAAGGAAGGAGTGTAGTTTGCTACAATATGCATGACATGGCAGTTCTTAGCTGTGAAGGTGAGAACTGGTAGAACTAAAGAATGGAATTTGTCTGAACACTTTCTATGCAAATAGCAATAGAGCAGCATGAGGCTTGTAATGTTTAGTCTGTTGGAAAGGAGTTGTTGGGTGGAAAATAATTTATCACCCATAAATGAAGATGCTTTTGTACTCTATCAAGACTGGGCAACTCCTGCCCATATATGATAGCAGTAGTCTATTTTCGGTCTGATCTGGCTCTTGTAGAGGATAGCAGCAGGAGTTAAGTACTTACTGGAGTTGTACAGGGAACCAACCATTTTTTCCAGCATCTTCAGTGAGTGATCGTATGTATGAATTCCACTTGAGGTCAAGGTTTACAAGTGAACTGACATCTCTCAAATGATTTTTCTCAATCTCGGCATAATTTTCAAAAGCCAACTTCTTAATCAGTCCAGATTACTTTCATTTCATTTCTGTCCATCAGTTGTAATAATCGTTCCTCTGGAATTGTTTAACTCTCTGTGTGTTTCAATCACACTGGGGTCTTCACATTGATTAATTATTCTTCAAACTTAGACATTTGATTGCTGCATTGAATCTATTGTTTTACAAAATTAAAGATAGAAAATGAAATTTTTGAGGCACGTAAGTGTTGTCGCTTAAACCCTTCTATTTTTCTTTATTTAGGACTCTGAAGATGAGGAAGTAACATTCTGCAGTATGAACTGCTATCTTCAGTTTGCTATCACGCATCGTTCAGCCCTGCCTGAAGAGACCAAAGAAGTGGGAGATATCATTGAACATAAAAGTGCATTGGCTGATCAGCCACAGACGACTACTACTTCATCATCTTCATCTTCAACTACTACAACAGCAACATCATCATCTTCGTTATCGTCATCATCATCATCATCATCCACAACAGCCACTCCATCAACCACTACTACCACCACTACGGCAGCCTCAAGCACTGCAGCAACACCAACTGTAACCACTACGGTTACTGTGACAACTGCTGTAACCAGTGTAACAACAGTAACATCATCATCTGCCACAATCTGTACAGATACCAGTTCCCCGCAATTAAAGGTAGAAGAAGCAGCAAATGCAAGTAAATGGTGTGGCAAGCGGAGACACAGAAGCAATAGTCCCAGTGTTGAGTCACAAAATCTTTCATCAGATTCACCTGCACCACCACCACCCCCAACAACAACAATAACAACAACAACTACTACTACTACTCAAGTAAGCAAAAAATGTTTCAACTCTAAACTTAAAATCCAATATGAAAGTTTAATAAAGGTAAACTATTGAATGATCGAATAATTTTAATATGAAATTAAAGGATTGGTGACTCACTATGAATACTTTTAAGATTGACTTTAAAAAATAAGACAATTTTGCAAATTTTTATTTTGACATGTTTCACTGAA
>OZ038494.1:15701610-15806610 GCA_964036315.1 Acanthosepion esculentum | reverse complement strand
TTGAGTACTTAAAAATTATATATAAAGGTGCTCACATTATATTCATCAATTATTTTTTTATGGATAAAGCCCCCTTATAGGACAACATTACATAAACATCCATCTGTCATCTTTTAAAAATATTGGTGTTTGATGAATTGTATTAAGCTTTTCAATTTATGATTAGTAAATATAGTTTTACTTGATAATATCTAAAAGGTTGAAATTAATACAGAATTTTAAGATTTAAAACCTAATAAATTATTCTAATTAAGATTAAAAAAAAAAATGAAAACAGTTCTTGTAAGAATTCATTATTCATTGAAAAAAATTTTTTCTTAAGACAAGTGTCCTTAATATAGCTTATAAAAGCGATTAAAAACTTTTATAATTAAATAATGTCTTAGTTTTTATGAAGCAGAGCAGATTTTTGATAAATGGTATTTGTTTTACAAAAAATAAAACTGATGATTTAAATTCTTCAAGGAATCCTGCTTTTAACTAATATAAATATTAAATGAGTGAAAATTTAATTTCTCAGAATTTCATAAAATTAAGCAAATGGGGGTAACAGATGTATAAAAAAAAAAGTATGTGTACCAAGATTTTCTTAAAAATTAAAAATAATTTAATTCGTTTGTGAATAAGTCCTGAAAGTTTCACTAAAATCTAACAATCAGTTGATTTTTGCAACAATTTCCAAATTAATGTTTTTTTTGTTTTTGTTTTTTTTACCACCAAAAAGATGCTAAAATTTCCTATACTAATTTATGGTGTCCCTCGTTGACACAAGAAAAACAATATTGTTAACCAAAATTTTGAATGTGCTAAAAAGGATTAAAAATATAATTTAATAATAAAAGAAATACTTTTGTCTTTCCTATTAATAATAACAAAGATTTTGACAATAAAACTTTGTTTTTATCAAGTTTGGGACATTTTTTTTCATTGAATTAGTGGTAGTACATAAAATATATAATATAATATCTATCTATCTCTCATATATATATATATATATATATGAGAGAGAGAGATAGATAGATATTTTAGGTACCATCACTAATTCAGTGGAAAAAAAATTACCCAAACTTGCTAAAAACAAAGATTTATTGTCAAAATGTATGTTATTACTTCAGTATTTTTTTTTGTTTTTTTTTCTCTAATCAATTTGATATTTTTCTGTCTTGAAGGTATATTTCCCATAATTAAGTTTGCTAATTTAAAATTTTAATTTATTTAAAGAAATATTGGGATTCTGTTGGTGTAATTGTTCCACAAAATCCTAAGCTTGAAGATTTAAGAAAATGTGCCTTTTGTCATACTTATGGTGATGGATCTACAAATGGACCTGCTAGGTAAGACTATTTGTATTTTTCACTTGAGGCAGAGAGGGGACTTTTTTTCTTATTTATGAATTCATTACATCAGCTGAATGACTACAGAATTTATTTGAAAAATAAAAATTTTTCTTAATATGAATGTTATCAATTTGGGCAAATAAGTATTTATAACTTCTGAAATACTTTCAGTTAGTGTAAGATATCTAAAGTACAAGTGTTGATTACTCTATAACTATCTGATCAGTGTTGATAAATTATAAAACAAAAATTTCTCTGTTTCAATCTTATAAAAAATCAACTTGTTTCTGTTGACATACTATGACTTAAAAAAAAAAATACCAATAAATTTAGTGTTTGTCTTACATTTTACTTATTAGCATTTTAAAATGTCTAAGGATGCAAAAATTAAACCTAACCACACTTTAAAAATTTAATTTTCCTTATAGATTATTAAACTTGGATGTGGATAAATGGACCCATCTGAATTGTGCCTTGTGGTCTCATGAGGTATACGAGACATTAAATGGTGCTTTAATCAATGTTGAAACGTCCTATCGAAGAGGACTTACATTGGAATGCACCATTTGCCACAAAAATGGAGCAACACTTGGCTGTTTCAAATTTCGTTGTTCCAATAGTTATCATGTTGGCTGTGCTATTAGAGATGGATGTGTATTCTACCAAGATAAAGTAAGTTTATTTTTAAAATCATAACACTTTGTTTCAGTGGATGGTATAGCTTTACTTGAAAGAAAAATCTGTTAAAATTTATTACCATTGTAGTAATTAGTTAAAAAAATTATTGTGCCTATTTGTTACAAAGTTGACAAATTTTTATGAAAATTTGATTAAAAAGTAAAAGTTTGAAGGCTTTGGATTTCTATGCAAATTTTGTTTTAAATCTTAATCTGCTCAAATTCATATCTCTGAATTAAAACTAGTTTAAATTTTTTTTTTTTTCAATGATAATTGTCTTTTCTTTTTAGACAATATTTTGTCCAAATCATATTCCAAAGAACAACCAAGAAAATGAATTGAAGTCTTTGATAGTCTTCAGACGTGTCTATGTATGCCGAGAAGAGGGAAAACAAGTTGCAAGGTAATTTATGATGTAGAAAATAAAATTGTTAGCAAGTAATTGTAGCTGCTTCATTTGAGACTTAGGTTTTGATTTTGACTCTGGTAGTACTGTGGGGCATTGTCACAGCATTAGTACCTTAGGATTTTCAAATACCTCATTTAAAAATCATTTAGTACTCAATGTTTTTTTTTTTATATGTTGTCTCCAGTGTTCTTTCTGGTTTTTATAGGATAAATAAAAATGAACCCACACTGCCCCAATTGCCAAAAAATATCAAAAAGCCAAAAAGCTTCATTTTGAAAAATCACATTAAAATATTAAAAAATATCAATTTGTAGTGTTCAAAAATTTATTTATGCAAAACTAGATCTTATTTTATTTTCTGTATGATCTTTTAAAATAATTTAGGATCAATCTGACTCCTCTTCAATTGTTTTTTTTATTTTTTTTTTCCACATTTGAAGCAATAAATAAGAAAGTTACTGTGATCTTTGCATATGTTTCTACCTCAATTATTAGAGACAGTCATTACTTTATGGTTCCGTGCTTGTAATTCAAACAAATATGACTAAAACCAGAAACACCTCATAGTTACTTGACAGATATTCAGAAAGCTACTTGAAGAATTTTGAAAATTAAAATCTTTTGTGTGGTATTCAAACATCCCATGATACTATGGAAGGGTAAAATTTTTGTTAGCTATGAAAATCATAATTTATATCACATATAGATTGATTTTCTTTCAATTTAATATCCTGGGAATTAAAAATATCCAAATCCTATCATCTGATACATTTGAAAGTTTATTATAAAAATAAATAAGAAAGAAAAAGAAAGACTGTAAAATATGGCAAGAATTAAAGAAGAAACACTAAAATTGAATTATTCTATATGATTGATAGTCTTTGATTTGGGATTGGAATTTTTGGTAACCAGTTTTAAGTTTTCTATAAAAGTTTTATTTATCTTAGTAAAATTTAAATACCAAGATGTTTCTAATTAATACTGTTTTTAAATAATCTGTTCTTTATGCTTTGATTATTTACTATAATTTTTTTTTAATCACTTACTTTTCAGAAGAGTTTTAGAAACCTTATTGATTAAATTGGCTCTTTTTACTTTTATTTTTAGCATGGTCCATGAAGAAGATAGTCGCTTTACTCTTCGCATTGGCTCTCTTATATTGCATTCTGTGGGACAACTTTTACCTCATCAAATACAAACTGGTAAATTTCACTCCAGAGATTGTATCTATCCTGTAAGTATGCATGTTTTTTTTAATACAAAATAGCATAATTGTATGTTTATAATTTTTACACATTTTTATCACTTGATTTTATTTTATTTTCATTGAGAGAAGTTTCTTCATATTAGGTATTTGTCTTCTTTTTATTGTTCTTCAATCTTTAAGTGCTATTTGCATCTGTTAACATTAGAAACTTCTTATTTTAACTCTGACAGTATTCTATTTTACATTATTGCTGTTTGTTTTTTAGAAGAAGATTGAATTTGATATGTCATTATTACTGAAGCAATGTGGTAGTGATTCTTATGAAGAGATGGAGCTGCATTGATCTCTTCTCTCAATGTCTTGGATGACCATATAACAAGTGAAGCTTTTAGTTGATAGATCATTGATAGGATGAAACGAGAAAGACATTATAGCTTTTATCTCTTTGTCTATGGCTATGTGCTGCTTATATTGAAACCAACAAATTTATTCTTGCATCCTATGTTATAACAAAAAGATTAGAAAATGTATTGGCTTGTAATAGTCTTATGTTTATGCACATTATTTTCAACAGGAGAATGATTGAAGTGATTACAATGAAACTGAGATGCTATTAAAAATAGATACATACATAGCTATATTTTTGTGTAGAACTTGGAGGTGTATGAGACAATTTGAAGTAGCACTATTTTAAAATGTATTAAAAAATGTATTACCAATCTGAACATTCCTGATGATTTACTTGTTAAATGGTTTGCTTTTTAATTCACTTCATTCATAAGATCAGGAAGTTTATTGGATTGTTTTTTCCTCCCCAAAAGAAGCATTTAATTTCTCTCTCTCTCTGTTTTTTGTTATAGAAATTTTAATCCATTGTTTCACAATGCATATTTTGCAGTGTCATATTATGCTGAATTTATCTTGCAAAAATGTCATTTTTGTGTTTCTCTCATCACTGGTTTACATAACCCATTTTTAAAAATAATATTTTTGTTGCACCGTGGAATTTAAAAGTAGGTAATTTTCAAAATCTTCATTGCCAAACCATTTAAGTAGTAAGGAGAAAAGAAGCACTGGAAAAAGGGAATATTTGCTTCAGCAATTGCAGAATTTAGTTGTCTGATGTTGAGTATGAATTTAAGAAAAATACTAATGAAAAGACATTTACTTATGAGTTTAGGTGTAAGATTCTGAGGATGTTTTTACATAAACAAGCAATCAATGGATACAGCCTGACTAGCATGAACATTTTGTGCTGTCTATTGGAATTTGTCATTCAGAAACGGCACAGTTTGCCTTGTTCCAAGAGGCCATAGCCTTGTTGAAAAATTCTTTGTATATATGGAGACCTTACATCCTCGAAATATTTCAATCAAGTGTTCAAAATTCTTTGCACCTGCTTGGCTACATTAGTTACTTTGATGTGTGGTTTTCATATAAAACTTGTTTGTACAGTCCTTCAATAGTAAGGCTGTATTAAGAGCTGTGTGTTTGTGGCCTATTGGCAGCCATTTTATTCAAACATCTCTCTTACCTAATTGCAATTTAAGTTCATTCATTACTCAGAGGAGCAGGCTGGAAACCAACCTTTCCTCAATGTTGCTATTATTAATCAGTTACTGAATTGAACATTTATTTAGAATATGTTTATATGTTAATAGAAAATCTGAAGAGGATTCAACTCTGAAGCATGTTTTCCAGTGAAATTTCAGATGCAGCTGTTTTTAACTGACATTTTGAAAATATTAGGAGACTTGTCTTTAATTAGCCCTTTAATAATTACTATTCATTACTTTGATAAGTTTATTACAAAATTGGATGGAAACAAATTTTGAAAATCTTTTAAATTGCAACAGTAGTTTAGTTTCATAACATAAAGGATGATTACCATTTCACATCTTGCTCGGGTTCTCCTTATTTAGTCAAGAAATTCATTCTTTACATTTACTATTCCAGGCATGTAGGGGTTACTTAAAAAATAATATAAGATTTTATAAATATCTTTTGATTAGAGTGTCTTCTTGTATTAATACATCATAAAAATCAACTTTTATTAAAGGTTGGCTTTAAAAGCTCCCGTTTTTACTGGAGTATGCGGCAGCTCCACAGACGATGTCGTTATGTGTGTAGTGTACATGACAAGGAAGGTCACCCTGAATTTGTACTTAAAGTGGTGGAAAAAGGTTTTGAAGATATGATCATCAAAGACAGTTCACCCAAATGTAAGTCGAATTTCATTGATATGAATTGTTTTTAATTAAATACATCTAGCTGTAGATTAAGATTATTTTCATAGCTAATCTATCGATTAATGATGTGTCCAAACTTGTTTTTTAACTGTGATAAATTTAATGTTTTTTTTTCATTTTTTTATTTTTAAAATTTTTTAATCATTTCACCCCCAAGCAAAGTAAGGGGTTACTGAGTGTGAAAGAATAAGAGAAAGAAAAACATTCTTAGAGAACAATGCATTTAAATTTTTGAAGATCAAAATTGTCTGGGAAGCAGAAAGTCAAGAGAAATCCACAAGCCAGAAGTGTGAGAGAAGAAACTGTTAGCATAAAACTTACGGTTACTACTAACCAATTTCAACTGACCTTGTTGCCAATCTAGTACTGCACTTAAATTCGTAAAGTCTAGGTACCATAACGGAAATCTCATCAGAACAATTACTATTAAAATATTTATAGAAAAGGCGCAGGGAAGCTATGTTACGTTGGTGGGAAAGTGACTGAAACAAAGATGTCAGGTTTGGACCAATAACATTGCACATTCTTCTTTGGATTTTATCAAGAATCTTTAAATACATAGCAGAAGCACCAGAACAGATGTGACAGCAATATTCAATGCATGGATGAATGGTAGAATTTTAAATGTGTAAAATAGATTTTGATAAGAAAAGTTGCCTAGCATGACACAGGGAACTAACAATTCGTTCAGTATAATCATTCCACTTCACGTCAGTGGAAAATGTTAGTCCAAGAAAGTGCAATGAGTTTATTCTCCTGAAGTTTAGCATTAGCCATGGAAAGCAAAAAAGGTTCTCTAAGACAATTAAAAGAGAGAAGTTTTGTTTTGGTGACACTAAGCAAAATTGTAGATCATTTTTGAGATCAGCTACTAATTTGACTGTATCAAACCGATCAAACTAACCAGTAGGAAAGGCGTAAATAGTTGTCATCAGCATAGATAGTGAGTTGAGAACTGATGACAACAGGAAAGTTAATGAAAATTATGAACAATGTAGGTTCAAAGATAGAGCTTGGGGTGGGGGAGGACACCTGCATTAATGCAGATCTAGAAGAGTGGCCATTCAAGACAATTTTTATTTTGTGATTAGATAAAGATTGAATTGGATCAAAACTTTGTTCAGAAATGACATCACCTTTCAACTTATAAAAAAGACCAGCATGTTAAATGCTGTCAAATGCCTATGAGATATCCAATGTAACAGTCTGAGCTTCACAATTCTTATCTAAAGCTTGATAGACTCTATTAGCAATAACTGTTAACATATCAGCAGTTGAACTAGAGAAGTGAAAGCCATATTGTTTGTGTGAGAGAAGACCCTGTGAGGTGAGATGCTTAACCATTCCAGAATTGATTAGAGCCTTTAGTACTTTATCTAGAAGTGATAGAAAGCTAATAGACTTGTAGTTAGAAGGATCAGATGGTTTGCCTGAATTCTTAAAGACTGGAACTACAGAAGATTTCCAACAAGCAGTGAAGCAAGAAGCAGCAAGACATTTATTGTAGAGTTTAGAGACAACAGAATGCAGTTCAGGAGCACATTTCTGAGGGACAGTTGCAGGGATGCCATCAAGTCCACATGCTTTGTGTGGATCCAGTTTAGAAATGATAACAGAAACCATAACCAGAGTTATATGCATAAGTGGAAAGTCGGCAAATATTATCCAGATGTGTCAAGAGTAGAATTAGAAGAGAATTTATGAGCAAAATATTCTACTTTATCAGAAGAAGATAACACCTCAAATTGAATGAGGAGAGGAGGTATAGAAAACTTACTCTTATTTAACACTCTATTCCAGAGCTGCCAATAGTCACAAAAACCAAACGTGTTAGATGCTATACGGTACTTCAAGACTTGACCTCTTTGAGGACTTGTTTACAATTATATGAGCAGGCACAAAGCAATGTCTATTGTGATCAGAACTATCATGTTGGTACAGCTGTAAAAAGTGATTCCTGTTTTTTTAATTTTTGAGGAGAAAAAGGCCCAAATAATCATCACTGTCCATTGTCTATGGCTGTAAAACTGGTTGAAAGGTGGCTAAGATTTAATAGAATAAAAATGTCTTCTATTCTCTTCAGTACACATCAATGTACATACAAGATGAGTAATTTCGACTTCTTGATTACAAAACTTTTTCTTCAAAAAAAGAGCAAATCAATTTCATGTATATTTCTGTTCTTAAAGTGGTGTAGCTGATTTATGAATATCTCCTTTAAAATAATTTTAAGTTGTAAGGAAATGGTTAGAGCAAATATTGGGTCAGACACATTTGCATTCAAATTCCTGCTTTGACCATTTTTTAGCATCTGCTCTTTTAGTGGCATGTCTATTAATGTCATATCTTAATTTTTTTGCCTCTTTTGTTTTCTTTTTAATAGGTGTATGGATGCATGTACTTGAGTCATTACAAAAAATGCGTAAAGAAGCAGAGCTTGTGAAAATTTTCCCCAACTTTATTACTGGAGATGACTTATTTGGCTTAACAGAACCATCAGTTGTCAGAGTGATTGAATCTGTAAGTTAATCTCTTTTTATGTCATTGATGAATTTTTTTGTGACCTGGACAGGATTTTGACATCTTTTCGTGCTGTCTTAGCAATTCATTTTAGATTTGAGAATATCTCAGAACTTTAATAATCATATTTTCAAGCTATTCAGACACATTAGTTTAATTATGTATTTTTTTTTCTCCAGTCAATGCTGTATTCTCTTCCAACAATGCACTATACGTGTATAGAATATAATTTCTTGGAAAACACTTTGTATATGAAATGAAATTATGAATAATAGTTTTCACTTCCATACTTTGATAATATCATTGTAAATAACAAGAAGAAATAGTGACATAAAAAAAAAAGGAAATTATTAAAACTCAAAACAAATGAAGTCATGTTTTTTCTTTCTTTCTGCATAAAGATATTAAAAGATCATTGAAGACTTGAAAGAAACTGTTTCTATTTAATTTGAAAATATTAATTCTGATGCTTTGTTGCAATAAGAATCAATTTCAATCTCCGACCTCATTATGGCATTAAAATACATTTTGAATAAATGTTCAAAATGTAAATAGTAGATTCATTGACATTGTAAATCCAATAATATTTTTTTTTTCTTTAGTTACCTGGCACAGATCTTCTGCAGAACTACAATTTTAGGTTTGGCCGGTCCAACCTCATTGAGATGCCTTTGACCATCAATCCGACAGGCTGTGCTCGCTCTGAACCTAAGTTACGAACACATTTTAAGAGGTATGTTTGTATTTTCTAAGTTCTATACTAATGCAAGCTACAGAAATAATTGACTGAATTATTTTTGTTGACCTGATGTTTACAATGGTATTTCTTTTTGTGGTTTATTCAACTGCAATTTTATAACACTCTTCATGTACAATCTTCATCTTTGTAAGTTTGTATTTTTCAATTAATACATTTTTGTAATTTTATTTTAAATTAAAGAGTAACTTCTATTTAAATTATAAATAAATTGAATTTCTTCTTAAAAAAAAACACATACAAATCCAAATTATTAATTATATTGAATTTGCAAGTTAGTAGTTAAATTGACAGGATATTTTGTTCTCTAACTACAATTTTATTAAATATGAATGTGCTGCAATGTCATTGGATTAGCCCACTTCTCAAGAGCTGGCCAAATGACCAAAGATTATTTTAATTATTTTTTTTTTTTGTGTTAGGCCAAGATCCTTTCAGCACCCCACTTAGTTGATATTTACTAAACACAGATTAGTATGGCAAGAAACCTTCTTTTTTTTTTTTCATTCATATCTAGTCTACATCTTTTTGCTTACAAGTAAAAATGGATATTTATATCCAAACAGGATAAGTTATTTTGATAAATGAATACTTAGCATATATAGATTTTATATTCCTCATATTGACTAATCATGTTGACTCAAAAGCAAAAGACATGCTAGAATGTATTAAAGCCTGAATTGGATTTATTTTAATGAGATAGTAGAATGAAAAAATTATTCTGATGCTTTCATGGTTAGATTTTAATAAAGAGTTATCAGTGAAAAAATGAAGTGTGTGTGTGTTATTTTCTTTTAATGCTATAGTTTTGTATTTTAAATTAGTAATTTATTTTAGTTCGGCTTTTTTATGATTTCATATTATTAAATACAAACAAGGGCAATAAATTCCTAAAAATCTTTTTTACACAGTAATTTAAATGTTTATAGACTTTATTTATATGTAATTACATAAGAATATTGTCACTAAACTTCAATGTAGTTTACTTCATATTCAAGAAAGAAATGGATGCACTATTGACCTTTCTTTAATTTTTTTAACACATTTATAACAGCATCATACATGTGTGTCTTGTGGTATTTGGTGCCCGACCTCTGATGCATGTGTGTATGTCCACATTCCCACATTCTGGTTTTATTTAGAACAATATAAATATCTGAAGCAACATAACATTTTCTTAGTGTTGATTTTTTTTTTTTGTGAGTGTGTGTTTAAAGGAAAAATAAAAAGACCACGGTGTGTTGTAAGCATGTTGCATAGTACTATGTACATAGTACCGTAGAGAAAGAAACAAAAATCCAAAGTCGGTGGCATGGTCAAAAATGAACCTCAACCTCATCTTAACAGTTTAATAACTTCAATTTTATTTATGAAGATAAATTATAAGTAGTCTTATATAGCAATTTCTAATGGTAACTCTAACAAAAATGCAGAATGTCTATGGAAGCAATGAACATGTTGAAAAATTTACTTTTATTTGTCAAAATAAAACATAAGTAATCTTTTGTAACAATTTCTAATGGTAGCTTTAACCAAGACATAAATAACATTTATGTATATGAGTTATCTAAGGTAGCATTTTCTAGCATATGAAATGTAATCAATGTTGATTAATGTTAAAAAAAGAAAAAAAAAGTTAATGCGCAAATTAAATGCTTTTTCATCATTAGGCTACGGTATCCACAAATGTCAGTTCTATTTAAAAAAAAACCCCAAAAAAAAAACCTAAAAAGGTTTTGGTGTTCAAAAATCTTCTAAGCTATTTCTGAAATGCAGTGATGCTATTTAGATTCTTTTTAGATAGAAATAATTCTTCATATTCCATGACTCTGAAGACGTTGCTTTTGCTCCTTATCATATTTCTGCTAACTCTGATCTACCTTTTTAACTTTTCTATATTTTTTAGGTCAAATGAAAATCTGAAATAGCATATGTTGACCTCTTACATTTTGCTTGCTTTTTAAATGCATTGTTTTAGGCCACACACACTACAAACGAGCAACACCTCACGTTCTTTGCCTACCACAGTGACAGGTGTCAGTGGAGATGTCAACTCTCCATATATGAAGCAGTTTGTCCACTCTAAATCTCAACAATATAGAAGACTGAAAACAGAATGGAGGAACAATGTCTATTTGGCCCGTTCCAGAATACAGGTAAACCTATCATGCATAAAATTGAATAATATTTTTATGTTTCATTTTTATTGAATTTATTTTGTACCTTTTTAACTTTAAAAAAAAAAAAAAAGAAAGAAATATGTCGGTCTTAAAGATATGTAGTTTACTAAATATTATTTTTTTTATACATTTTCCTGATTTCTTGCAGGGTTTGGGTCTATTTTCTGCTCGAGATTTGGACAAACACACCATGGTGATTGAATACATTGGAGATTTGATACGAAATGAAGTTGCTAACAAGAGGGAAATAGTTTATGAAGCTCAGGTGAATAGGCTGCATCTTTTGATGACTACATTGATTACCTTTTGCTTCTCTGTTTTATGTGTTAACATATTTTTAAAAAAAATGGAAACTGAAATGAATCTAGTTTTATTTTTTATTTCTAATACTTCTCTCTGCTCCCCCTCTCTTATGTTTCAGAATCGTGGTGTTTACATGTTCCGTAGTGACACTGACACTGTCATTGATGCCACTATGGTTGGGGGCCTGGCCCGTTACATCAATCATTCCTGCAATCCAAATTGTGTAGCTGAAGTTGTTCCCTTTGAAAAAGAAAGTAAAATCATCATTATCACTAGCAGAAGAATTGTCAGAGGAGAGGAGGTAATTAATGCTCCAATGGTTTGATTATATGTTCAAAATTTTGACAAGCATTTTACTAACGTGTTTTCTTGCCCAACCTGTTAAAATAATAAATGGTGAACATTTTATTATTTTTAATGTATTAAAATAAATAAAAATTATCAGAATATTTTTGTTGATAGAATCGTTTTATTTAATTTCTCACTGTAATTGTATAGAACTCTTGAATGAAGATTATAAGTAATTTTTTAAATTAGTAGGAAAAAAAATCCCTGTGATGATGTTAAATGGCACATTCAGTCGAGTGTCTTTTTATTACTTTACACATCACATTGGGGAAATTTCTGGTTTTTAAAACCTTATTGGTTTATAAACTAACTTATTGTTATATTTTAAGCATTAGCTAAAACTTATTGTTAAATAAAAAAAAAAAATTTTTTTATTTTTAAATAGCTATTTTAAAGTCTAAAACTAATTTTCCTATAAAGAATGGTTTCTGACTTTTCTGCATAAAGAATGAAAATATATTTGTTTACTCATAATATCAACATGAATCATTACAAGTAAATTCAGATTCTATTGAGTTATCTGTAAAATATGGCTTTTTATCACTCTTAATCATATGCTTGATAGTATAAGATTATGTTACTATTGTAAATATTAAAGCATAAATCATATCAAAAGGATTATGCAAATGGTTAACTGGCATATGTCCTATATTTTTGGTTATGAAAAATCTATTTTATTTGGATAGTATTTTGTATTATTAACTCATATGTTCAGATAACGTTAGTGTGCAGATCAGTTAACTGTCTTGTCCTTTATTTGACAATATTATTAAGTTTAATTAGCATAATACAATGCTTTTTGCACAAGGCCAAAGGGAAAGCGGGGAGAGGTTAGTTATCTTAGCTAGTTTGATTCACGATCCATCCATTGTAACAACTGGCACAAGCACCATAAGAAAGCATCCTTCACCATCCAATTCAAACATGCACCAAAATATTGTGTTTTCACATGGGACCTAATAATACAACCTTGATATATACACAATTATAATTTTTTTTTTTTTTTTTTTTTTTTTAAACCTTAATATTAAACAATATTATGGTTAGAATGGATTTTTCTGTTTGTTAACATTATTAGTTTTTATTTTTGTTTTCTAATTATGACGAATAATTGAATTTGATAATTTTGATCAGTGAAATGCTGACAATAGAATTTTCTCTCTATTTCAGCTGACTTATGACTACAAATTTGATTTTGAAGATGATCAGCACAAAATCCCCTGCTTGTGTGGGGCTCCAAACTGCAGGAAATGGATGAACTAAGACATCGTTCTTTGTGAACATAAATTTTGGATATACTGTCCTGTGCATTTACATTGTGGCTTTAGCTGATTGTCTCAGAGACAATGAAATGCTGACAAATAAACAGGCAGGCAGCAGCGGGGGGGGTAGGCAGATAGACAAAACTATCAAGTATATGTTGTGCATATTTTGCTGCTACTCTTAACTGCTGCTTATCGACATTACTGAAAGAACTGGCGTTTTTTTCTTTTTGTTTTTTTTTTTTTGACTACTGCTGCACACGAAATTTAAAGTTTTCAATTCAAATTCTGTGTGAGATTTAAAGTATAAAAAGAAGAGAGAGAAGAGAAAAAAAATAACTTTAAAAACTTTTTAGACACATTCTGTGCAGCTGTGATAATTGTCAATGATAAAGTTAATTTCATCAATTTGAAAAATACCATAGCTACTCTAGCTATAAAACCATGTTTTGTAGAATATTTTGTTGCAACAATGACTTTGTAGTTTGCACATAAACCCATCTTTACCTCCTTCCCTCTCCCCATTTTTTCTTTTTTCCTTCTTGACATTTTTCAAATGCGACATTGCTTTGCGTAACAATGATCATGTATAAGTAAAATCTCGCCAAGTCAGTTTTAACATTCAAGACTTTTTCTATTGGTCATAATTCTTTAACATCTGAAAACTTTTTGGTTGCTCCTTATCTGTGTCGAGTTTTTTTGATCAGTCAGATTATTTTATTAAATGACTGCCTAAGTTTTGCACATTTACGTGAGCCCAAATTTTAACTCTTGTAACATTCAATCTTGATATTACAAAATACAGTTGGAGTATGGGTAAAAACTCTAGAATGGATCCCATGTTAATGACATGCCATTTAGAATGAGGTACAGAATGAAAACCTTAAAAAAACATTGAAAGAGTAGGTCAGTTAATTAAACCCATTTAACAATGATGGTCGGTCCTTGCTTGAATACAATGTATTCACTACTGACCAATCTCGCAGGACTGTACAAGATTCAACCCTGAATATCTCCTTCAGTTATAGTATCTGGGCATTTTCTTTATGCATAATTTATCAATGTCAATTCCTTTTGCTGCAGATCTTTTCTTTTTGCTGTAGCTAGAAGCAAAGAAAACTCAAATTTTGTTTGAGATTCTTTTTATTCAGCCCATTGATACTAGAACAGTAATGGGATTGGAAAAAAACAAAACAAAAAACTACTCAATGTATTGAACTTAAGAAGCTACACTTGTGGTCATAGTGTCAAGACTCAGACTATAGATGGTGATCAATTTTCCATACATTTTGTACATTTTGTGGTTTTGCCATACCTTTTGATACTTTTTTTGGTATGACCATTTTCTGACTTCAGCTTTTTATATGATTAATAGGACACACTTATTGATAAAAAAAATAAAAAATTCAAGTGAAAAAAAAACAGGAAAGAAAACTGTGCATGCATGTGTGTGTGAGTTGCATTTGGCTGTGGGTGAATTTTTTTTTTTTTTTCTTCTTTCTTTTAAACCATCTTCCCTCTCTAGACTAGGGGGACTCAGCAATAATTGTTTTGAAATATAACAAGTATTTTTTTTTCTTTTTTTTCTCTCATTTTTTTCCTCCCAGAGGCCTCTTGTGTATGTTTCTCAGGCACTGGGTGCTGAAAAAGAGTAATAAAAAAACAAAAACAAAAAACAAACAATTTAAGAGGTCTTCTGTCTATCTGTACACAGAGGCCTTTTACTTACACCAAGGTTTATCCTTGATTTTAAAGTGCCATTCATTTTATCTCCAACTATTTGAAAAATTCATCCTATCAGGATTCAGTGCTAAAAAGATTTTGTTTGTGTATTTTCTCCCAAATATCTTAACTTTTACACAAAGCCAATTTCTTCGTCCCTCTTTTTCTCCCCTTTGATTCTTCATTTTATTTGGAGTTACATTTGAGTGGCTGTGGGATTTCACATGACCTCTCTGGGCGTGTCTCATGTAAATAAGTTTTTCTTGTGGAACGCTGTTACGTACATACCTACTCTTGTTTTACATTTTTCTGCTGTGCAGAAACCAAACGAAAAAAACCGTCTACTAATCTATTGCAAAATTACTTGTTTGGGTTTTTATCCCTTCATCTGTTATTCTCCCATCCCCCCTCCGCCCCTTTATTGAACTCATCTAATTCTTTCCAGTTTCAGTTTTTAATACTTTGGGGTAAAGGAATAGAAATTCTTCCAGAAAAATGTATTCAACTGGATTTTTAATATTCGTTTTTTACAGTACAACCAATATTTTGTTTGTTTTCTTTTGATCATGCAAAAACTTTTCACCCGCATGGATGGGTGAAACAAATTTAAAAAAAAGAAAGGAAAACAAATATTTTTTTTTTTTTTTTAAATGAAGATTCTAGTAGGGGACAGTTCTATTATGAAATTAAAAGATTTTTTTTTTTAATAAATTAATATATTTTAAATTGAGCATGTAATTTAAGATGATTATCTTTATGAAAACTTGTGCTTTTTCTTGAAGGATATTTACAACATGTGAGTAAATGTCTTTAAAGAAGAAGGCAGAATAATTCACTCTCATGTCTTTACATATCTGCATACATCAAGTAGTATTTATTTTGAGACTGACTCAACAATAATATGCTATCATTTTTAATTATCAGTATTTAGGTATCATTTTTACTATTGACACTTTACTATGGTTAAAACATATTGAATAAATCATTGATGATGTTATAATCTCTAATGAATCAACAGCAAAATAATTTAGTTAATTAAACTTTTATTGAAATCTGAATTACAAGTGCATCTTTTTTACTCTAATTCATGAAAATCTTTTTTTTCTTTTTTTTTTTTCCCACATTAAAGTTTAACTATTCCCAATTAAACTTTTTTTTTTTTAAATCTATAACTCTTGGAAGCTGACTCCGAAATTGAGGAGTACACTATCATTTGTTGTGTATGAATTGAAAATTCCCTCTTTATTGATTAAAATGTTTCCATCTACAAAATGAATGAGTTTATTTTTGCATATTTTCTTAACTACAATGCCAATCGAGATAGATTTTTTGCAGCCACTGTTAATTGTTTCATACCACAATGTTGGACAGTGCATAGCTGAACTCAATCAATGATAGGGATCGATTTCCTAAAATTTTGAAATTTCAACTATCATTTTAGTTAATTGTAATGTTTCTCTGAAGAAACTGGTGAAAACTTTTGCTTTTTGATATCGGGTATTTATGTATATGTAAATACATACTGTAGTTGTCATATTTTTTATTCCTTCATATTTCACTTTTATTTTATGGGTAGATAGTCTGGTAGGATGAAACTTACTTTAGACATGAACCTTATATTTCAAAAATTGTTGAAATAAATGAATTACATGGAACTTTCTGATATTTGAGTTCCTAGTGATAGAATTTAGAAACTTTTTTTTTTTTTTTTATAGAAATCTTGCCTTACTGCTTTCTCTTTGACATCATGTGCTTCCTAGGCACCAATCTTTTCAGCCTTTACTTTTTCCCTTGTTCAAATTCATTTTGTCTCTCAAATTGAAATGACAAGTTTTCACTCCATTCCAAAAACACAGCATGTCAGGTTTGTGAGCATTCATAACAATGTGGATTTCATGTTGCTTCATTAAATATTTTTCTCAGCAAGGGAGTAGGTTTTTCCACAACTCTTAATAGCCGAAAGCTATGAAAACATTCTCTCAACCTTTACACACAAAATATGTGTGTGTGTGTGTGTGTGTGTGTGTGTGTGTGTGTGTGTGTGTGTGTGTGTGTGTGTGTGTCTGCAGCTTGCTTTGTTTGATAAGCTGCAGCATTCAACATTAGATATTAGGTATAAATCTGTTCTTATTGAAATTAAACTTTGGAAAGGAATAAGACAAATAAATATTAGGATAAAGCTTGGTCTTGTTATTTTATTTTCAAAAATGTTTTTCATATGAAAAGTAAAAGAAAAATATATCTTCCATTAAATCTCTTCTATGTCTTTTTTTTCCCCCCTTGTTATTGAAGTGTCACCCCCCCCCCCTTCTGTATTTGCTTGGTTTGGTGATTTTGATTTCATTCTTTGTAATTAAGTTTGTACACATGATTTTATTTAAACTTCTTAATTTTATTATCTTGTGTTCATACAATTTTTTTTTTTTTTGTCCCTATTCTTATCTATTCATAAAGAAAATGGTCACAATCTGATCTTATATCATTTGTCTTGAAGAGATGTCAGGACTTTTCCCCTTATTTTTAAAGAGCATTTTCTTTCTTTCGTAAGAATTCATACTTTTAGTTAGTATAACTCCCAACACTATTGGTTTTGTTTAGAGTTGTTTAATTTGAATACTGTAGCCTTTTCATATTTTTGTTTGTTTTTTTTTTTTTTTTACTGGAAAATTGATTTGTTTGTGAGAGCTTAAATTTTTGGGGAACTGAAGTGTTTATTTTGGGCAAATATCTACACCAACACTCATTAACTCTTGCTTTTATTATTACATTGGTAATTAAAAAAAATATTTATGAATTGATTAAAAAGTTTTTTTTTTTTTTTTTTTTTTTAAATTCTCTTTCAATGAAAAGTTTCCTTCCAGAATGTTTTGAGAATTTGTGACGGTTGAATATCTGTCCTTTGGTCAGTATCTTATTGCTTGCAACCATATTGGTATGCAAGTGATTTTCAGAAAAAATGTGGATACAAGTGTGTTCAATGCCAACATCTATAACTGCACACCTTCACAGTTCACTTTGTATTTTTTATTCTGACAAAACCAAATCCTTGTGCTGTGATTCATTTTGTTTGGTGTGGTGAAGGCAGCCATTTCTTTTTTTTTCTTTCCTCCCTCAGTCATTATTGAAATAATAAAAACAAAAAAAATAGGATCGTCATTAGAAATTTCATTTTATTTCTTTTTATTCTTATGATAATAGAGGCAGTGAGTGCTTAAATGTTTCTCATATTTTTTACCATTTGGGTTTTTTATTTTGCATTTAAAATTTTGTAATCAATGTGAATTTTTTGTTTTATGCATTTTGAAATACAAATGTTAAATTATAAAAATACATTCTTAGATTCTGAAAGTTTCTAAAAAATTTTTTTAATCACATTTGAGTTACATTCTTATATAGTTTGTGCACATGGCATTTTATTTATTTTATTTTTATTTTTTTGCAACATTCAGCCTTTAAAAAGCATTCCCCCGTTTCTCTCTCTCTCTCTCTCTTTTCTTTTTTCTTGAGGAATTCTAGGGACTTGCTATGTTAGGGGATGTAAACTTTTAGGATATATTAAACAAAAAAAAATTTCATATTTGAAAGGTTGATAATTTTTTTCCCTAATTCATTCTTGCAGCAGTGTATGGCTAAAATTCAGAAATTTGACACATGTAAATATGTATGAAATCATCTCATTAAAAAGCGTGATACATCAACTTTTTTTTTCTTGTCTTTTCTTATTTGCAGAATTTCTTGATTTTCTTTACTTCTTTCTGTTTGAAAGGGACTTTTGTCTTTTACACAAGTTGATTTCCCTTTACCATTTGACATTGTTGGCAAAACAAATAGGTTTTATATTTTGACTATTTTGATTTTGCATTTTTTGGGGCATTTCACCATAACTTTGGACTGACATAGTTCTTTATTTACAGCTTGACAGAAGAAATTATTATATTATTTTATTGACAATTGATTTTATATTCAAATTGAAATAATTAGAATTTGGAAGTAGCATTTACATTGTCTTGAAGTCTGCTATAAATATATTGTCAACACCAAGATTTATTTATATTTTTGCATACCAAGTTTTATGAGTTCTTATTTTAAGCTTGATCTAATTTAAAAAAAACAAAAACAAAAACACATTAGAAACAAAAGAACCATTAACCCAAGGCCTTTATGGACTTCATTGGATATTTCCCCATATTAGATAAATTCTTTTGGTTGTTTTTTTTTTTTTTTTTTTTTTTTTTTTTTTTTTTTTTTTCAGTTAATCTTAGTGCTGCTTTTACCACAGCTCATTTATTCATTTTTTTTGTCTGTTAGTATGGAGAAATATTGAAAAGAAAATTCAAATTGAGTAAAATTTAGGGGAAAGTTTATTTTTAAAACATTTGAACAACAAATTTGTCAACAATTAGGAAGTAGTTTCCTTTTTTTTTATTTTTTTTTATTTTTTTGTTGTTGAGATTTTCAATTTTTCAATTTGATTCTTCTGCTTGGTTGTCACCATTTCTCTCTTTTCTTTATTTTTCTCCCTTGCAAGTATGGGGGATTTAATAATGGGACATTTTATTGTTGAATGCTTTTTAATTATCGCACCTTTCTTGACTGTCAATTAATTCCAGTCTGTATTTTTGCTTTCTCTTTTTCATTGATGTTTAATTTTTGATATCTTTAGACTGTTGGCTGCCGGATAAAATTAGATAAAAGTCCCCGGATTCTTGTTATGTTGACTTTATATTTCCATTACTGTTATTACTTATCCTATATGTAAAGGAAACGGAAAAACAAAGAATCAGTGTAAAGCTTTGAATTTTAAAGCATTTTTTTTTTTTTTTTAACATTAGTTGCCAACTGTGTAACTGGCATTGTGCAATTAGATTTTTGAAAAATTTCTCTCAAATTTCTGCTTCTATTCTAATCTTTTGCTCTAAATAAAACAAATTTTAGAATTGTTCCATAGGCATGACAAATCATTTCTAAAGTTTAACTTTATAAATATTACCACTGTATTAAAAAAAACAAAAAAATTTTATGTTAAAAAAAGAAAAAAAAGTACCCAACAAATAATGTTGATCCTATAAGTAAGAAAATACAAAAACTCATTACGCGAGACATTTCTGGATGTTGAAATCTCTAAATTCTACTTGATTTTATAATCACAACATAGGAACATGTAATGTTTAATTAAATATTTTTCACTTATTAAATATATATTTAATTATTAATACATTAAATATTTTCATTCATTAAATATACATTTAATTTTGTTATATATGTAATGTTTACTTCCAAAACAATTTAAAGTTTATATGATCTCACCTTACAGATATTAAAATGCTTAGATTGTGAGCTTTTAGAATATTTGAATATTTTAGTATTTTAGAATATTGTGCCAAATATGCCACGTTTGAATTTTCTTGTACCTTTTCTGTCTTGTGTGAATCAAGAGCAATCTGATTTTTTAAGAATTTCATTTCTTCCAGAAATCTTATTTTGAATCAAGAATTGTGACATTTCTTTTAAATAACTATTATCTTTTGAAGAGCATAGAATTTGCCTTTCCACAATTGTTGAATTATGAAAACATTTGAATTTTATTTTTTTAACGGTATTAATGTTTTTCTAAGCAGTCTTTTCAAGTGGAGTGGGGATATGGTGTTTATGCAAGCAGGTTTTAGTTTGTCTAGTGAAATTGATTTTCTATCACTTGCGAAAAATAACCAATTATTTAAATAAAGGGAACTTGAAACTCAGGTCCAATTAAATGGCAACTTTAGTTTGTAGAGTGAATTACTTCCCTTGGTTCTGGATTTCTTAAAATGTAATTTTTTTTTTTTTTTTCACATGAGGCTTACTCTGTACAAGGCTCGGGAGTCACTCGAAGTAAAGAGTTACAGAGTAAGGGGCACAGTTTATGCAGATATGTAGGGAGGATAACGGTTAATCCTAAACTTGAACAGTATTGTAGTGATCGAGAAAATCTCCTTTTGGGGAGTTGGTTCCACCGAGCAGTGATTCGTGGGAAGAAGCTGATTGAGTGAAACTTACTTCTCAACAATGGAATATGGCGGGAATAAGGGTGGTTCGCTACAACGTGTAGCATGGCAGGTGAAACTAAGGAATATAGTTCATTTAGGCACTTTGTTTTCACCCTCAGAAGGGAAGACTGAGCATATATATATATATATATATATATATATATATATATATATATATATAATATTTATTTTTTTTAAAATTCTGTTGTAATTAATGATATTGTGCAAGCGATCATCTATTAAAATGTTATTTTTTTGTGTTATACGTTGCATCTTTAACATGTATATAAATTGGTTGCGCACTATTGGTTAAAACGATTAAAAAAAAAAAATGATATATCAAGATCATTAATTTAACAAAACCAAAAAAAAAAAACTACTTGAATTTTGATTTTAATTTACTTATCAATTGGATGTAATTCTTACCTGATTGGATCTGGCAGAATTTTGTGCATATCCTTAAATTCTAATTTTGTTTTCACCAAGATGTGTATGTCTGTGTGGGTTTTACTTTGAATTCCAAATTTAGGTGTGGCAGGACAAAGACATTTTGTTTTATGGATGATTTGTGAGTGGTTAGTTTTTAAAATTTATTAAAAATAACCATTTAGATTTCATTCTTATTTTTTTAACCTAAATTTTGCCTAAAAATGATAATAAAAAAACCCAGAATTTGGGAATTAAATGATACTTGTATATATTCTGCTTCTTTCCATCTATTAAGAAAATTCTCTGACTTTGGTATTTTACATTATTTCTTTACATTCATTCACTCTGCCCCCCACCTTCCCTTCCTGTCTCCATTGATTTGAGTTCTTTCATTTAAGTAGCCGTCCCAAATATGCATCACTGGTATAGATCAGGAGAGAAAAAAAATCAGTGATTGACTGGCATTGTTTATAGCAGTAGATTTTTATATCAAATATCGGTATCTTCACTTTAACCAATTTCTCTGATTACAAATGTTAACCTCCAGTTTTCTTTACAATCTTTTATTCACAAGTATTTTTATGCACATTTTATTTTTACTTATGATTTCTTATTGTATTTTTATGCTGTTTAAAAGAGAACTGATTTTCACACACAAGTGACTGCAAAGAGAAAAGACAATACCTTTTGCCATTGATTCATTGTGGATTTAAAATTGGATATTTAGCTTCTTTTTTTCTTTTTTTTTTTTAATTAACAGCAATGAGATAATTTAACATCTTTTTTTCTTCTTTTTTTAAGTTGGAAGTTAAAGCAAAAACTTATGTCTTTTAATTAACATTTCAAATAAGTTACTTTGAAATTAATTTGATGTCTCTTGTGCAACTGTGACATGTTTGTCATTTTGAAAATAGATTTTATCTTATTTAATTTTCCTCTTGTAGGAATGATGTACACTATTCACATTATTCGGACTATTGTCTTCATCTTTGTCGCCATATTTATTACAACGTTTTGGCCGAAAGACAGATACTGAAGGAATGATGTAAATTGATATTCCTGTGTTGCCTGTAAGTTTTCACAATTCATTCACTGATAAAGTCCTTCAGACAACACAAAATGTGTTAGGAATATTTTGAGTAGAGCGTTTCTTATTTGGATGACCGCAACACAGCAGAGGTTTAAAATCAGGGTTTTCCTCCCCCAAGATGAACTGCCTTCTATGGTTCTCAGGTTTCATCTACCTGAAGCAGCTGCTTATAAGATGCCAGATTTATGGCTTTGCCCATTCTTCGTTTTTTCCATTCGGAAAAGGCTATGGAAGTAAATCCAGACAGAAAACCTGGAGTGGAGCCCTGAAGGTTGTTGACTGTCAACTTTCTGGCAACTCCTGCAGCCAAGCTGTCCCTAGATGTAATGCCCTGTATTCCTTTGGATCTTGTTGATATGACTGAGCGTGGGGACGGCATGTAGTCTAGGCAGCGTATCACCTCCATCTACCATCACCCAGGCTTTCTCTGTGGAGAGGTCACTCCGGTTTCCCAAATAAAGGACTGAATTTTGACCAAACACTCCCTTTATCTCATGAGATTAATACATGCCTACTTTTAATTGTAATTTTATAGTGACTCTAACTTGGTAGTTTACTAAAACTACTTTATTTCATATGAGAGAGAAAGCAGTCCCAAATCTTTGTGTTAGAAGGTAAAAGGCACTGAAGTTAAGATTATATCAAACCTCTTTAAATTTAACTTTTCACTAAGGACACAATGAAGAACCAATTAGTATCCTTTACTTAACCACACAAAACTCTTTCTATTTACAAATCAGTTTGTGTTGAGGATTGATTTTAAGTTCAGATTCAACAGATTATGGGGGTGGGGGAAGTCTGCTAAAGGATAAGTGAGACATATTTAAAAATAATTTAAAAAAAAAAATTTTTTTTCTTCTTTAAAATTATCAACACTTACCTTTTATTGCAGGTGTTGTAATGTCTCCTTTTAATTTCTAATTTGCCATAGAATATTTCAACAGAAGAAAAATATCTAAAATAATATTTACAATTAACTTTCTGGGCATTACATCTTTTGCAAATCCCATTCTATTTGTCATTTTAACACAAGTTCACTAATGAGAAATAATATTATTTTGTTATATCATTTGTAATTCAAGTCGATAATGTCAAATATAAAGTAATGTGTCTTAACTTGGACAATTTTCATCCTGTGCAATGCATAAAGGGAAACGAACACCTGAATTTACCAGAAAAAAATGAAATATTGCTGCTTTGGCAGGATGTGGTTATAAAAATAAAGCGAATAATTTCTTAAAATTAAAAAAAACGAAAAAAACCTTCAAATATTTTACCAGGAAACAATATTTTACTCACGAAACTGCATGATTATGAATGAATTTGTAAAATACACAAAAAAAAAATCCAAGGATTTGAATATTTTTGCAAATATTTAATGTTTGGTGGGGTGAGGGGTCTGCATTTACACACTCCCAAATAATCTATTGTGTATATACATGCTGAGAGTAGATGTGGAGTAATAGTATAAAATATTGCAAATTCTCTATATATTTCTGCAAAGCTCAAATTAAATATAATGCCCTCTTAAATAAGTTACAATTTTTTTTTATTATTATATAATTAATTGTATGCTTTAATAACTGTAAAGAGGGAAAATGTTGTATAAGGAAGGCTTACTGTTTTATGTTGGTGCATACACATTAACAAATTGAATATATTTTTTTTCTTAGCAATGACTCATAATACAAAACCTTTGAAAAAAAATTATTTGAATAAAATAAAAATCTAGTTTGAATCTTTATAATCAGATTTCAACAAAACAATATCACATTGTAACAAGATTTTTGTCAGCTCATTTTTAACAATTTCCAGTTCGATTTGCAACTTAACGTGTGTGTGTGGTCCACACTCTCTCAGATAATCTATATTTATTTTTACTCTTATTTCTACTCTCTTTCTTTCTCCTTCCCTCTATCCATCAATCATTTCTTTCACACATTTTTCTTTTTTCCTCACTTGTTTCTTTTTGGTTCTTTTATTTTTACTCTTTCCACCTCTTTATTTCTCCAGTCTTTTTTTGTTAACAAAATTTCCTTCTTGCCTGATTTTCTATCTTTTTTTGACTCTTATTTTTACTCTTCCTAATTTATCTGTGCCATCAAAAACTGATGTTCGTATTGCATTGGATATATTTTCTGCTTGAGTGAGCTAGGATTTTTATATATACACTTAACTCTGTTGTCGTATGTAGGAAAGACTTGATTTTGTAAAATCATTAAAATAGGTACACAGATTTGCTAAAAAATGAACATACATGATAAAAAAAATGCCTCAAACTTAATAAAAACAAAGTTTTATTGACAAAATCTTTGTTATTATTAAGAGGAAAGACCAAAGGATTTTCTTTTCTAATTATTAAATTATATTTCTTGATCTTTTTTAGACTGAAATTTTGGTTAAAAGTTTTGTTCTTGCTTCAGCAGTGGAACCAAATATAGGAAATTTTAGTGTCTTTTTTTTTTTTTCTTTCTTTTTTTTTTTTAGTGAAAAACATTGATTTGGAAATTCTTGTAAAAATCAAATAATTGTCAGATTTTAATGAAACTTTCATTCACAAAGGAATGAAATTATTTTAGAAATTATTTTTTTTAAATCTTAGTAAAAAAAACATTTTTGTTTACATCTGTTACTACCCTGCACTTATTTAATTTTATGAAATTTTGAGAAATTAATTTGTTGTACTGCGTGATGTTTATATTAGTTACATGCAGAAAACCTTGGAGAATTTAAATCATCAATTTTTTATCTTTTATAAAACAAAATCTGCTCTGAATCGTAAAATAAAAAATGCAATAAAACTAAAACATTAATTAGAAAATCTTTTAATTGCTTTTCTGAATAAGATTTATTATGGATGCAATTGTCTTAAAAAACAAAAAACAAACAAAATAATGAATTTTTACAAGAACTGTTTTCATTTTATTAAAATTTTAATTTGAATAATTTATAAAGTTTTAATTCTTTAGAAAAATCTATTAATTTGTAATTTGTTCTGCAATATTTTAAACTAAAAGTAAGTATTATTTGTTTCAAATCAGATTAATTAAATTTTAAATCGACTAAATAAAGCTTCAGAAAACTATATTTTATTTTTGAAAGATTTTTTTTTTTTTTCAAAAAGAATTAGATTGTGCTGTCAGATGGCTAAAATCAGATTTTTAGTGATTTCAAAACAACTTTGTGCATTTAAATTAGCTTTGAAATATAGCAAAGTGTTTTCCTTATTGAAAATATTAAATTTAATCTATTAGCTTGAAATTAAACTAAAAAGCTTCAAGAAAGAATTTTTTTTTTTTTTTCATTTTAAAAAATTCGTTTTAAACCTATCGTGTTTCTTTGGCGGTACCTACATTAAAATGACCCAAAAGTAATAAAAAGCAGTTCATCAGAAGATTGATTTCTCCCATTTACTAAGTAGCTAATAATAGTAACGGAGGATCATTACTCGATGCCAATAACATCAACATATTACTAAGAGGGGGAAGATCAGGCTCCATGACTGTCACACAAAACCGTGTGGGCACCTCGATGTGATGTAATGGTTAGCAAGCTTGTCTCGCTCGAACAATTGCGACTGGGTAGTGATTTCAATCATACTTTCGGCCTTATGCCACATCTGAGCTATGCTTGGAAAATCACTATAAAACCGTGTTTTTTATATTATAGACGAAGGGAGATAAATTCTAGTGATATAAAATGCTATTGTAGACATGCTAATCATTTTCTGTCTGTTACACAGCAAAAAACTTCACATAGTGATATTTTTGTCAGAACAATTTAACATCGCGGAGGCTAAATTGGGTTCTTAACCAATTTACTGCCCAACTTGTCACTTAATAATAGTATTGGGTTATATTCACAATCATCGCCGAATGGTCCGATATCCCCAGGGAGATAACTCGTACTATATCAAATACTATTTTTTTTCTTTTTTCTTCCTCTTTTTTTTTTTCTTCCTCTTTTTTTTTCCTTCCTCTTTTTTTTTTCTTCCTCTTTTTTTTTTCTTCCTCTTTTTTTTTCTTCCTCTTTTTTTTTTCTTCCTCTTTTTTTTTTTTCTTCTTCCTTCTTTTTTTCTTCTTCCTCTTTTTTTTTCTTATTATTTTTTATTATTCAGTTAGGGCATCTTGCGCTGCTGTGGACACCACTCCCCCTCTGTTGTAATTGTGGCATTCAAAGCACAATAGTGCAATAGCTTACCGGTTCTTTTTTTTTGTTGACCCTTGTTCCTCCGCCCACTGGTAAAGCCGTTGACCCTTAAGGCGTACTCCTACGCCCAGGCTAGCCGATGGCCGCTTGGTACAGGTGGTTTGGGGAGAGGCGGCCTTTATCATCGGTTAGGCCGGGAAACCCTTCCGATTACCCTCACACAGTTTAGCCAGCAAGTCGATGCCTTTGACTGGTGTGTGGTCATCGCAGTGTTCATGCGAATTCTGCCGTGTGTGAAAGTTGGATGTAGGCCGTGGACCAGTACCGATTCGCCTGAATAAAGTAGGGTCGACCGCTTCGCTGCAAAGGTACTACCACTGATGATACTTCCCATCCACCCCTTGCCTTATCTACAAATGGTTATATTCCTGTAAATACGAAGTGACAAGCATCAACATTGAAGGCCGCCAATAGTGACCCTTAAGGACATTTTAGCTAATGGTATTTTTGAAGCATTTAGTGGTACTATTTTTTTTTTTAAAGATCTCTGAGATACTGGGCAATTTCGTATATTTGTTCGACTCTTCAGATAATCTAACTATATATATATCTATAATTCATTTGGGCATCCTTGTCTCGCGAGAACAATTACAACTGAGTAGTGAGTTCGATCCTCACTGGGTGCCCCATACTTTCGGCCTTGTGCCACATCTAAGCTACGCTTGGAAAATCAGTTACGTGCTGTGCGTGATACACGCTTAGGCGATCATGTATCTTTCGATACATGACTGACGAGGCAGATATTTGTTCCGCAGTAGGTTGCCATTTCTTTCTGCGGTAGACCAGTTGCCTTCCAAGAACCCGGTATGTCTTGCTATTCAATCATAGCTGGGAGTGGGGAAGAGGATTAATACCTTTCCCAAGGGTATTAGCACGTAAGTGTATGTAATGGATTTGACTGGAATTCGAACTCGGCTCGAGTTCGAATCAGTATATAATTCATTGCTTGGAAGAGTTTGTGAATTCCTTCCAGTTGCTCGAAGCTGTGATTGGTACTTCACCAGAAAACTTGGTAGTTTTATTCGTAAGCTAATACCACGGACTATTCCTACGACAGTGAGTGCAGTTTTAAATAGGTAACTTATAGTTGTGAACTTGCATCTTGCTCAAACAAGTTTCAGCGATAGCGACATAAGAAGAAAAACAACTTTTAACTGGCTTTGAAATTTGTCTTTCCTTTAGATGAAAATGTAGCGAATGTTGCTAAGCAATTAGGCTGAAAAGTTTAAATCGTAATGATTGGACAAGACTCACGAAATTGATGGCAGAATTTATTACTGGACTTTTAAACACTTTCAGAATTTTGATTTAATTAATTGTTTTAAGCCTCATTAATCACATTAAAGAAATAATTTTCTCGTTTAAATCACACAGAATTTTCAAATTAGAAATTATCGCAGTGACTGGGATTTCGTTTTTAATCAAAACCTGCTTGTAATTAGTGAAATTATTTCATTGAGAGATGTTAAAAAATATTTGCTTGTTATAAAAGCCTATAATTAATACTGGATTTTTAATTTCATTTTTTTAATTTATAATTAACACTCACCACACAATCTGGTAGTTTTTTTTAAGGACATGTTACCTCAGGACGTAGGCCATCTTGACATTCTAAAGATTAATTTTCTTTCTTATCTATAAATTATCACGCCTTTCTCGTTGCCTTCTCCACGATGTGGTGAATTCCTTTTCTTAGAATGGTTACCACTAAAGGTTAGAGACATTAGTCTATCCTACTCTTTAATCCATAGCCGGGAGTAGAAGGGATGCCTTCATGTCTTTTCCAAGGCTATGATCGCGAAAATGAATGCAATAGACAAGGTTGGAATTTGAACTCGGTAAATTTATTCTTTTGATAGTGGTGTGGCGGACTTCACCACATTAATTTAACTTTAGATTAGGAAACAGGACTGACGCAGAAAAGGATAAGCAAAAGACATTGTTACACATAAAATATGTATATTAACAAGATGTACAATATCAAACAACGATGTGAAGGAGAGCATGCATTTAAGTAAGAAAAGGTTGAAATAAACAAGAGTTGTCTCTCTTTAACTGTTAATTTAGTATTTCAAAGTTCACTGGAATAATGTTCACGAGAGTTTTTTAAAATGACTGTTCTTAAAAGATTTGCCGTGTTAGAAAAAAATTATGTGAGTGTATACAAGGTATGTTCAGCATGTGAGTGGTGTGTGTGAGAAGGTTGGTGCATGGTTTCAACTGTCGTGGATTCATTTGGCAGCTGAATTCTCACTAATTAGCTAAGAAAAATTCTTGCTTAAATAAGAATTATTCTTCACGTGCAGACGATCTGATTGGTTGGCATAGACCAATCAGCGGGCGAACTTTGGGGAGACTTAAGAAAGCTTCTGTGATCCGTTTATCCTAAAAATGCACAAAACTGACTACATAAAAATAGAGCGATTACAAAATTGTCGCATTGCTGCGATTTGTAAATTGTCTATAATAACGTAGTGGTGATTAATTAACCAATGAATGCTGGGCGTTGTATGTGATTTGTATTTGTATGTATGTATGTAGGTTCGTGCGTGATAGACTCGCACAGTGGTTTATTCTGTTGATAGTGGTTTAAGACCGAGAAAGATTAGTGCAACACTATTTTCTGAGTGGTGGAGGACCTTAGTACATCAGCATTCGAAATCCTAGTTTTTCGCTGGGCTTGAACATCTCGGTGGGAACTACGTAACCGTTTAAACCGGGATTTCGTATGCTTATGCCGATTTTTAAAGCAGTTCGTATCTGCTACCGTATTTGGAAGACCGACAGAATATCTTTTTATATTCATTTGGTTTTGGACCCCGTTAAGTTTACATAAGAAAAAACCCCTCTTTAACGAAGCTGCTACTTTATAGCCGCTAATTCAAGTAGTTACTGTTACAGCCTCGTCTAGTCTGACACAATAGCTAAAAAATGCCGGGTAACTCGGAGGTTATGTAAGAGCATATTAATGTTATAGCTATCAACGTCTCGAACCAATAACTCCTGCTTCCCCCCACCACAAGTCCTCTAACATTAATTGGAAGCCTTTAAAAGTTTTAAATAAGTTGTCAACTTTTAACGGTTGACAACTAGAGAAGTCATTACCTTCTCCGCTAAACTGTAGGGACGTTTAGCTTTTAAATTAAAAGTTTTGGTGCCAAATGTAGCTAGATGCAAAATTTTGTCAACATCCTGATATTGACAATACATGGATGTAGACATCTCCTGTTTTATGACCAGCAATGAGATCTGTGAGAGGAAGTCTTCAAAACTGGCCACCCAGACGACCAAAAGGAAATATAATAATATACAAACATTTAAAGTCAAGTGACACTTGATCGGAAGTTAGAGGTTTCCGCTTGCAGCCTTATATAAGTATAGACCCAGTTAGAGTTAGAATAAGAGAGGAGCCGTCTGTTCAACTAACCACGTCAGTTGCAGTAACTTGACAGAAGCAAGAAAAGGAGGCAAAGGATCCTATGTGCGACCTACATTCCCCAGAGATAATACGAGATTCATCTCGAAACTCGACCAGTGAATAAATAACCAGATTATTGAAAACACGGTTCGTGGTTTTTGTTTTCTTGTCGTGGCGTTGATTTTACCTTCCATTATCTTTTGAACGTGCAGCGAGCCTTTCCTAGTTTTGTGCAATACGAAAAATATTGTGGGGGTGATTTCCCGCCCCACTTCTAGGAGGTTAATTCTAAATAGATGTTGATTATTCTCGAACAATTAACGTTCTGGGATCGGTGTATCTGTTGGCCGTAAACTAATATATATATATATATATATATATATATATATATATATATATATATATTAATAGTTGTATTCGTTTGGAAAACCTCGGATAGCTCAACTTGCGGATATGTCAGGACAAGTCGGTACTCGAGGAAACAATTGGAAATAAAAAAGAAAGAAGTAAAAATATCAGAAGAAGACGAAACAAATCGCCAAGTGCCTTAAGTCTTTAGTCCAAAGGAAAAAAAAAAACCCAAACGAGTAGAAAGACTAAAACGAAGAGTGCTCAATACGCTAAGTAGAGCGATAAACTAGAATAAATCCTAAGGAGCCAGGCAAACCTACCTAGGTTTCACTTAAACGGATCTTCAGAGTAAACTGGCTAAAAAAGGAAATGATGGAACAGCATTTATTGATAAAACCATTAAAAACTTTAAAAACCAATAAGCATTAAAACCACGTAACAGACCCCCCCCCAAAAAAAACCCTTTATTCTAATAACCAGACTTTTCTATACCTACACTTACTAAGAATCTCCGATCTTTGATTTAATAAATTTTTAGGTTCCTTGTGGGTAGCGATAGCTAATTTTATCTCCATACATAACGAAAAAAACCTATCACCTGCCTTATATTTACTTGTCCACTTGAGGGCAAGTGTCAACAGAAGTGTGTGGTTTACAAAGTCGAAATACATAGAAATAAACCGAATAATACTGATAAGAACCTCAAAGTTTACATAGGATCCACCCAGGGTACCTTCAAAAAACGTTACTACAACCACCTAAGTAGCTTTAATCACGAAACCTATAAACATAGTACCAGCTTGTCCACATATATATGGAATGTAAAACAAGAAGATAACACTGACCCCTTTTTGGAATTGGGAATATGAAAAAAAATGCCATAAATATAAGGTTATTAGAATAGAGGTTTTGGGTTTTTCTTTCTGTTACGTGGTTTTAATGCTTGTTGGTTTTTAATGATTTTAATGGTTTTATCAATAAATGCTGTTCCACCATTTCCTTTTTTAGCCAGTTTACTCTGAAGATCCGTTTAGGTGAAACCTAGGTAGGTTTGCCTGGCTCCTTAGGATTTATTCTAGTGTATATATATATATATATATATATATATATATATATATATAATTGTTGTCATCCACAGACAGACTATTTCACTGTATCACAGTTCTTCAGTGTGGCTAGACGTCCGGTTGCCTTTAACTAGGATCGAAATCGGAAATTCTACCGCAAAGCCGTCGGTGCACGGCAGGGATATTAGTGGTTAATATATACACGCATATATATATATATATATATAAATATATACATACGCATATATATATATATATATATATATATATATATATATATATATATATATATATATATATAATAAAAAATTTCCAAGAGGATAGAATCCAGGTAGAACTCAATGTCCAGGACAGAGTAAGAATATAATAAAAAGGCTTAAACACTATTATTCCATGGTTATAATTTATTACATTGGAATCGTAATCACGATCCAATTCATCAGACCTTAGGTCTGATGAATTGGATCATAATTGCGATTCAAATGTAATAAATTATACCCATGGAATATTAATGTTTAAGCCTTTTTATTATATATATATATATATATATATATATATATATATATATGTATATGTAATGTGTGTGTGCGAGAGGGATAATTTATATTAGTAAAAGTTTGTCACAGCTGATTGATATACGTTCAACTCCAGAGTTTCGTAGGCGGACCTCTCCATCCACTCTTCAGGGGATATCAGCAATTTACTGCTTATATTTTTCGATTTTTCTTTTTTATACACTTATCATTGGTGTAAGTTTTTTTCTCGTATTGTTTATGTACGCCTGCGCGGTTGTGTGCACGTGTAGGGCGTCGTGTTATTCCAATTAGTATGTAGTAATTCATGGGGGATCAGTTTATTACTTAATGGCAATAGAAAACCGATCACCCACCTTATGCCCACAATGAACATGCCATTAAAAATGGTCGAATACTTTGTTGGTTTATTGTGCATGTCAACCTTTGGGTTATTTAATGTCGAATTTAGCATAGGCCACTCAGTGAGAATGAAACAGTAGTAACCCAAATGCTGAAAGCATAGGAACATTCTCTAGACCCTATGTTTATTGTCTTTTGTCTTTATGATAAAGGTAAATACAGGGCGGGATTTAGGCCCCCTGGGCTAAATGAATTTGGAGGCACCTTCATCATGTACGTTCACCCCACCGCGTTTCTATATAACAAAAAATGAAACGCTTCAACAAAATATTTTTATGATTTTGGATTAGTGATTAATATTTTTTAGTTTTATTAGGCGCTTAAGACTAGAGGTGCCCCATGGGTCTCTAGTCTTAGAACACCTGGGCCAGAGCCCATATGTAAATCCGGCATTGGGTAAAGATTTGCAACTCCATTCACATACCGTTACTTTGGTAGTTCAAAAGTGGAAGGAACGTGGCTCGGTTATCAACTGTCCTCGGTTTACACTATTTACATTATTCGGACTATTGTCCTCATCTTTGTCGCCATATTTATTACAACGTTTCGGCCGTTATACGCTCCGGCCGTCTTCAGGTGGTTGGAATGTAGAACTGAACCCTTTATTTCGCTCACTGGGGTAGACTGTTCTAGTCCCACGTGCCATGTTTAATGAATGTCAGTTATCAGTTATCTCCTATTAATTCCCCTCTGAAAGTTCTCCACTGCCATAACCCAGTATTGAACTCACACTCTTTGGGTCCTGTCACTGGATCTAACCAACGCCTTTATCCACTGTGCCATGTGTCCTTGAAATATAGACAGATACTGTCCTCGGTTTGTCTCCACTGCAAACAGGATTGCAAGAATTGTGTTTAGTTTATTTCTTAACTTAAAGCTAACACCAACTCTTTGAGAGGAAGTCTATCTCCAAGTATTCGAGCGAAGAATTACACTTTAATCCTTTGAGTCCTGCATTGCTGAACAATTTTAATCCTTCTGCCTGAGCTCCTGAGTCAAAATTCACAAATAATTGGTATGTAATGTTTCACGGTAGATATAAAAATAGTTACAAAAATATAACTTCCTGTTTGCTTCCCTGACGGTCCAGGTTGAAACTCTGCACGCTTCAGAGTAAAAACGATCTTCTTTTATCCAAAACACATGCAAAAACCACAATGAAAAAGCGCGGATATGTTGGTATAACGTTCGATGACATGAGAATATTACGGCTTTTCTGATTGGCTCTTCAAAATGAAACAACCAATAGCAAAATACGACGCAAGTGTTTACCCACCGTTCAACCGTTGGCTGGGCATTACGCCATTTTTTCTACCACCGGTAAAGCTGTGGTTAAGGCACAAAGGGTTAAGTTGTCAGCATTACACTCCACCAATTTTGTAGAGGAAGTGATTTTTTTTTAACTACCATGGCGATCATGGCTCTCCGCAGACTCTTTTTTTTATTATCTATTAATTACAATGGCTTCTTTGTAAAGGTACTGGAGTGTTTTCATGCTGCCTTCTTGTAGCGGTGACTTACCTCGGCGACCCAAAAGGGCCACAGTCGCGTGTATGTTTTGCAAGGGAGTGTGGAGACGGCGAATCGACGAGCTTTGGACGGACGGTGAATCAGACAGCACTTCGTGCTGATGGAGGTGGTGATGTCGCTTGTAGCCATTTTTATTGGCTGGTTCTGGGCGCTCATTGGCTGAGTGTTGGCTGGGTCAGGTGTATAAAAACATGGTACGCTCATTCAACTTTCGGTTCGGGACGGTGAGTGGCGTATTGGCGATTAAGGCAACAAGTGCGGATTTGTTTTGCCAAGTGAACCTATTGGTACTACCTTTCTTTTCTTGTGTGTGCTTCCAACCAATTTTTGCAACACTTCTCTACGGATTTGAATTCAGAGTAGTCATTCTCCAAGAAAAACTACCATCTTAAAATAGAAATCCTACCCGGCTATACAAGATTCAGAATCCTTTACTTTATTATCTGGGAATTGATAGGACTTCTTTGGAAAGATAATGGAGTGGTTTCCTATTGTCTTTTGAGTAGCCATTCTCAAAACTGACTACCACCCAAGATTAGAAATTCTACCCTGTTATACAATCATGACTCTCCACAGTTTCCTTTTCTTTATTATCTGGGAATTGCTATGACGTCTTGGGGAAGATAATGGAGTGGTTTCTATGATAACCCTTTTACCGCCGCCTACAAGTCCGGTTCTCAGGATGTTAAGACGACGTTTTAACCACAGGGCTAACTCTGCGCTGGTCAGTACTGACGCTGGTCAATACTGACGCTGGTCAAAGCTCGCTGTTGGTCACTGGCCGCTTCGAGGCACACCAACTCTGCCCACGTTGTGTTCTTGATCTCAGAGCAGTGGAAGATTGAATGTCGTAGTTATCGAAGCGTTGGTTCGAGCCGTGACGGGCGCTATATTAAGGTAAAAATATCTTCAAATCGAAAAATAAAAACGAAAGATTCGTGGGATTACTCTTCAATTGGTTTATATAGTTCATAGTACAACAAAAAATAACCCTGCTTCAGTCTCTATAGTGACACTGTGCACCGTCTAAAATTCGTGGTTCAAAGTTCTTCAGAGTCAGGAGATCTGGTGGCAGCTGACGTGGATTCCAGAGGCATTGGTGCAAGAAATTCGTCGCGCAAGTCCTCGAGCACTCAAAACTATCTGCTTATATGCACTTAGGCACCAAACCAGCGTGGGGCCGAAGTGTTCTGCGGATTCGGTGATTCCCCAATTTTGAATGCAGAGTTTTCATTCTCCAAGGCCACAACAGTCGGATAGATAACTGTTGATTTTATAAAGGAAGAGGCTAAATGTGTAGTCACCGGGAAAGTATCGTCTTGGGAGTCTGTTCCATAAAGCAGTGTCCCTTGATAAATAGAACATTCTTATTAATGCGAAGGGGTGAGTCGACGCTTTCTACGTGGCATGACGGATCATAGTTCCACCAGTTCAATCCTTCACAGCTAAAAAAATGTCGACATGAGAACAGCAAATGAGTCGCGAGAGACTAGATGAACATAAAAGGGGACGGTAAGAAGCACAGAAGACGAGGATTTTTGGAAAGATACCCTTTGACCTTCGACTTGAAGAGGTTAAGAGTGTAAGGATTGGGAACTCATCCTCATGGTTACATAGTTCTGAGGAAGTAGCTGTCGAAATGGAACTTTCTTATTACTAATGAGATGCGAAGGGAATGAGGGTGAGTCGACCCTGCGTACGTGGCATGACTGGTCTTAGCTGTGAACGTCTGAAATGGTGGAACTAAGAAATGTGACTCGGGCGAACGTTTGCCATGGAAATAGCAATAGAGTATCAAGAGGTTACCTTTCTTTCTTTCTTTCTTTCTTTCTTTACATCGTGCCATTTACCTTCTTTTTTGCTACTTTATATATTTTTCTTTCATCTTCTTTCTTTAAATCGTTTTCTTTCTTTCTTTCTTTCTTTCTTTTATATATCATTTTCTCTCATTTTGTATTTTTCTTGTTTCCTTATCAGTCAGTTATGTGCCATGCGTGATACACGCTTAGGCGATCATGTATCTTTTGATACATGATTGATGAGGCAGATTTTTTTCTCGCAGTAGGTTGCCATTTCTTTTTGCGGAAGACCAGTTGCCATCCAAAGCTGTAGAACCCGGTCTGTCCCGCTATTTACCCATAACTGGGGGGGGGGGAGAAGAGGATTCATAACTTTCCCAAGGGTATTAGCACATAAGTGAATGTTTCCTTATACTGTTTCTTTAAACCGTCTTCCTTCTTTGTTTGTTCGTTTCTTTTTCATTACATTGTTTCCTGACAATTGCTTGTTTCTTTGTTTAAATCGCCTTCCTTCCTTCCTTTTTCCTTTCTTTCTTTCTTTCTTTCTTTCTTTCCTTACATTCTTTCTTTCCTTACATTCTTTCTTTCTTTCTTTCTTTCTTTCCTTACATTCTTTCCCGTCATTTGCCTGTTCTGACTATGACGATAAACAACACCCGGCAGCAAGTCCACTGATCAGGTGTTTTTGTGGAATGTGGAACCATCTCTTAATTGCTTTTGTTCCCAGGTCAACCCTGACCCGGGTTGGTAGCATCTGTTAGTGTCCCATGTATTAGCAAATAGTCGACCCCCAAACTGGGGTAAAAACATTATGAAAGTGTAAAAATAGGTTTTATAGTAAAAATACCAGCAATACATTTTTGAAAAAAAAAAACAAAAACAAATCATTACCAGCAATATATCTTTGGAAAAGATACCATAGATTTGACTATCGACAAAAAACTGTCTTTGCAAAAATACGTCAATGAAATCTGGTCTACAAAGAATACATATTGTATTCACACGAATCTAATCATTAAATAACCCATTGAGGTGTTGATATGCCGTAAAACAAAATAAACCATACCTGTCATTTGTTTTCTTTCTTGTTTCCTTATACAGATTTCTTTCATTTTCTTTTTTTTATATACTCTTTTCTTTCTTTGGAAGTACTTCTTTCATTATCTTTCATTCTTTTTTTTGTTAATAATCACCATTTTCAAACAATCAGCATCCGCCCAACGTTATTCAAATAATAAAAGAAATATTGTCTACAGCAACGTTGAAGAGTTCCACATATTTCTCACACAATCTCCATTCCTGTCGACCAGTGGCATAAGTCGGCCTCCGCCATGTTCCCTGAAGGTAGTTTGCAGTTTTTACATTGCATCTTCTTATTCTGCTTCTTTCTCTCAGTTGCCATAATAGAAGAGTTTCTTCAAGAGTCCGCCTGGCTTTTATATTGATGCTTAGTAGTTTTGTAGAATTCCCTCGCCTGGAAAATTACCCACGTGATAATATCAAAATTTTCGTTCTTGTTCGCTTTGTTTCTTTCAGCTGGTAACAGAGCCTCTCCCCCAATCGCAAAAGAATCTACGAGTTTCGATTTTTCACTGTTCATTCATATTTTCTATTATTGTTTCTTTGTTATTTAAGTATGTGGATAATTGAATGACAAAATGAAGAAAAAACAAGAAAAAAAAATTCTGATGTTACGCATTTTGTCCTTCGAAAGAACTTTAGAATAGTTGTTTCATTGATGGAATTTTTTATATGGTGGAGGGGACGAAATACAACAAATGTCGGTTACAATTCTACGGTGAGAAACGTTAAAGATAGAAGGACGTTTAGATTTAAGTTTAATTAAATTACTCTCTTTTTTTTTGCGCAATAACCAAGCCGACTTTATTGGGATTTCTGCCTTTTTGTTTTTGTATTTAACGCTATTGTTTTAAAATATTCCAAATTGTAACAGGATTAGTTTTGCTGAAAAAGGAGATATGTTGTATGAAGCTGGATGTAAATTTATAATGGAGGACCGCAGTTAGTGTACATTCTATACAATTTCGCTTTAATAAATTAGCTTCTCCTTTAATTCGAATCAACCCATAACAACGAAAAAGTCGAGAAAGTTTTTTTAAATATAAATATTTTTATTTTCGTGTTTTTACAACTCGATTTGAATGAGTGTTTGGTAAAGTTCTTGTGTTAAAGTATCTTGTTTGTAATTGTTAAGATGAAAAGAAATGTGATTTCTTCGCGTGTATGTGTGAGAAAAAAGAGGCAATGGAGAAAGTGAGGAGGAAAGTGTAAGTGTCATGGAGCTCGCTGAGTAAGAGTGTAAGTGTCACGTAGCTCGGTGAGGAAGATTGTTGAATGTCACGTAACTCGGCGAGGAAGATTGATGAATGTCACGTAGCTCGGTGAGTACGAGTGTAGGTGTCACGTATCTCGGCGAGGAAGACTGGTTAATGCGTAAAGGAATCTCTTTGAATCTGTGTGCAACGTGGACAGCTGCCGTCTGTTGCTGCCTCTTCTTCTTACTGATTTTGTCCGTTTAGAGATGTTACTTAAATACTCTTCAAAGGGATCACGAAGCATATTTTTATTGTCGGCACCAACGCGACCCATTGGTTGGAAAATGTTAAATATTTATTTTCCTATTTCTTATTTCCTTCTTTATATTATTATTGATTTACTAACCGGGAGGATGCGCGGATCTTCCGTCTCAGAAACCATTTTTTTGTCATTTGATGATTGAATGTCTTGGTGTTTATTTCCGTCTGCGCTCCAAAAATTAAAACTGAATTCTTTCAGTCAAAAGTATGGTCAGTCTTGTTACGCTGAACGACTAATGCGTTAAGTGTATTATTATTATTATAATTATTTATTATTATTATTTCCTTGGATTTCTGTTGTATACACCTCCAAGCAGAGACCTAAGGACAGAAATGACTTCATGATGTTCTTCAGTTTTTATAAAAAATTTAAAAAAATTGTTTATTATTATTATTATTATTATTATTATTATTTTTATAAAAGATCCCTTTTATGTTCAGACAATCTTTTATTTAAATTCCTAGACGTTTCTCCTATGTAGTTTTGGGACATTTCTTCCAGACTGTTTTTTGTAAATTACGACTTCGAACTTTGGACGGTTTTGCCATAAATTCAATGCCGATTTACGACCACTCAAGAGCCGATGACAAAATGCAAACAAAATTGAATCGGCACACCTTACCAGCTAAATTTAACACACAAACACAAACACACACACACACACACACACACACACACACACACACACACACACACACACACACACACACACACAGACACACACACATACACGGGTGTTGAAAATACTCAACCCAAAATACTTTAACGATGATCATCTTCTGTAAGGCCAAGTTCGATACATGCTTGTTTGTAATTCTCTTTGACAACTCCATCAACTGTTCTCAACTCGTGAAATGATGTTGGGCCTCTTACGTAATGAAGCAAGAGTCTGAGAAAGAAGCATTCAGGATTTCTTCGATGGACTGTACATACTCTTTCAAGTACATCCCCCATTTTGATTCCTGGTTCAGTTGCATGAGGTTCTCCTTGCTTTCTCCTCTGAAATTTTCCAGCCTTGTGGTTGTAGTATTTGTAAACAGTATTTGTGTACAGGATTGTTCTTGCAAAGCCATCATTTTGACACAGCTCAAAAAATGCTATTCGTGTTGTGTTCTTAGGAGTTTCAGCCAGTTTTCTTGCATTTTCTTATGTGGAGTAAACTCTCTGTTCATTTTCTAAGTGAACTGACAGGTGCTGAACTGAAGGACTTCAGTCATGAATTGGAAATCTAAGGATCCTCGATGCAGCCTCATTGGAAGAAATGTATTTGCCCATTAGAAACTTTTGAACTTAATTTTAATTTTCCAAACGAAATACTGCTTGGTCACTTCCCTTGTTAATGTATTTACATACATATTTAATTGAATTGATGCTGTTGCAATACTCTACATTTATGTGAGCACCAAATGCAGGCAAATGTAGGCAAAAAGGAACAACCCATTGATTGTCAATGACAATTCCTTGTCCTCTTTTATTCAGAGTGAAAGTATGACAGCCATCTTCTGGCTTTCTCTTGTATTTTGGATAGCCATCAAAATCAGACTTTGTCTCTTTAGTAAGCTGCTTTGGAAAGTATTTGCTGCACTTTTTGTTAATCATTTAAGGAGATTCAGGATTGAGAGAACCACATGGGTCATGAATCGTGTTTTTTTTTTGATGATTTCAAAAACGACTGGATCTTCAGTGGGATTTGGCAGCTCAGCACTGACGATAGCATCAATTTGATTTAGATTGATTTTCTCCTTAAACCAAACCAATAGATGACAATGAGGCCGTTCTGTTTTCTGCCACTCAGTGGTGTACATGTGAGCCCTGACCGAGCCAAAAACTTCTCTTTTCTTAATGAGATTCAACGGTTTGTCAACTTTCAGCTTAAATACTCAAAATACAATGTCATGACGGTCAGTAGCAGATTGACCTTCTATGAAGGTGTTAGTCATTTTATACCATAATGGGTTGCAGGTAAAGGTAATGAAGAGGTCAGGCTTCTGAAAATTTCTGACATATGTAATTCCATCTTGAGTCTTCTGATGTATGTACCTGTCACCTCCTATTAATTATGATGGGAGAATGACTTTCTTTCCAGTGTTGAGTGGATTGTCATTATTTTGAACAGCATCTTGGAGTTGAATGTAGCTATCCGCTCTTTCTTTCTTGTTCTTGTTGGTGCCATGTGATAAAGAGCAATCTCTCTGTTTCGATTTTTGTCTTGGATTGAGGAATCGGAGTTCGAATTACAGTCGAACCCATTACGTTCATTTACGTGCTAATACTCAGGCAGAGTTGCATCATTTGCCCCAAAAGAAGTAATTCTGGGACTCATGGGTGGATCCAGTCAACAACGACTTGAGTGGTTCTGGTGGAGCAGGAAAGTCCTGGAGTTTGATGTTTCCATTGGAGTAACAGAGGCCTTGGGATTCATCCTTGAACTTCAATGCTCCACAATAGTTACATTTTTATCTCCCCAACAATCATAATCGGCAGGGAAGGGGAGTCTTGATTGGCTTTATACTGAAAAGCAAGTTTCTCAAATTGGACTGCATTCTGTCTTAATTGTCTTTGTTGTACGACATTGGAAGCTCTCCTGGTTTCTGATTGCTCTAAGGTTTCTGAATCCATTACTCTCCTCATCTTGGCTACATTGGAAGCTCTCCAAGATCCAGCTACTTTACGTGTTTCTAATGCCCTTTCTCTCCTCTTGGTAAGAGCATTTGATGCACTCCTCGATGCAGATTGGCCCAGAATTTGAGAGTCCCTAAGTCTTCGCATATGCTCAGCATTGGAATGTCTCCTGACTGCCATTTGATCTGGGTTTTCATTTTCACGGGATTTTATTGTCCTCGTTGCAGCCTTGGCTCTTTTGATTGCAATCTGGTTCACTGTTGGCTGAGATTTCTTTTTTGTGAGGCATCCTGCTGCCGTATGCGATCGGCAACAATAAACTACAGAAGAACTCAAAATAGATCGCTGCATTTAAGTATTGCATTAATATTTAAGCTCACCTTTTAAAAGTTCAAAGATAATTCTTCTGCTGCTACTTAATTTAAAGACAATTTGATGTACGTAGATCCTTACTTTCCGTACAAAAATTATTATTTATTTCCTGGGTGACTTTCGCTGGATTTTACAAATTAATTTCGATTATTCCCAAATTTATTTCCAAGTTATAAAAATTGTTATCGTACAAAAAATTTCGTCGCAAAAAATCACGTAAATTTGTCGAAAACAATCGCCATAATGAAAATTGGGGAATCCAAAATTTCTGTAACATGAGCTATTGAAAGTTAGAAACTTTGTGTCCCTTTAATTGTTTTTATCAGTAGAAGCTAATGACACAATAAACAGATCTGGGTTATCATTTGCACATGACTTTCTTTTCCTCGCTGCTGCCTTGTCTCCTTGGATTGCAACCTGGTCCTCTGTATATAGAGATTTCTTTTTGCGAGGCAGCTACCGTATGCGATAGGCAACAATAAACAACAAATTTTCATGGGTGACTTTCGCTGGCATTATAAAAAAAATGTTATCGTAAAAAAATCGTCGAAGAAAAAGACGGGAAAAACTTGCCGAAAACAATCGTAGTAATGATAAAGAAGAGGAGATATTTAAAAGAAAGAGAGTTGTGTCCCTTTAATTGAAAAAGTGTGACACATAGAGATTTTCGCATTTTTATATATATATATATATATATATATATATATATATATATGCAACGAAGTATCTTTTAGGCATGTCTGATTGAATAAATTACAGACATTATGTCTACTAAGTTTTAACAAAATACGTTCAAAAATGATTCCTTTAAATAATATGTCGAGTTTGCGAGTGTATATATGTGTGTATGTATATATGTGTGTGTGTGTATATATATGCGTGTATGTATATATGTGTGTGTGTATATATATGTGTGTGTATATATATGTGTGTGTATGCATATGTGTGTGTGTATATATATATATGTATATATATATGTATGTATATGTTTGTGCATATAGTGAATTTCCAAGCGTAGCTTAGATGTGGCACAAAGCCGAATGTATGGGGGACCCAGTGAGAATCGAACTAACTACTCAGTCGTAAATGTTCTAACGAGACAAGCTTGCTAACCATTACATCGCCTCGGGGTGCCCATGTTTGTGCGTATATGTATATATATATGTGTGTGTGTGTGTCTATATGTGTATATAAGTATATGTGTGTGTGTATGTATAGATGTGTACGTATATATATTTGTCTGTGTGTATACACAACGTGCAATGGATATATTATCGTCTAAATTACGCAAAAATGAAAATAACACTGACATCTCAGTTTTACAGATATATTTACCAAAATTACACCAAAATATCTTGAAATAATAAAGAGTAAATTTATTCGATAAAATCGCCATTTGCTTCAACCACGGCCTCCAGATGACTTTGGAATCTACTACAACTCTTCTGGATGGTCTCCCTTTATCAGTTAGTGTATGTTGCCATAATCATTGCCTTCAGTTCATCTTTGGTGTTACAAGGAGTTTTGTTGGTCTCTCGCTCAATTGTTTCCCACACATAATAATCGTGAGGGTTGCAGTTAGGGAGTTAGATGTGGCCAGATGAAAGGGGTGATGTGGTCGCAAAAATTGCCCGATATCCATAACCGGATTCTCCTAATTGTGTGGCATGGTGCAGATTCCTGTTTCCAGACACAGGGTCTTCTAGAAGCCATCATCGTGACCCAGGTCATCACTACCTCCTCAAGGCACTTGATATAGGCCACCGTGTTGAGTCTTGGGCTCTCACCAACAAATTCGGGAGTTCTTTTCTTATCAGAACGACCAGAGTGAGTTTTCCGATCTGCTGTCTCTTCGTAATCACCATTAGACTCATCCAACTCTTTTCGAATCCTCTGCACTGTCCGAATATTTATTTGCACCTACTGTATATATGTGTGTGTGTGTAATGTGTGTGTGCATATATATGTGTGGGTATACACATATATACAGATATATACATATATATACGTATATATATATATACATATGCATTTATATATACATAGATATATATTATGAAATGGACTAAGTCTGACAATTATGTTTTAAGACATTTTTTATGTTTATACGTTTTTTTTTATAGATACAAATATTTAAGTAAATGCTCTGTTTATTTCTCTGACATTCAGGCCGGCAAATGTTGTTAATACTGTTTATTATAAACAGAGCATTTACTTAAATATTTGTATTTATAAAAAGAACGTATAAAAATGTCTTAAAAATAATAGATATATATATATACACACATATATATATACATATATATACATATACATATATCTATACATATATATACATATACATACATCTATACATATATATATATATATATATATATATATATATATATATATATATATATATATAAACACACATACATATATATATAGTCTAAGGTGTGCTATATTTATGGTATAAAGGGCTCAATATCAGAGATAGAGCGTGTGTAAATGTAAAAGTGAACATTGAAGTCAAAACTTAGACGCAATCGTCAGGCCACGAGTGCTGTTATTTTTCTCAGTTATTTATATATACGGGTCAGTGGTGTATTGTGGGTAGTCTATTTTGGCGGTTATTTTACCGGAAGTCGTTTATTTGTTTGTTTATTTATTTATTTGTGTTAAATTATGTTGCTTGTCATTATTTATTTTTATTTTTAATTTTTATTTCTTATCTTATATATATTTTTTATTTTAACTTTAATCAGTGTCTAATATGTTTTATTTATGTTGTTCTAAGTTCCTTCTAAAAAATAAGTCTACCCTTTGCAAGATGCTCAGCGGTAAGCGTTCAGTAACAGAACATGGATAGAAACCCAGTCTGATTTCGGAAGCAGCTCGCCTCCGTTTATGGCAATGATACACGAATAAGACGTCATGTATAGGCAGCAAATCCTAACGAGATCATATTTTGGGGACATAAATACAAAACGTTTGTTTAGGAGACAGACTCACGAATGAAATCTCGTTCGCGGGAAATAAATAGAAACGAGATCTTGTTTGAGGACAGCGATATGAGAACAGAAATATCTTGTTTTAGCATAAACATCATACCCTGTCGCGTTAACGAGAAATTCGAATAAAAAAAGATTACCTTTCCAACTATAACGTTTGTTTGTCCTTCGGTTAACTAAGACACATTTTAAGCCTATAATTATATTAATTGGGTTAATGACCTCAAAAGCTTTGTTAAATCCAACCAGTAGTTCGCCCGTTCGATATTTTGATGTCTATCGAAACACTGTCAATTTGTTCATGCCAACAGAACTGTTTTCTTCCGATGTAATTATACATTTATGAGATAAAAAGACAGTCAAAATAAAAAAAAATGAAATAAATTCATCATATTCAAATTTAAATTCAAATTATATTCAAATATGCAAATATATATATGTGTGTGTGTGTGTGTGTGTGTATTTAGGCCTCAATCCTTCTTTCATGCACATTTCACTGAATACGACAGACAAGGTGCTTTGATTTAGTTTTTTATACAATTTCTCATGCGATCTAATATTTCTTTTCTTTTCGGATGATAAATTATATAAAAACTTTCCGAATGTTCTTTTTATCCGAGCGCTTTCGGCTATACATTTAGCCATTTTCAAGGATTAAATATTTTAACTGTTAAATAAGAAATAGTTTATTGCATATATGTTTTATAAAATGTTTTCATTTTTCAAAACACGGTCAATATATTGTGTCCATGTTCAAAGTTAATATTATTAAGTGTTGTTTTTTTTTTGTTTTTCTTAATAAGGCTTCCATTATTTTTAGCCTTTTTTGCATGTAGATGATGCTATTATATTAATGTTGTCAACAAGTATGTTATGAATAGTGTCCGGTAGGTCTCCATGAATATTTAAATGAGATCTAATTGAGCTATGGTCAGAAAGGTGTAGAGTGAGTCTGCGTGTCACACATGTTGTGGTGTGGCTTATATAATTATTTACGAATTTTGATTGATCAGAATTACAATTCCTTAATGGGCATTTAAATTCGTAAATAATATTTGCCCTATTTAATTTTGTTCTAGAAATGTATAGCCGAAAGCGAAATAAGGGATTGTATTGAAGTGAAGCCAATCGGATTGTATTGATACAGTGATGCTGATAGGTGTTTAATGTAATGAATCATTCGGACCCACAGGTGGTGATTTTGGGTGTGTCCCTGGGAAATTCAATGGGTCCCAACTAAAATCTTTTAACAATTTTTTGTGTTAAACTGCAGGACTACAGACTATCTTTTTTTTACCATCGTCCCCACCACCAAAAAAAAAAAAAAAGTTTAATCATGCCGAATCACATAAATTGACAGAAAAAAAACCTGAACACAGTGATTTTTCCAGTGTGTGTGTGTGTGTGTGTGTGCGTGTGTGAATGCGAGTTAATACATACGGTGCATATACAATATGCATACATAAAAATATCTGTGTGTATATATGTACATGTTTAATTACGAATGTACTGTATATTATATATATATATATATATATATATATATATATATATATACTGTTGTGACCAAGTAAATGGTTAAGTAATAACAAAAACCAGGTTGGCAGATATATCGTATATTAAACAGTAAGTACACCAGAAAAATATTGCATGACTAGTGAGAGTGTATCGTATGAACTAGCGCTCAATCCGTTCACTGTTCCCCGAACCTTCTCTCCTACTAAACTTATAGTAGGCGGAAGAGTCTAACATACTCTTAGAGGGAGGACACTACAACACACACACACACACACACACACACACACACACATATATATATATATAAATGAATATTGAAGTCAACATTGAGAATTTCTGAGTGCTGACTTCAATGTTCACTTTTATATTTATATTTACATACTCTCTATCTCTGACATTGAGCACTTTATCCCATAAATATAGCATACCTTAAAACTATATTTCTTTATATATATATATATATATATATATATATATATATATATATATTATTTTAGGATATTAAAACATGTTATAAAAAATCCTTACACAATTACAATTATATTTCAATGCCATAAATGTGTCTCTACAGGCGGTGTTAAACTACTAGCGAGTGAAAGATTAATTTGATTTCAAAAAGCTGAATACTTTAAAAAAATAGACTTGTGCGCTTTGCCGTGATTAACCTATCGAATGTGACCTACGCTAAATTCAAATTTTTTTTAATATAGTTCATGACACGAAGTTGTCTGCATATAAATGCTAAACAATTTCCTCATGGGCAGATACAGATTGTTACATTGTTTCGTAAAATGTATCGAAATCAAACTCTAAAACTTACTAAGAAGTAAAAGCGAAAGCGATGGGGAGATAATTTCCAAGAATCTTTTTAACCTAGCTTTGGAATTTGCCAAGGAATACTCAAATGATGCTAACCTCCAGGTGAGCAGCACTTACCTTCACGTTTTCCACTGACATGATGTGAAGCGACTATATCGAATCAATTGCTACGTCTATTGCAAGGAAAGTTGGTTCACTGTGTCGTGCCAAAAGATTTTTCTCTTCAGAATCCATCTTGCACATTTATAAATCTACCATTCGTCTGTGCATTGAATACTGCTGCTATATCTGGTCAGGTGCTCCTCCTGTGTATCTCGAGATTCTTGTCAAAATCTAAAGAAGAGTCTGTAATGTAATCGACCGTGACCTGGCATCTCGACTTCAGTCACTTTCTTACCAACGTGACGTGGCTTCCCTCTGTCTTTTCTACAAATGTATTCATGGCAAATAACAGTGAAAGTCAAGGTAAACTATAGAGGATGCTTAGTGAGGTAATTTAATGACTAATAAACAAAAGTGAATAAATGTCATTGTAGTTACATTTCTATTTTATTTGTTTATATATATATATATATATATTTATATATATATATATATATACACACGTCAACACACACCGTCCTGGGTAAGACGATAAACTACGTCCGACAGCAAGGCCACTGATCAAGAGGTTTTCAGGAGCGTGGAACCACCTCTTAATTGCTGGTGTTTACTGACCAGGGGTGGTAGCACCTGTTATGGTCCCAGCTATGGGCCAGCAGTTAACACCCAAAGTTGTGTAAAAATAGGTTTTAATACCAGAAATACTTTGTAATAAAAAAAATTATTACTAGCAATAATTTTGGAAGGAAAAATTATCATCAGCAATATAAAAAAAATACCAGTAATACAAACAGCTATACATTCTTAAGAAGTTGGATTGTACTCAAAAATATGAGCAATTGAAAAATGGTTCAAATATATATGTATACATACACACCTTTTTTTTTTACCAAACTATCGCTATGAATCTATTTCAAAAATTTTGTTGGCATTAAATGACCCACTTAGGTTTTGATATACCATAAAACAAAACAACCAACCAACCAACCAACCAACCAACCAATCAACCAACCAACCAACCAACCAACCAACACACACACACACGCACACACACATATATATATATAAAAGTGGACATTGAAGTAAGCACCCAGATGCGACAACCAGTTTCATGCTAAACGCAATCATCAGGCCATGTGCGTTGTGTTTTTGCTCGACTATTTATATATACTTTTTTTTTGTTTTAAGCAATTCACCACAAGCAAAGCGGGGATGCCACTAGTACGCAAGGGGCTATAGAGAGTGTAAGTAAAGGAAAAGACTGGGTATAGGGTGGGGGTTGAGGAAAGGATAAAAAGACGAACGGGGGAGGATAATAAGAAGTACAGGAATCAAGGCAACAGAAGATGTCGATTGGCATTACATTTAAATTTTTGAAGATTATTGTTATATGTCAGTGATGCATTGTGGGTACTATATTGCATTGTGGGTAGTATATTGTAATATTCTAACGGTTATTTTGGTTGTGATAACATTTATGTTTCGAATTATTCTAGGGGCTATTGAGTGGGCATAATTGTGGATCCAAATGTAGATTTTGAGCTATTTATAGTGTTGTTTATTAACTTCTTGAAAGTTTATTATTGATTATTTTATTGTTGGTTCTTCTTATTACGATTTTTTTTGTGTTTATCTGTGCGTTACTTGTTTCTTTATTTACTTATTTTTGTTTAATTTATTTATTTTCGTTTCGTTTTCAGTTTTCGATATTTAAGCAACGTAGTAAAAACTTGTTTTCGTGTCTGCATTTCGAGATGAGTTCTGATCGCTTATTTAATAGTTTGTGTTGGTCTGGGAGGGTAGTTATATATATATATATATATATATATATATATATATATATATATATTTAAATATATAAGGGAAGATTGCTAAACGCAATCATCAGGTCACCTGATGATTGCGTTTAAAATGAAACAGTCTGTCCCCTCTGAGTGTTGACATCAGTGTTCACTTTTATATCTACATACGCTCTATCTCTGATATCGAGCACTTTATCGCATAAATATACCATACCTTAAAACTATATATATATATATATATATATATATATATATATATATATATATATATATATATATATGTTTGTGTCTGTGTGTTTGCGTAAGTGTTGAAAATATACAAGAAGTTGTTTCCTGAATTCGTTTGCTAGTTGGAAAGTGTCTCACTAATAATAATAATAATAATAATAATAATAATAATATTTTAAATACTATAATTGGTTACACGAATACTGCATTATCGCAGTGATTAAGCTGTCATTTATCCGATTATCGCCCAGTTAAAACGCATGCCAAGAACCAACACAACAACAAAATGCAAGAAATCTGACAAATCCTTCCTAATAACACATGAGAAACTATCAAAAACGACTGCAAACTCCTGGAAGCATTAGATGAAAAAAGAAAGAACAAAAAATCGAACACAGCCTGTGTTAAATTTAGGAAGAAACATACAACGTATATTTCATTACAAAAAAGGACACAACATCAGGAACTGATGCTTGCAGACGCAATACTTCGTGAAAGCCATGTGACGTACGAAGACACGATTGTTTATACCAACATCAAGAATGTTGATTATTAGGATGATTATAAGCACTTCAGGGCCCACTAGTGAATGCTGGGAGCAAAACGGATCCGGTTGGAGTTTGAATAAGAGCTGTTGTCAAGCTTACCACGTCTCGTGTTGTCTTTGTGTTGATTCGACTTTTCAGCGGCCAGTCTCATATAATTTATCTTTCCACACTAAACCCAGTGAAGCAGTGACATTTGAAAAAAAATGAGACTGACACAGCGCACATACACACACGCACATACATATACATACGTAAACATCAATAATGTTTCTAAAATAGTAAACTTGTATTATATATACATATATATATATATATATATATATATATATATATATATATATTGGACAGCAACCTTTCGTGTAAACATGTTTCGTTAAATATGACAGACAAGGAAATGTTAATTTTTTTCCAGCGTTCTTAAATTTTTCCGTTTGTTGGGATTAAGGAAGCGAAAAAAATTGTTCATATTGTCCATTGTTCCAAGCGATTTCGTCCAGTTCTTCAGCCCTTTTCAAGGGGGGGGGTTGTTTAGCTGTTGTTAAATTATCTTCATGTTTTGTCTTGTTTTGAATACAAGTAAGAGCGTTTATTCCGAGCCTTACCGTATTGAGTTCGGCTTGAACTCAAGTGAACACCTTTCTATTATATATATATATATATATATATATATATATATATATATATATATATATATATAAACAAAACGGACGTCATGTTATACTTTAGGTACCTTTCGACCAACACTTTTTCAAAGGTATACGTTAGCAAATTGGAACACAAAGACACACTTATACCGGCTTATATACGAGTTGGAATTCGTTTGTTCCCAAGTCCTGTAAGATTGGTCTGATTGTGACCCTGGTTCATCGCGCTATGATGATCTGTTCCCCTGAACTGTTAGATGGAGAACTCATTACTATTCGGAATATTTTTGAAAATAATGGATATCCCATCAACATTATCACACGTGTTATTGACAGCAAAATCAAGCGCTTCAAGGAACCAGTGGTGTTTGAACCGAGCCGTTGCCCTATGTATTTAAAGTTACCTTGGCTTGGTAGGAAATGTCAGTTATTATCTGACAGAATTTCAGCGTGTATTTCGTCTTGTTACAATGCTGTTAAGCTGCGCACAGTTTTTCAAACAAGATCTGTGTTTCCGTCCTTTAGTAAAGATAGGTTGTCCTATTTTCAGAAAAATTTAGTTGTTTAGAAGTTTAAATGCCGATGTGATGCGGTGTACATAGGACGAACCAATCTAAGGTTGGAGACGCGAGTTGCGCGCAGCATGTTCCCGCCTATCTGCATTCTAGTCGTCGGAGCCAATCTATAAGAAGAACTACTCAGGCAGTCCATGATTCGCCCGTCGGACAGCATTTGCTCGACAGCCATGTTTGTGCCACCGATTATGAAGATTCTTGGTTCTCAATATTACATAGTGCTCGCTCGGTATACAATCTTCGAGTCCTGGAGGCTGTATTTATAAAATTTCATCAGCCCAGACTGTGCAGACAAAAGGAGCATTTTCTACGCTCCTTACGCTTGTTGGAGGGACTGTGAGTGTCTTTTTTCCTTTTTATACTATTGTGGAACTTGCTATTTTCCCCCGACTTTTGAATTTTAATTATTTGTAATTAAAATTTATCTCTTTTTAATCGCGTTCCAACTTTCCCTTCTCATTCGTTATATTGAGTTTGTCTTCGTTTGCGTTCCAATTTGCCAACGTATACCTTTGAAAATGATTTTTAGGATAGGTTCGTATGAATAGAATATGTATTCTTTGGTTTAGGTTGGTAAAAAAGTATAGTAGCCGGTAATAGCCAAAATCCAGAAGAGATCATAAAAACATCTAACCAGAGAGAACAGTTAACAGACAAAAGTATGATGGTCGATAAAGGCTAAACTTCAGAAGAAAACATTAATGAGAAAGATAAGAGCAAGAACAAAGTGGTCGGGTTAACGCCGTCTTGCTGGAAGTCCCCACCAAAATGTAAAATCAACATAACGGAGTTCCTCAAGAAAGCCAAGAGATATGCGCATCTTGTTACAGAAGATGGGATCTTGACAAATCCGGTGGAACAGCAGAAAGTTGAAAAAAGTGTCAGTCTTTGTGGTGGACAAGCGTTCGCGCAAAATTTGTCACTCCACAAAAGACACCGTCATAAAATCGTTGACGTCCTTGCGGGTTAAATCACAGAGAGTCATAAAAGGAAAAGTGTTTTTCATGTGGGACGTACTTCTACCCATGCCTGCCGACTGGCTATGGGCCATGTATCGGTATATGAAGTCCCTCTTCCGATCGTCGCGGAGCACTTCGCCGCCTATCTATGCCAATTCGGACAGATACTCAGTGCTTCCTCTGACGATCTGACCGGGGATGGAGCTTCGAATTGATGATAGATCGCAAGGCCTTCGTCTCCATCGCCAACTGTCTGGATGTAGAAAATGCCTATTATAATAACCGGCCTCTGGAGTTCTGGCCCCCGCCGATTCAAATCCCCTTTTGGTCGAGTCTGTTGTTTCCATCTCACCTGTAATGGATATACCAGCGACTGGGACCAGAGTGGTTAAACCCCCGGTTAAACCCTCATTATCCGAAAAGCCTTTGCCTGTCGCTTGTGCGGTTGCGGAAAAGGAAAAAGGGGAATGGCAGGTCGTTGGCAAGGCTAGGGTGAAACTTCGGGATGCGGAACCTTGTTCCACAGAAGCCCCTACGGGTAATGACACAGACAGACACACTCTCTCTACCAGTTCTAAGGCCGAGTCCCAGACCAGCTACGCCGATCAGCTGAGACAACAGAAAATGAAATTTGAACCATCTTTTGAGAAAGCTGAGAAATTACAGAACCTAAAAGAGGATCTAAAGGAGAAGCGTCTCTCTAAAAGAATTGGCCCTTCTTGCTCGGCACTGTCTTCCCCATCCACAAAACAACACATCATGGCTCCTCCTCCAGTGGTTAAATCTCTATCTCCCACTCCTAAAATGACCAGCTTAAAGAAGGCCTCCATTCTCCAAGTTTCCCAAGAAAAAAACTACTACCAATGCCCCTAATCAATCCCCTGTCCAAACTCCTATCAGCTCACCAAAGAAAACCGAAAACACCTAAGTCTACTGAATCAACAAATAAAAAAAAAGTCTAAGCCCATTTATAACACAGGGGAAGACGTGTGCCGGGTCACGAAGGCCCAAGAAGAAAAGGCATTAATTGAATCGAGGAAAATTAAAGACCTGAAATTCCTAATTAATTTTAAAACTTTAAACGGTTTAGACATTGAAGACCCTAGAAATTTCCCAAATGCAGATAGAATATTAACAGGCTCTTTCTTGACCTTCAGCGTTTCAGGGTGAAGATTTGTTGTGTGCAGGAGACCCGTTTTTCAACTCGCAACCATGAAGACATTCTGTCTAGGGAGTTTTCCGTCTATTCAGCATATTTTGATGGGCGCTATAATGCATCTCGCTGACATACTGCGTGCATCACATAGCCGGATAAACTGATTGACTACAAACGCGGGCATACGTGAGGCTTTTCGTGACTACTTTCAGGATCTGTTCACCAGGGAGCCCAGTCTGAGCATTGTTCAGTTCAACACCTGACTTTAACTGACTTTCCCTGCCTCGAGTCAGCTGAAGCGGCTGGGTGCAAGGGTCCAATCACAGAGTCGGAAATCTGGGAAGCTCTATAGCAAGTTGGCCGGGACAAATCTTCAGGTTTAGATGGTCTACCTACGAACTGTACTTGAGTAGTCGCCCGCTTTCGTTCATTTGATGGCACTGATTTTCACAATTGGTTAAAGCAGAGGTCTATACCTCAAGGCTTCATCAGAGGTGTAATCAAGTTGCTTCGCAAGGACAAAAACGGTGGGGATGGGATAAGTAACTTTCGATCTTTAACGATGTTAAATACAGTTTAGCCAAGATCTTAGTCAAACATTTGTAGGCTGTTCTCTCTAGTCTGATTGTGCTGTGAAGAGCAGGCCTATTCAGGACAACTTTCATATGGTACGCTTGATCATTGAGCAAGTTCACAGTGAAGCCGCGCTGATCAATTTAGATCAGTCCAAGGCATTCGACAGGGTGAACCATCACTTTCTGGAGGCTGTCCTTTCGGCGACCGGTTTTGGGCCGTACTTTCGCTCCTGGATCCGACTTCTGTATGCGTCCCTTGGTACGCTAGTGGAAGTGAATGGGGTTCGATCGGAGCCTTTCGTATTTCCTCGCTCCATTCGCTAAGGTTGTCTGCTTTCGCCTTTCTGTCCTTGCTTTGAAACCTTTCCATCGCAAGTTAAAGACGAATCCAGTCTTACGCAGAATTTCTCTAGCTGGAGCTACCACCTCAGCCAGGTATTCCATCTACGCTGACGACTTTGCGGTTCTTGTGTCGAGCAGAGCCGAGATTGACGAAGTCAGCAAAGAAATCAGAGGGTATGAGACGGTAACAGGGGTCAAGATCAACCGCGATAAGTCTGTTGGCTGGTGGTTGGGTGCGTGGAAGGGAGTTTCTCTTCCCGGTCCTTTTCTTTGGACGGACGAGCCGGTCAAGATATTCGACGTCTAGTTTGGTCCCGATCTCTTGTTGGAAATGAATTGATCGGAAGTGCAAGAGAAAACCGAGGTTGCAGTTCGACTGTGGCCCCTGGGGAATCTTTCTTTAAAGAGGAGGGCGGAAATGTACCTCGATTCTCCTTTACTGACACTGTACTTCCACTTCCTCTACCACACCAATTTCATTAGTAAGGGTCTTGTACTTCTTGTGGGGAGGCAAGTCCACTAAGGTATCTCGGAAGATCTGTTAGCTCCACACTTCTGAAGGCGGTCTCGGTATGCCTAGTGTTAAGGTTCACCATTTTACGCTTCGCATCGCGTTCCTAGATCGAATGTGTTGCGAATCGGATGAGGAGGGCGAATTCTTGGTGGAATTAAGGAATTAAAATAAGAATTTCCCATCGCTGAGAATTGTGCACTCGTGCGAGGAGGCGGGCCCCCGTTTACCCTGAGTCGAGTGCTCCTTCTATCGTGAATGTCGTATTGCTCTGAAAACCCTCTTACGAGCATCGGATGACCCCTCCAACGTCCAGGCGTTGTCGCGAAGGGCATTATATCATGTGTTAGTTAGGGGTCCGTACGAGATAATCTGATTGACGAGCTCGGTCTTACGAAGCAGGAGGCTCGCTCAATATGAGCGCCTGGGTTGAAATGTCTCAATAACGATGAGGCATCACTCACCTGGCTGGTGATTCGCAGGGCCCTCTGGGTCGGCAAAAAGCTTTGTTCGGCTGATTTGGAGAAATCTCCAAACTGCGTTCGCTGTGATGGGGAGGTGGAGACCTTGGGTCACGCTTTCTTTCATTGCAGACTCGTAGTCCCGTTGTGCAAGTTTATTGAAGGTATCATGGTTATTATGCTGCGCGGAAAGTTCTTTGTTCTCAAGACCAGTTCTGTCTGTAGCAATGTGGCGCCGCCGTTGACGAGGGCTGAACTCTACGTGTTCTTTTGATTACTAGGTGTTATGAGAGTCGTGATTTGGACGACGCGTCAGAAGGAATTCTATTGGGTGAGAAGTTCACTTCTTCCCAACTGATCTTGTACTTTAGGCATCTGCTTAAAGTCAAAATTAGGACGGAAAAGCGGCGGCTCCCTTCATCAAAATTTGGCAAAAGGTGGTGGAATCTTGCGCGTTTGTGTCGAGTAAAAGGGACTGACTTGGAGTGGCACTTTGATGTCATTTAGGCATTAGGATATTTCGCTGTGTTGAACATTGGCACCACTCCGAAATTAGATTAGTTTAGGGTTGTTTTTTGTCTTTTAGTTTCTTCCGTTAACTTAGCGAGCGGATGTCTGCTCATTGACCCTTTTATTTTTGTCCCTATTTTTCTTTGGTTTAGTTCCCCATTCCCTCCCTCATTAGGTGGTCAGTGATGTCAGTTCTCTGGTGGATGCGGGGCGCCTTTAGTTTCGGGTGTGATTTTCGTATTTGTTTTTGTGTTTGCTTGAGTGTGTGTTTGGGTGAGCGTTTGGACGAATGGCTATTGTATATTATTAAAGTCCCTCATTGATTTCGTCAAGTTAACTGGTGTTTCTGCTACAATTAAGGATTGGGGGGGGGGGTTATTACTAAAACTATTTTATATAGTTTCTTGTAAATAGTTTCAGGTTCAGATTTTAAATTGTCGTATTCCCTTCCCCACACAGACATGAATTGTACATATGGGGAGTAATTAGGACTTCATAAAGACATTGAGGTATTATGGTGGATGTTGTAAGAATGATAAGTAAGAATGCGTTGTATTGGTGTAAGGATTATTGTGGTTCGTTCGGGTCAGTGATTGTGGCTAGCTAAGTTAAATGTTAAGACAGAAGACGACAGTCATTTCCCCATCCCCCATATTGGCCTTGTGCCACATTTTGTATATATTATACAAATAAATATTGCAGTCAATGCGACTCGAGTTATGCTCTTTCTTCACTCCTTAGTCATCAGACTGGGATCAAAGTGTAGAATCTGTTCTCCTCATCTCTAATGGCAATGGTAAGATTAGCCGTTTCCTTATAAGGAAACATTCGTGTTTCATTAACCGAACAGCCAGTGTTACTCAAGTTATGCTTTTCTTCACTTCTTAGACATCAGGCTCGGATCAAAGTGTAGTATCTGTTCTCCTCATATCTAATGATCATATTAGCCGTTTCCTTATATGGATACTTTCGCATTTCATTGACCGAACAGCCAGTGCTACTCGAGTTATACTTTTCTTCATTCCCTAGCCACCAGGCTTGGATCAATGTGTAGTATCTGTTCTTCTCATCTCTAAGGGCAATGGTAAGATTAGCCAGAACATTCGGCATTTCATTGCTACAATCAGTTGAAATTTATAAAATCTTTCTATTAAAACAAATTTCAAGAAAATAGTTTCTCAATCCAGTAACTGCTATCACTCTTTTTAGTACAGATATTGGTTGTGTTATTATTTTCTCTTCGAGTTACATGTGCAACCCGCTTTTGTTGTTGCTGCTGTTGAAAGTCCTGAAGCGATGTGGTTTCTAATATTTTGTACAGTTTTTTTTATGATTTTGTAGCCGGAATGGTTCTCAGTAAGAGTTATAGGCTCCGTTTGCTGAATGCCATTTTTAATCGTTGATCTGAGAAAGCGGTTGTATACACTTCTACTCAGAATCAGAAAGAGACAGCTGAAATTCCTTGGACACAATGAGGAAGGAGTGCTTGGAAAATTTAACCCTCACGGGACATATTGAGGGCAAGTCTTAAAATGGCAACAGAAAGAACACTTCTACTCGGAATCAGGAAGAAACAGCTGAAATTTCTTGGGCACATAATGAGGAAGGAGGGCTTGGAAAACTTAACCCTCACGGAGCATATTGAGAGGATGTCTTAAAATGGCAACAGAAAGAACATTTCTACTCAGAATCAGGAAAAAAAAGTTGGAATTCCTTTAACACATAATGAAGAAGGAGGGCTTGGAAAACTTAACCCTCAAAAGGCATATTGAGGGCAAGTCTTAAAATGGCAACCAAAAGAACACTTCTACTCAGAATCAGGAAGAGCCAGCTGAAATTCCTTGGACACATAATATGGAAAGAAGGCTCGGAAAACTTAACGCTTACGGCGCATGTCGAGGGCAAGAGTGATAGGGGCAGCGAGGAACCTATCTGACGAGGTTGGGTGAATAGATGGCGGAACGGGGAGAAGCTTGACATAGGGAGAAACGCTGCTAAGTGCCTCGAGTGATAGGAAATTGTGGAGAGCCATGATCGTCCATGTACTGAAGGGACATAGCATATGAAAGAAGAAGTTTTTATTAATTTCACATCTTGAATTTTAAAATGGATTCATGGTAGCGAGACTGAGAACATTTGACCTCTAATCTTAGACTGGTTAACACCCAAGTCAGGAGATTCCAGCTTGTCCTATCTTTTAGCCCAGAGCTGGCGGAAAACTGATTCTTATCTTTTCCAAGGGCAATAGTGCAAAGTGAACGAAACAAACATCGTTAGAATTTGAACCTGCCACGCTTGCTCCACTAACCATTAAACTATACCCTCACCAACGATCTTCTCAATTCTTCTTCTTCTTCTTCTTCTTCTTCTTCTCCTTCTTCTTCTTCTTCTCCTTCTTCTTCTTCTTCTTCTTCTTCTTCTTCTTCTTCTTCTCCTTCTTCTTCTCCTTCTTCTTCTTCTTCTTCTTCTTCTTCTTCTTCTTCTTTGTGCCGTGTTCCTTTAGAACGATGGTGATCGTGGCTCTTCACGATTTCTTGTCTCTTTTAGCTCTTAATAAATTGTCTTTTTGCCATCTTTCCCAAACTCTGATCCGCCATCCAATCAAATCTGACAGGTGGGTCGGGCGTTGCTTTCCTCTGTTTCCTTTACCTTCAATCTGTCTCGTGAGTGTCAAATTTTCCAAGCCCTCTTTCCTCATTACGTGCCCTAGAAAGTTTACTTTTTGCTTCAATTTTCTCTTGAACTTCATTTTTCGGTTTATGTTATTGTTATGGTAATTTACCCACGCACGCATGGACTCTCCCAGCTATAAATAGGAGCAGGTACTACCTTTTGGAGAGGGAAGTTTCCAGCAGTCAGATCGGACAGTCGGACCGAACATTCTTGCTGTAACACTCTCGTTTTTATATGTTTGTATTACTGTTTCTGTTAATATATTTGTTTAACTCAATTCTTCTCTTTGTGTCTTTATTTCTGGCCTTAACAAGGCCACCACAGGTATCCTCAGCATTCTTCTGTAGAACCAGATTTCTGTGACCTCGAGTTTCTTAACTTCTGCAGAGATTGTCCAGAATTCAATGTCACATAGGAGGACTGATACTACATAACAGTTCAGTACTCGTTTCTTTGTTTCTAACAATATTTTTCTGTATCTTAATATTTTGCTTAGGATTTGGAAGGCATCTTTGGTTATACGAATTCGTCTTCCGATTTCAGTGTCGCACTTGCCGTCTTTTGTTAATAGGCTACCCAGATATCTAAATTGTTGCACCTGTTTGATTTCGGTAACCTCAATCTATAGTTTGCTATATAGTTTGGCCTGTCCCTTTTGCTAAAAACCGTGCGTTCAGTCTTCTCACAATTGGTGTTTAATCCTTTATTCTCGCTTTCCTTCATTACTATCTACAGTTTTTGTTCGGGTTTAGGAACATCCTCCTTCTCTACTACTACATCCGCGTCCTGGGTAAGACGATAAACTACGTTCAGCTGCAAGGCCTCTGATCAGGAGGTTTTGGGGAGCGTGGAACCACCTCTTAATTGCTGGTGTTCCCAGGTCCACCCTGACCCGGGGTAGTAGCACCTGTTAGGGTCCCAGCTACGGACAAATAGTTAACTATTACCAGGAATGCTTTTTTTGGAAAAGTATTACCAGAAATACAATTTTGAAGGAAAATATTAACAGAAACAGATTTTTGAGAAGACAAAATATTACCAGCAATAAAGAATTTTGTCAACATTGAGTAGCCCATTGGGGTTGGTGTGCCATGGAACAAAATAAACCAAACCTATCTAAACCAAAGAATACATATTCTATTCATATGAATCTATCCTAAAAATCTTATCGGCATTGAATAACCCATTGAGGTTTACATGCCGTGAAGCAAAATAAACCAAACCAATCTAAACCAAAGAATACATATTCTATTCATACGAACCTATCCTAAAAATGTTGTCGGTATTTAAACAAATCATTGAGGTTGATATGCCGTAAAACAAAATAAACCAAACTAAACCACCATTAGATCCGATTGACCAAATTATACATCGATTATGGAGGCTCGACTGGTTCGAAAGTCTAAAATTTGGCCGGCACAACATTTGCGGTTACCGATTTTGTTGTCATATCTTGTTAAAAGGCATGAAATCAAACTTCCCTACGCCCTATCCTATGCCTGTCTCATTTTGAGGTTGTCACATCGCAGTTAAAGAAGAGAGCTGTGTAAAACGAGAATGATGGCGATGCCGAGTATGTCACCTTCGCTTTAACGTTCTCCTAGGCACATATTTCACTTTTTTAAAGTAAGTACCGAGGTCAGAGTGTAAACGTGTTACAGATAAATCAATTAGCATGATAAGCAGGATATGCCTCAGGTAATTAATAATGACTAATGTTGTTAGAGAATTTTATATATATATATATATATATATATATATGTATATATATATATATAACGGGTGTAACAGCAAAATTGTCCATCCCACAAAATGTTTAATATCTAAAAAAACACTAAACAAATTGAATTTCTTTTTTCTAGGTTCTCTGCTGAGACGTTTATCGATCGTGATTCCATTTGCCATTAGAATCATTAAAAAAATCCATTTGAGTTTTTCAGCTAGAAAGAGAACAGCCCCACTATATCTTCCCAGCTGAGCAATGGTGAGAGGAAATAGATCATTCAGGCCTTCAGTGATGGTGCCAACATTCATAGTCTGGCTTCCACCTTTAAAGTCCATTCAAGAACCACCGAGGGAATATTGAATAAGTTTTAAAAAGAGGGGACATCAGAGAGGAAAACTGAATCAGGAAGTCAGGAAGAAGGATCATCATTTCAACTTAGAGTTAAAGATATCAATTAGAAAAGATCCAACCCAATACATAAGACGTTTGGCACGTGAGAAAGGAGTTTCAGCTATGACAGGTATCCTCAGCATCCTTCTGTAGAACCAGATTTCTGTGGCCTCGATTTTCTTAACTTCTGCGGAGATTGTCCAGCATTCAATGTCACATAGGAGGACTGATACTGCATAACAGTTCAGTACTCGTTTCTTTGTTTCTAACAATATTTTTCTGTATCTTAATATTTTGCTTAGGATTTGGAAGGCATCTTTGGTTATAATCGTACGTGAAACGCGTGAGGCATCTTGTTACTACAAGACAGAAAGTTAGAAGGTTAGAGAGGGCAAAGATCATCTTGAATAAGTTGGAAAATGATCCTGGAATAATATATATATATATTTGAACTTTATTTCTATCCTTCATGAGCTTTCGATCCTTAGCTATGAGCAATTAATGATGAACATGTTCATTTCATTTATGATCCATTTCATTACGATTCTTTTGTTAAGCTTGGAGAGTAATTATACATTCTAATTGCTCAAAGCAGAGTCCAATAGTGTTATAAAAACCTCTGAGGATTCCAGTAAGATATCTCTAATCATTTCTAAGATACAATGGTTCTAAGCTAAATCTAAGAAATGGAAAATTTGCTTTTACACGATGTTGACAGTTTTGCTATTACATCTGGTATATATATATATATATATATATATATATATATATATATATGATTAATGCAAATAAAATTTCACTTAGCTGATTTATTCATCACGTGTCTCTCTCTCACACGTTCTCTCTTCATATATATATATATAATGTATGTATGTATGTGTGTGTTTGTGTGTGAAAATTAACACGTAAATAAAATATATCAATAAAGACAATATAAAAAAGATAAAAGAAAAAACTTTTACCAATGCGTTTTGTTCTCTGATGGACTTTATAAAATATTAATCTTGGTATAGTCTTTCAGGAGACGAAACGGGTTTGTAAAGAAACGTTTTCCTTTTGTCATTCATATATATATATATATATATATATATATATATATATATATATATATATATATATATATATACAGATAAATTATATTAGTTATGTATATGGGAAGCAACCCGTCTTTAATACATGTTTTATTTAAAAATAACTGACATGGCACTTCTGTTTAGCGTTTTTCTTGTGTGCAATCAAGAGATTTCTTTCTAGCGGAGGCAGAATATGTGTAGAAATTGTCCAAGTGATTGTTCGTTCCGATGGCTTTTAGCTAATCGGTTAACCGCTGGGTCTCACCTATCACCAGATCTCACATGTGGCTCCTAGAATCTGTGGCATGCAACTGCGGCAACCCCCGGGCAACGGCTTTGGCAGACCGGCCAAACCAGGTAGCCGACGGGTCTGAAACCCCGAGTGAGTTAGGCTTGGGCCGTGCCAGCTCTACTGTATGCGAAAACTGACTCCCGGCGGAACAATCGGACGAGATCACCTGTGGATCCAACGGTTGTCAAAGCGGTGGTAGCGTCCTAGAGCATGGACGTGATACCTAAAGAAGTCCTGGTCATCCACTTCAGCCTGGTAGTCTCCCGTCGTAGGCTGAGAGAGTGGGATTGTCTCCGTGCAACCGATCTTCTCGCTATAGAATCCTCATGCACAGGTCCGTTATGCAACTCATTATTCTATCATTATGTAATAGTGACCGACTATTAGATTCTGTCTGCTTGAGGGGCTAGCCGATCCTTATTGTAGACGCGCATTTGTGTCCATTCAAGATCCACCTATGGTTTGTACCGTAACTATGCTAAGCGGACCTTAGTTACAGTTTGTGGAGGAGAGCGCATAATTTGGCCTAATCAACATTCAAATTGTATCTTCCTGCTAGCGCAACTATCGACCCAGAATTTCACACACATGACTTGGGTCAATATATATATATATATATATATATATATATATATATATATATATATATATATATATATATATAAGTAATATATATATATATATAAGTAATATATATATATATATAATTTATATATATATATATATTATTTATATATATATATATATATATATTATTTATATATATATATATTACTTATATATATATATAATTTATATATATATATATATAATTTATATATATATATATATAATTTATATATATATATATATATTATTTATATATATATATATTATTTAAATATATATATATATTATTTATATATATATATATTATTTATATATATATATTATTTATATATATATATATATTATTTATATATATATATATATTTATATATATTTATATATATAGTATTTGGGGAAAAGAAGTATGATAAAGTGGAAAAATCTTCGTGTGAAGCGTTTCATCCTTTAGGACTTCATCAGACTAAAGTGGTGTTTGCGTTGATGCGACTGCACATGCGCACGAACGAAAGAGAGGCGCTGAAAATTTTTAATTTAAAGTCATTTTTCTTTTAGTATGCGTTTTGGGTCTATAATCGAGACGATTTCATTTAGATTGTTTTTCTTTTTGTTTTCTCTTTCCACATGTTCCCGAGAAATTTCAACAGCCTTTTTCTAATGTTAAGTATAAATGTCTTTTTTGTTTCCATTGTCTCTAGAACTTCGTCGTTGATCACATGTTCGTTCTATGGTTTCCTCAGTAGCTTTCTGTAGAACCACATTTCTGTTGCTTCAAGTCTCTACTTTATCTTTGAGAAGATTGACCAGCACTCACTGCCATACAGGAAGACAGATATCAGGTAACATTTCAGTACTCTTTTCTTTGTCTCTAAATACTTTTCTTATCTTTTGGAATGCTTCTTTGGCCATCGCAATACATCTTCGGATCTCAGTGTCGCACTTTCCGTCCTCTGTTAGAACACTTCCCAGATAACAAAGTTAGGATGCTTGTCTCCGTTGGTAGTTGCATGAGTAAAAGAAAAACTTGTAGTTCCAACGAATGATGTATTTCATGGAAATATTTCAACTAGTTGTTGCTAGCCTTGGTCACTCCTTTAATTTGAGTAAAAAAATCCAAAGAAACTAGAAATGCTTAAGAATTCAAATCAAGGGTAAAAAAAAAACAACCGAGTTGATGACGTTTACAAAGTAAGAGCATACGCTTTTTTTTTACCGAGATTCATGCCTTATTCGTATCAAAGTTAGGATGCTTGTCTCTGTTCGTAGTTGCATAATTAAAATTAAAAAAACTTGTATTTCCAACGAATGATTTATTTTATGGTAATATCTCGACTAGCAGTTGCCAGTCTTGGTCACTCCTTAATTTGAGTAAAAACAGTGCAAAGAAACTAGAAACTGTTAAGAATTCAAATCAATGAAAAAACCCATTTGATGACGTTTACAATGTAAGAGCATACGCTTTTTTAGCGAGGTCCGTGCCTTATTCGTATCAAAGTTAGGATGCTTAATTACACTTCCCAGATATTTAAATTTTCGTACTTGTCTGATTTAGTATCCCTGATTTGTAATTTGCATTTTGGCCTCAGCCTTTTTTGTTGATAACCATGAATTCTGTTTTCTTGTAGTTTATGCTTAGTCCTTTCTTGTCGCTCTTCTTCGCTACCTTCTGTTGGTGCTTTTGTAGTTTCTTTTCCGTGTCTGCTATCAACACTGCGTCATCTTAAGATTGGTGTAAAGATTGTGGCTGCCAATAATGAATCCTGGTAGGACTTCTAATCCTCTACGAATTTGCACGCTTGGCGTCGTGTCAGTAGCTCGTTTCAGGAAAATAAATGAGAAATGTTAAAGTCCGTAGTTTCAATGAATTGTCATGAAAAGGAAATGTTCATACAACAGATTAAATCATGTGAGACAAAATAATATTAAAAAAATGTTTAAAGCAAAGATAAGCGAGTTCGTTGCTCACAGAAGGGATACATGGTGGGTATACTTTGAAAAGTAAACGAAGTGAGATAATTTGAAATACTTAGCTTACTTGGATTGTTGAAGAAAATTTATTTGAAGTTACGCGTGCCTGGTTAAAAGGCCGATAATATAATTGGAGTATAACTTGACACTTGCGAAAACTTCAACGCTGGACGCGGAGAACAGAAACAAATCCTTTCTCATGACTTCAGGAACCCTACTCTTATTAATTTAGTTTTTCTCCTCGTTTTATATAAAAAAGAATTTCACATAGGCTTTCTACTTTTTTCTTTCTTCTTTTTTTACTTAACGGCTAATTTTCTGTGAAGACAAAACAATTTCAAATAGGCTCACGAATTTATTTCTGCCTTTTTTCAATCTCTGTGAATGCAAAATTTTCATTGATCCAAATAAAATTTCGTACTCACCGCAGGGGCGTGTTTACTTTGCGTAATTCAAATTGAAAAATCGTGTCAAACTTACTATGACAAGTCGGGGCATTTAAACTCGGACGCTGACGTCTGTCTGAACGAAATATTACATAACAACAAGCACATGAGATAGAAAAAGATAGTCTGGGTACATGTCTTGCTAATTGCAGTAGGAAAGAGGCGGTGGATTATCTATTGACTTTGCCACTGATTAATCAACGTTCGATGACCTTAATCGAGAGTTTGTGTCTAATCCGTGCGACTCGCGTGTGCGCATAGTGTATATAACTATTATTATAGTAATAATAAACAATCGCGATTATTGTCATTATAGAATACCTGGTCTTGTCGATGGCTGTACGGTATGTGCTAAGCCGGGGTTACATAAGCGTTTGAATTCAGAGCTGTCTTTCTCATAGACTGGTTGCCAACCACGGCTAGAAAGTCCAATTTGCCCCGCTACTTAACTCATAGCTGATGGGAAAAGTAATAATTATATTGAATCAATTGCTGGGAATTTACTGCTACGAATGATGGTTTACGGTGTCGTGCCAGGAAAGATTATTCACCGTGTCGTGCCAGACAATTTTTCTCGTCAGAATCCATCTTGCCCATTTATAAATCTACCATTCGTCCGTGCATTGAATACTGCAACCCTATCTGGTCTGGTGCTCCTACTATACGAGGTCTGTCTGAAAAGTAACAGGACTGGTGTCACAATTTTTTTTTCAATTCAAGCAACAAACTACGTGGTTTTCCCTTCACAGTTGTCGCAATCAAGTCTAATGCATTTTCCCATCCGTCTCTGCCGCGCTTCTATGTGCTTCTGCAAGGATTCTTTCTGGATGCCGCTCAGTTCTGTCGTTACGGCCCTCTTGATGGCGTCTACGTCTTCGAAACGGGTCACCTTGATGATCCCCTTGAACTTGGAGTAAAGAAGAAAGCCTCACGGAGCAAGATCAGGTGAATAGGGAGGATGTTCATGTACGGCGAGGTTTTTCCTCGGTCACGAACTGTCGGATGCTCAGGGCGTTGTGAGCAGGTGCATTGTCGTGGTGAAGCAGACACGATTTATCCTGCCACAAAAGTATGTGAAAAAAATGTAATGGCTTTTTTTAATCGGAATATATATAGATGAGTTCTGTCTGAAAAGTAATGGGACTGGTATCACAAATAATTTATTTCAATTCCAAACAACAAACTACATGGTCTTCCCTTCAAAATAATCACCATTAGGTCAAAAGCATCTTTCCATCCATCTCTGCCACGCCTCTATGCCCTGCTGGAAAAATTCATCCTGGATGCACCACAGCTCCGTTACGGCCCTCTTGATGGCCTCCACGCCTTCAAAACGGGTCCCCTTGAATTTGGGGAAAAGAAAAAAGTCACACAGAACAAGATCAGGTGAACAGGGATGTTGTTCCCGTACGGCGATGTTCTTCTCAGCTCGGAGCTATCGGATGCTCAGGCCGTTGTGAGCAAGTACATTGTCGTGGGGAAGCAGCCACAATTTATCCTGCTACAAAAGGATGTGAATTTTTTTTGTTTTTTTATTCTGAAAATATATAGATGAGTTCTGTCTGAAAAGTAATGGGACTGGTATCACAAAGAATTTATTTCAATTCCAAACAACACACTACATGGTCTTCCCTTCAAAATAATCACCATTAAGTCTAAAGCATCTTTCCATTCATCTCTGCCACGCCTCTATGCCCTGCTGGAAAAATTCGTCCTGGATGCATCACAGCTCCATTACGGCCCTTTGAACGGCCTCCAAAGGACAGGAAATTGTGGAGAGTCATGATCGCAAAGGGTGGCTAGAGAGCATAATTTCCTCAAGGAAACCCATTATCAACAACCCCACTCCTCGGATGAGTAAGCCCTCCACCCACATTTTAACTCCAAATTTTAACATATATTTTCAACATTAATCACCTACATACTATATTTTTATGTTCTGCCACCTATGATTCCCCTCATGATGCACTATTCAGTAATGGGAGTATTGACCTGTATACTGAGGGCTACTTTCCAGTCACCCTCTTCTATACCATCTTTACTTCTATCATTATGGCTCCTTTACATACAAGTTTATTTTAAAACATTTTTATGTTTATACATTCTTTTTTTATACATACAAATATTTAAGTAAATGCTCTCTTTATAATAAACAGTATTAACGACATTCACCGCCATGAATGTCCGAGAAATTGTCACAGAAAATATGCGTCCTCCGACAGGAATCGAACCTGTATCCTATACGGAACCGTCATATAGGCTGACGTGCTTTTACCGATTTCGCCACAGAGGAGCGTTTCGGTTAGCAAGGTCGATCTTACTGTTTTTAAACTACAATTTTCCATGATTTTCTCACGTAATTGTAGGAATTTGTCCATTTCGTAATGTGTGACGTTATTTGTTTACATTTGGATATGCATCGATCAGATATGAATGTACGTGAGAAAATCGTAGAAAATTGTAGTTTAAAAACAGTAAAATCGACCTTGCTAACCGAACGCTCCTCTGTGGCGAAATCGGTAAAAGCACGTTAGGCTATATAACGGTTCTGTATGGGATACAGGTTCGATTCCTGTCGGAGGTCGCATATTTTCTATGACAATTTCTCGGACATTCAGGCCGGTAAATGTTGTTAATACTGTTTATTATAAACAGAGCATTTACTTAAATATTTGTATCTATAAAAAAAGAATGTATAAACATAAAAATGTCTTAAAATAATTGTCGGACTTTGTCCATTTCATAATGCGTGAAGAAACGTTATCTAAAACATTTTCTTTTATACAATTTATTTTTTTACTTGTGACTTCACTCTGCCCGAACCAAACCAATTCAACGATTCCTGTCGACAATTTGATCCTCACCAGCCTTGTGATCTAAATCAAACACAACGTGAGATAAGGCAAGGCTTGGATTGAAGTGATCCATTCAACGGTCAGTCATCGAACGGACCAACGGGGAGGACGTCATACTGAATGTCAGAGTACTTTTGAGGATATTAAAAAAATATTAACGTCGGACTTAAGTCTTGCGCATTACGATCCAAATAAGGATATTATTGTTGCAAGTGACGCACGCTAGTAATCTGGGCTTAGGAGCTGTAATATTACACAAAGAAAGTGATAGCATCTCTAAGAATTGAAATGTAAATAAAAAGCGTGCTGTGCAGCACCATACGGGAATTACCTGTTACGATTGAGAAGATCAGAAACAAAGCTAAAAAATAGAAAAATATATCAAAGAGAAAAGAAAACAAATTATGGACCAACAGTACAAAAAGAATGATGGTGAAAAGATTTTTTTCTATCTGTGATGGAATTTTGATGTACGGCGAACGGGTGGTGATACCAGGAACATTGCAAAAAAGAATATTAAAACTTCCATACCAGTCAACCCGGTATATCGCAGATGAAAGCTTTAATGAGAAGCTATGTTTTTTGGACGAATATAGATAAAGAAATAGAAAAAAAAAGTAAAATCATGCATAGGTTGAGCGATGGCGGCAAAGGCAAAATTCAGCCGAAAGACGGACAGGTATTAGGCAAGGCTGCATATAGACTTTGCAGGTCCAATGAAGAGACAGTATTATTTAATTGTGGTTGACAGTTTTTTCGTAATGGCCAGATGTGATTAAATGTAAAAATTCTACGTGCAGTGGTTCAATTTAAGTTTAAAATGTGTGATACACTGACATTCGCATTTATTATATAGATGATGAACAGAAATAAAAGTGACATTTTTAAAAAATTATCACTAAAATTGATAGTTAATTCTGCGACACCCTGTATATACAATCCAGGAATATGTTGAATTGATTTTTCTTTTCTACAGAATATCGTTATAAATAGTAGACCCAGACACAACTTGAACACACGTCTTTACAAATGGTAACCCATTTCCTTGCCACTTCATTATACAACCAATTCTTGGCCCCAATTTTCTCTGTTATATTTCATTTTGATTCCGTCATAAATTTCGGCCTTCTGGACAATATAGTGATTTTCCAAGCGTAGCTTGGATGTGGCACAAGGCCAAAAGTAAGGAGCACCCAGTGAGGACCGAACTCACTACTCATTCGTAATTGTTCTAGCGAAACAAGCTTGTTAACCATTACACCACCTCCAGGTGCCCGTCTGGACAGTATATACGGCTCCTTTTCTCGTTTCTCAAATGGACAGATTTATTTTTTTCTCTAGTTTTAGAGAAAAATAACGAAGGAGAAAGAGGGAGAAATAAAAAGAGAAGGAGAGAGATAAAGAGTGAGAGAGAGAGAGAAAGAGAGTGATAGAAAGCGAGAGGTTATAATGACTACGGTGGTAAAAATTTACGAAGGGGAAAAAGAGAGATAGAAAGAGAAAGACAGAGATAAATGTAGGGAGAGAGAGATAGAGTGAAAGCGAGATGTTAGAATGACTTAAGTTGGTAAAAAGTGAGGCAAAGAGAGAGAGAGAGACATAAAGAGAGAGTGATGAAGAAAGCATGATTAAGAGAGGTATAGAGAAATATATATATATATATAGAGAGAGAGCGGGGTTAGAATGATTTCTTCTATGTGGTGCTGTCTCCCTTCAGGACATATAGCTCTCCAAAACATCTTATCCCTTGTGGCAGTTTTTCTCCTTTTGCTAAGCACCCGCTAAACCGCGTTACGCCATTCATTCGCATAATCTCGTCAGGAAAGTGGCTCACCGCATTTCCCTATCTCACGTGTTCTATCTTGTCTGCAGTCGCTCTCTCACAGACGCGACGTTGCCTCGCTCTGTTTTTTTACAAATACTTTCACGGTAATTGCTCCGAGGAGCTGCTTTCGCTGGTCCCTAGGCCTCATGAATTTAAACGTCCTACGAGGCTGGCATCCCGTTCCCAACCCTTTCACCGTTGAAACTGTTAGATGTAGACGTCTCTTCTACTCCAATAGCTTCATGTCTCGCACATCTCGCCTGTGGAACTCCCTTCCTTATTCCTGTTTCCCTGACAAATACAAGCTCCAACTATTTAAGTGTAACGTCAATCGACATCTCCAGCTGCCTTGATCTATCCACTTCCCTTCTCCACATCCTTTCACCTTTCATTCCTATCTGCTCTCGCTCCAAATTTTCTGTAACCCCCTTGCCTTGATCGACCCACTATCTTTCTCCACATCCTCTCCTTTACCACTCCTATCTGCTCTTCCTCCAACCCTTCTTTAACCCCTTGCGTGCTAGTGGCCTCCAGCCTTGCTTGGGGTAATAAGCTTAAAAAAAAAAAATTCCCAGCGAGGATTAAGGTTTCCAAGCCTTTCTTCCTCATTGAGTCCAAGCAATTTCAGCTGTCTTTTCCTGATTCACACTATAAGTGTTCTTTCTTTAGCCATTTATGCCCCGTAAGGGTTAAGTTTTCCAAGCCCTCATTACTCAACATGTGTCCAAGGAATATCTTGAGAGAGAAAAAGAAAAAAGAAAAATGAATGAAACTGACGAGAAAAAGAAGAAAGAAAAATGAATGAAAAAGAGAGAAAAAGAAAAATGGCTGAAAGAGATGAGAGAGAGAAAAAGAAACAAGAAAAATGAATGAAAAAGAGAGAAAAAGAAAAATGGCTGAAAGAGATGAGAGAGAGAAAAAGAAACAAGAAAAATGAATGAAAAAGAGAGAAAAAGAAAAACAAAAAATGACTGAAAGAAATGAGAGAGAGAGAGAGAGAAAGAGAGAAAGAAAAAAAATGAATGAAAAAGAAGAAAAAAGAAAAATGACTGAAACAGATGAGAGAAAGAGAAATGGAAAAGAAAAATGAATGAAAAAAGAAAAATGACTGATAGAGAAGAGAGAGAGAAAGAGAAAGAGAGAGAGAAAAGAAAAGTGAATGAAAAAGTGAGAAAAAGAAAAATGACTGAAACAGATAAGAGAAAAAGACAAAGAAAAAAAGAAAAATGAATGAAAAAGAGAAAGTAAGTAAAAAGGAAAATGAAAGAGAGCGACGAGAGAGAGTGAGAGAGAAAAGAAAAAGTAAAATAAATGAAAGAGATGAGAGAGAAAAAGAAAAAACAACAATGAACTAAAGAGATGATAGAGGGAGAGGAAGAGAAAGAGAAGAAAAAGCAAAAAAAATGGAGAAAAATGAGTGAAAGCGATGAGAGAGAGAGAGACTAAAAAGAAAAAGAAAAATGAGTGAAAGAGAGAGATAGAGAGAAATAGGAAGAAAAAAGAAAAATGAGTGTAAGCAAGAGTTAGAGAGAGAAAAAGACAAAAGAAAAGAGTGAAAGAGACGAGAGAGAGAGAGATAGAGAGAGAGAGAAAGGGGGGGAGAAAAAAGAAGAAAGAAAAATTCGAGAAAGAGATAAGATAGAGAGAGAAAAAGGATCAGTATCAGTAAATCATTATTATCTCCCAGCAATTATTACCATCTATAATCATTTATAATCATCTTCTGACCTGCAAAAGGTTGATAAACCGTAAAAAAGAACAAATCATTTAATCGATCAATGAATTAACTATCAAAAACCATCTTCCAAGCTCTGGCTACTTTGATCTGAAACAGGAACTGTATCAATCCTCAAATTCAAACTGATTCATTTCAAACATCATCAGTAGTAAGATAAAGAGAGAACGAGTTCCCCAAATTGTTTAATATCTTCCTAGACTATGCTTTTTTTGCGTGGACTAGCATTCCGAATCATATCCGAAACGAATCTACTAAACGTTAGTCGGTTGATTTTCTTTAACGGCATATTAACACCTCTATGAGTTATTTAATACCGAAATCTAAATATTTTGAACGCAATTGTATGCCTTCAACTATAGATAAAAAGTTTTGTTTGTCATAAAATGTATTGGTGGCAATTCTACACTATTTACATTATTCGGACTATTGTCCTCATCTCTGTCGCCATATTTATTACAACGTTTCGGCCGTTGTACGCTTCGGCCTTCTTCAGCTGGTTGGAATGTCGAACTAAACCCTTTATTTCGCTCACTGGGGTAGACTGTCTAGTTCCACGTGCCATGTTTAATGGATGTCAGTTATCAGTTATCTCCTGTTAATTTTCCTCTGAAAGTTCTCCACTGCCTTAACGAGGTATTGAACTCATACTATTTGGGTCCTGTCACTCGATCTAACCAATGCCTTTATCCACTGTTCCATGTGTCCTTGTAAAGAGTGTGAGTTCAATACCTGGTTAAGGCGGTGGGGAACTTGGAGAGGGGAATTAACAAGAGATAACTGGTAACTGACATCCATTAGACATGGCACGTGGAACTAGAACAGTCTACCCTGGTGAGCGAAATAAAGCGTTTAGTTCGACATTCTAACCACCTGAAGAAGGCTGGAGCGTAACGGCCGAAACGTTGTAATAAATATGGCGACAAAGATGATGACAATAGTCTGAATAATGTAAATAGTATACATAATACGTCATCTCAGAAATATAGACAGATACTGAACGGCCGAAAAGTTGTAATAAGTATGGCGACAAAGAAGGACAATAGTTCGAATAATGTAAATAGTGTACATAATACCTCATCTCAGATATATAGACAGATGCTGAGTGGTAATTCTACTATAAATTCTACTGGTCATTTTGCTTCAAAAATGTATTGTTGGTCAAATGTATTGTTGGTAATTTTTTTAATATAAAAATGTATTTTTTACTTCAATAGAGTTTCGTTTTCGTTTGAGGGGCCATAGCTGAGGCCCTGATAGGGGCTACCATCCCGGGTCAGGGTGGACCTGGGAACAACAGCAATTAAGATTTGGTTCCGTGCGCCTTAAAACCTCCAATCTTGTGATCAGAGGCCTTGCTGCCGGTTGTAGTTTATCGTCATACCCAGGACTCATCTACTAATAGAAAAACAGCCCTCTAGTTTTCCATCTAGAGGCTGGTATACTGAAAATGAGTGGGGAGTATGCTGGTGAGATACAATATCGGCTATTTTTTTCGGTGGGAGGGTATCCTCTGGATCCAATTAGTAAATGTCTTTGGTTTAATTAACTCTTACTAAGCCTGGGTGTTTTTTTTTAAAGGGAGGGGAGGTCGGCTGAATTTTAAAATCCGACAGGCCTAAGATTGCCATTAGCCAGCAAGGTAGATTAGGGAAAAAGAACTAAAATTTTAAGGAAACTTTATGCAGTAATGGGTTAATTTCAGTATTATTATTACTGAATATATGATGAAACACTTCAGTAAGATAAAGGAAATCTGGTTTGAAGTGAGCGTGTAAATTAGTCAGGCAGGCTATCACTATTTTTTCGGAGATTCATCGAAATTCGCAGAGTGGACCTAAACTTTTGGTTCATAGTGTTGGTGTTCATACGTAGCATCTAAATGATCAGCAATCTCTATCAAGTGTTTCAAGAAGTAGGACTCTAGATAAATGTTTGCAAAACAGAAATTGGGTTTTGGAATTGGAATGAAAAACAGTGATAGCACCAACCCTAAACAAAATATCAGCAATCTCTATCAAGTGTTCCAAGAAGTAGGACTCTAGATAAATGTTTGCAAAAAAAAATTGGGTTCTGGAATTGGAATGAAAAACAGTGATAGCACCAACCCTAAACAAAATATCAGCAATCTCTATCAGGTGTTCCAAGAAGTATGACTCAAGATAAATGTTTCCAAAACAGAAACTGGGTTCTGGAATTGGAATGAAAAACAGTGATAGCACCAACCCTAAACAAAATATTAGCAATCTCTATCAAGTGTTCCAAGAAGTAGGACTCTAGATAAATGTTTGCAAAAAAAAATTGGGTTCTGGAATTGGAATGAAAAACAGTGATAGCCCAAACCCTAAACAAAATATCAGCAATCTCTATCAGGTGTTCCAAGAAGTATGACTCAAGATAAATGTTTCCAAGACAGAAACTGGGGTCTGGAATTGGAATGAAAAACAGTGATAGCACCAAGCCTAAACAAAAAATCAGCAGTCTCTATCAAGTGTTCCAAGAAGTAGTACTCTAGATAAATGTTTCCAAAACGGAGACTGGCGTCTGGAATTGGAATGAAAAACTGTGATAGCACCAACCCTAAACAAAAAACCAGCAATCTCTATCAAATATTCCAAGAAGTATGACTCTAGATAAATGTTTCCTAAACAGAAACTGGGGTCTGGAATTGGAATGAAAAACAGTGATAGCACCAACCCTAAACAGAAAATCAGCAATCTCTATCAAGTGTTCCTAAAGCAGTGATGGCACCAAACCTGAATTCATTATAAAAATCCATCATTAATCCCCTGTAAACACTTCAAATACATCGATGTATAAATTAATCATAACAAAATTAGTAAAAGAGATAAAAAAATTTGACCACAGGATAAGTTACGCTCGGGGTGAGCGCTAAGTGTGAACTTGAATGAGAGATATTTGAGAAATACTAGCTTCTTTCTCTGGAGGCGTCGTAAGTTAGATGGTTAGAACCAAGCCCGTAATGATTAAAACAGTTTTGAGTGAATGTATCCTTTAGGTTTTAATGAAGATTATCCTTCAATAGATGCTATAGAGTGGAGCTGCCTAATCGCAAAAGATTTTACCAAATAACAAAATCTACATCACTTGAAGAATTCCAACAGCAGCAACAATTAAAATAGTTAGCGCATGTAGCTAGAAGGGAATATAATCATACAGTTAAAATGTTGACATTCCACACTATCCTAAACAAAAGGTTTGAAAGGAAACTTCCATCAATACAAGAAAGAGCGATAAGAATGAACTTGAGATGTCTAATTTCCTGAAATCCTGAAACCATTTTAAGAAAAAGATTTTATAAATTTCAACCAACAGTAACACATGTTCTATGTATGGAGACGGTTAATGTCACCATTATTATTACCTATAGTTGTTCACAGAAACAAGATCGTGTTTAGTACATTATCGATTTTGTTTGTCCGTTTGATGCCAGAAAAGTCGGGAAAGAAGGCTAGAAAATTGCGAAATCAAGAAAATATTACCCGCAGGTAGCTCGATTCGCTTTTTTTTACGTCTTATCAACCCTTTGCAGGTTATTTAAAGCCAGAAAATATTTTTAGATTGTAAGAATTTTTTGAGGTAATAATGATTTACTGATAACGGTTTTACTAATTAACCCATAACTGGGGACAAGAGATGGATTCATAACTAATCAGAATTTGGTAAACAAACAAGAAATTATATATATAAAGCGGGGGATCAATTCCATATTACAACCAGTATATAAACTGAACCCTCACTTTGTGACCACAGTAGTTTCTATACATTTATATTCCAGAGAATGTAAATAAATCTAAAAGACATGCCTGTGTAGTTAATCAGTATTTGATTGTTTGATTGATTCGTTTTATACGGGTTATCAACCCTTTGCAGGTTATTTAAAGCCAGATAATATTTTTAGATTATGAGAAGTTTTTTTGGAGATAATAAGGATTCAGTGATACAAGTCTTACTAATTAACCCATAGCTAGGGGGAGGAAAGGTGGATTCGTGCCTTTCCCAAGGGTATTTACGCGTAATTGAATATAACAAGCCTAAATAGAATTCGAACTCGGCCCTCCGATTAACACTCCGATCCATTATTCATATCATATTATATACCAAGCGGTCACCCATCTACGTACTGACCAGGCTCGAAGTTGCTTAACTTCGGTGATCGTATGGGAACCGGTGTTTCAACGTGATGTGACCGTACGCCTCAGAAGGTAGAGGTCATACCCATGACAAACAGAGCACGAGGAAGAATGTCAAAGAATTTTGCACATTGGTTAAATGTATTAGATTTATCAGTGATTTTTTTATGTGTTGCAAAAGGTTTGTTTACTTGTCACAGCACGAACAATCGGAAAGGCTGCCGAGATATAGTTTGATATCAAAACCAACTAACAATATCCAGTAAACTAAAGGGACTCTTATATTTAACATCAGAAAGAGATCGTTGCAATTTCTCGAGCACATAATGAGGATAGAGGGCTTGGAAAATTTGACATTCAAAGCACATGTTGAAGTCAAGAGGGGCAAAGGAAAATAACGCATAATCTAAACTTGAATAAATACCAGGTAACCAAAAAAGTTCTGTCCGTTTTTTGATTAGTCATTGAATGAAGTTGAAATATATACGAAATGCGTGTAGCAATTGTTTTCAAATTCTGACAGCCGGAAGTAGGAACATCAGACGTTATAAAAAACACGCGCACAGTGCCCGGCCATCACTTATAAGCTGGACAGCTGTGAGAAAGATGGAAGTGTCTAGAGATCTCGTTCGGGGCTGTTTGTTTTACGACTTCAAAGTGGGCTTATCAGCATCTGCATCAAGTCGCCGCATATGTCAAGCGTTTGAGGATAGTGCTGTGGATGAACGTACTGCACTTGGGTGGGAGACTTTGTGCCATCCACCTTATTCACCTGACCTTGCGCCATCCGATTACCACCTCTTCCACTCCCTGGATAATCATCTTCGTGGGAAATCCTTCACCAATGAAGCAGACTTGCGCAAAGCCCCCACGGACTTCTTTGCGTCAACCCCCCCCCCCCGAGTTCTACCGCAAGGGCATTGAACAGCTGGAGACACGTTGGCAGAAGGTGCTGGATGCTGATGGCAATTACTTCGAAGACTAAATATAAGTTACACATACTGTGAAGCGTTTTCTTTTTTTCCTTTAAAACGGATTGAACTTTTTTGGTTACCTTGTAGATGGCAGAATAGAGATAACAAAAAAACAATATTTGCTGAGAGGTACAAAGGAGAGGAAATAGTGGAGAGCTATCGTCGCTAAAATTCTGAAGTGATATGGCACATAGAAGGAACTGTGTAAAAATAAACTTAAAACTATTATTTTACCGACAACAATTGGAGCCTTCGGTATGATAAAATGTGACAGAAAAGAGTCAGATCGCTGGCCGCCGTCGTTGACAGGAGATTTAAAAATCTTTCACTGTGTGGGACTGTTCATCTATTTCAGTCAGTTATGTGCCATGCGTGATATTTCGATACATGACGAGGTAGTTTTTTTTCCCGCAGTAGGTTGCCAATTCTTTCTGCGGTTGACCAGTTACCATCCAAGGTTATAGAACATGGGTCTGTCCTGCTATTTACTCATAGCTGGGAGGAGAAGAAGAGGATTCACACCTTTCCCAAGGATATTAGCACGTAAGTGAATGTAATGGATTCGACTGGAATTCGAACTCGGCTCTCCGATTCTAATCAATGTAACGAAAATACAAACGCTGTACATATTAAGTATCACTTAACATATTAACGTATCACAAAATGCTTTACTATCTTGCCTTACTGTAGGTTTCAGGTAATGCAAGTTCTACACTGCCTTAACTACTTTATCCACTGTCGATAAAGGCGTTGGTTAGATCCAGTGACAGGACCCAAAGAGTGTGAGTTCAATACCCCGTTAAAGCAGTGGAGAGTGGAATTAACAGGAGATAACTGATAACTGACATTCATCAAACATGGCACGTGGAACTAGAACACTCTACCCCAGTGAGCGAAATAAAGGGTTCAGTTCGACATTCCAACCACCTGAAGAAGACCGGAGCATACAACGACCGAAACGTTGTAATAAATATAGCCACAAAGATGAGGACAATAGTCCAAATAATGTAAATAGAGTACATAATATCTCATCTCAGAAATATAGACAGATACTGAAAGGCCTAAACGTTGTGATATATATGGCGACAAAGATGAAAACAATAGTCCGAATAATGTAAATAGTGTACATAATACCTCATCTCAGAAATATAAACAGATACTGAAAGGCCGAAACGTTGTGATAAATATGGCGACAAAGATGAGGACAATAGTCCGAATAATGTAAATAGTGTAAGTAATACCTCATCTCATAAATATAGACATATACTGGGAGACTGTTCTAAACAGAACACAACATATAATAATAATAATAATGAAGAAAGTAAAAAAGAAAAGTGTTTAATCATCTATTCTACCGGGACGATAACAAACTCTTTGCCAAAGACGACAGTGAGTTGTGGGTAACCTCAATACTGTAAAATGTTTCAGTGATGACATCGGTATGGATTTCGGATTAGATAAAAGTAACATTCAAGAAATGGAGAATTACAAAAACACATTCAATAGCTGTAGCTTTTGTCACAAAGATTAGGGAACTGGAACAAGAAGAAGCCTATAAATACCTAGGAGTCAGCGAATGAGATGGAATATACCATACCAAAATGAAGGAGAAAGTAAGAAAAGAATACACCAGGCGTGTGCATCTGGTTGTTAAATACCGAGTTGAATTCACAAAACAGAATATCAGCCATAAAATCTTTGGCTGTTTTTGTGGTGTAATACAGTTTCAACACCCTTAATAGGACCATGGCTGACATTAAGCGAATGGATGTCGAAACAAGAAAGCTTCTCACATGCCACTGCTGATGTTGATTGTCTGTATGTACCCAGATCAGAAGGAGGCAGAGGATTAGTTCAACTAGAACTGTCTTACAAGAAAGAAACCCGGAAATAACAGAAGGCTGGCTTATGATTCGTGTTAAAGAACATAAAAGAAATAAGAAACTTTATTCACTAATTAAGGAAGCCAACAAATTCAAAAGGGAATTTTAAGTCGGTGAAGAAGTGCAAATAAAACATAATACACCTACTGCAGTGGCAAAGAAACTAAATACAAAAACAAAAGCAAATGCAATGTACCAAATACAGAAACGATGGCAAGATAAGCCTCTTCATGGCCAATACTCTGCCCGTACAAGACAAGCTTATGTAGTCAAACCCTATATAGTGCAGGGTCAAAAGCTAAAACTGAAGGTTTTATTCTTGCTGCACAGGACCAATGCTTGCTAAATAGAAATTATCAAACACACATACTGAAAATTTTGTTAAGCCCAAATGCAGATTCTGTGATAAATACTCAGAAACAATTGACCATCTTGTCTCCGGTGGCAGCCACCTGAATATAAAATTCGCCATAACAGAGTGGGCCAATATTTGCATTGGGAAATATGCAACTTCTACGGGGAGGAAACTACAAAAAACTGATATGATTATCACCTAGACCCGGTTACAGAGATAGGACCTGTAACAATTTTATGGCATTTTACAATATACACAATCAAAGCTAAACCCCATCCAGACATCGTGATCAAAGACCACAAGAACAGAATGTACATTCTTATTGATATGACAGTCCCTGCAGATTGTAAGGTATCTTTGAAGATCTTCAAAAAGTATAAAAATACAAGCATCTTGAAAAGGAAATTTAAAAAATGTGGCACATGAGGACATCAGTACTTCCAGTTGTAGTGGGAACACATGGATTGATAGGAAAAGGTTCCGATAGAATTTATCGAATGGATTCCTCTGCTTATATGAATAATCCTGGGGCCCCACACCCTCCATCCAGTTGTCTTTCCTGAAGATTTGTGGCCACCCCAAAGCCACATGAGTGGACAAATCTTCAAAGGACTACTTTTATGACTATCTAAAATCATTTATAAAAATCTTTATGTTTCCCAATTCAAAGGCGAACTGGAGTCATGGATCCTGAAACACTAACACTTAAGTTCACTCAAAGATGGACTGGAGACAGAATTCCTACGAAACTCCAATAGCTGAGTGGACTTAAAAGGAAGGAATTTATCTCCTTATCTTCTAAAGATGTGTGAGAAATTAGATTGTTACAACAATAATGTACAAATGGTGAATATTCGAGTAGATGAAACTCCTCTGACCGAGAAGGCAGTCCATCTAGGGGAAGGAAATCTCTGATTTTAAACCTCCGTTGCCTTGCTGATTATAGCCAAACACAGAAAAGGCAACGGAAGTTAATCTAGACAGAAAATCCCGAGGTGGCGGGTAGCAAGACGTTTGACTGTCAACAAGGACAACCTTCCGGCAACTCCTGCAGCCAAGTTGTCCGCAAATGTAATGTCTAGCATTATTTTGGATCTTGATGTTCCACTTGAAAAAAATGTGGTCAGGGTAGCTCACAGCCCCCCTCCATGCCATCGCCCAAGCCTGAACCCTGTAACCCCCTGTAGGGGTCAGTTCAGTCTTGCCACCAAAGGACAGAATTTTCACCAAACAGGGTGCTGCGAGATAAAACATATGGCTACGAATGTGCAGACGTGAGGTTTGAAGCCATAAGATATGGCGCACAAAGAAGCACGGTAAAAACAATGAAATCAAGACTGGAGGAATTCATTATTCGAGGAAGAATTAAGATTAGGGAACTGTTGCGGTCTGCGAGGATTTCAGATAAAGCCTTGGGGATTTGAGTAGAATTGTTGACCATAAGTTTGCAGCAATAATTACTCGACACTTGGCCTGAACGCGTAGCTTGTGTGAAATAATAAATAAGGTAGAATAACAGAACGAGGAGAGAGAACGCTTACCTGCCTTTATATACTCTTTACATGTGTAGGTATTTGCAGACGACAGCTCGGGCACGCACTGGCGCACGTGTTTCTGAGTGGCGACACATGAATATTACAGTTGTTTTGCCCACCCACTTGAGTGGCAAATACGTGTGACAGTGGACAACATTTCTTATACATACATGCATATATATATATATATATATATATATATATATATATATATATATATATATATATATATATTCGCGCGCACGCGTGTGTGTGTAGTTAAGCAGATAGATATGAACGGCTTGAGATAGACATATAGATAGATAATGAACATACTGAGAGAGAGAGAGAGAGAGAGAGAGAGAGAGAGAGAGAGAGAGAGAGAGAGAGAGAGAGAGAGAGAGAGAGAGAGAAAGACAGAGACAAATAGACCGACGGATATATATATATATATATATATATATATATATATATATATATAATATGGTACATTCAGTACTGGTGTTAATAAAATAGTGCTCGATGTATAACAGAGCTATAATTTATATTAACAAATATACATTTTTCCTCACCGGCAGCACACATCTCAGGTAATTTTTCAGATAGAGTATAAACATGTAAAAGAACAATATGGTTAAGATAGGATTTCCTTTTGTTTTTATTCATATATATATATATATATATATATATATATATATATATATATATATATATATATATATATATATATATATATATACACAGATAGATAGATAGATAGATTGGATCATGATGAGATAGATATATAAACACACACACACATATATATATATATATATATATATATATATATATATATAAACAAAATGAAAACTTTTTCCAATGCGTTTCCTGATATGTATTTATACACAGAAGTAAAGTAAAGAAAAAATATCAGTAAATTTTCAAAAATTTAATTTGGGAACGCTTTGAAATATTCTTAAAGTATGTTATGGAAAGAAATACGAAGAACGCTGTGGTGTAATTAATCGCCTAATATATATATATATATATATATATATATATATATATAGATATATATATATATATCTATATATATATATATAGATATATATATATATATATATATATATAGATAGATAGATTATATATTGGACAATTTGCTGCATCTTTTGTAAGTCTAGGGTTTTTTTTTATTCGTGTTTGTATTTCAGAAATCAAAAAATAAAATATCAAGAAATAGGAAAAGGAAAAGAGAATGTCAATGGAATTGTATGTATATTCTTTTAGATGTCCATATCTGGATATCTGGGCTTGGTGTCGTCTGCTTCCATGGTAGGATACCCACGTTTGGAAACAGGCGATCCAATCGCATCATCATCTCCATCATCATCATCATCACCATCTGCAATAATATTTGGATGTAGTAGCAGCAGCAGCTATTGTAATCGCTCGTTTGCAAGCGACAGCAGCAGCAGCAGCACTAACAAAACAACCCTTGTCGTTTTTCCAAGTGCGCACGGCTGCTGCTAGCCAGGTAACATCTCATCAGTGATTCAAACCCAATTTTCTCTTCCCCACGTTTTGCGTTCGGACACGTAATGGACCGATAACAATGCACGAGGACGCTAAAGTAGCTTCGGAAAAGACATCACTGAGAGATGCAGCGAACATCGAAGATGGTGAAGTTATCGAAGAGAAGAAAACGTAAGTTCAATTGGTTTAGTTTTTTTTTTTAGATTTAGTTTTAGTTGTTTTTTGGGGGTTTAATTGTTTTACCTTTTTAATGAAAAAAATGGTATTTCACAATCATATTTCTAAAATGTCTGTTTTTGTATTTCAAGTATTTTAACGTAAGATGTTGGAACGCGTTTCCTTGGTATCTACCTTTGTCATTTTGTTGGTGAAATTCGCGTGTTATAACATCGGCAAGTTGTGAACTTCACTCCTTGTTAGTCCAAGTACATCTATCTATCTATCTATCTATCTATCTATCTATCTATCTATCTATCTATCTATCTATCTATCTATCTATCTCGGCCTGTTCATATCTATCTATATCTATCTATTTCAATCTGTTCAAATGTTTATCTATCTATCTATCTATCTATCTATCTATCTATCTATCTATCTATCTATCTTAGCCTATTTATATCTACCTATCTATCTAAATAATAATTAATATATTTATCTAAGCCTACCTACCTATCTAAATAATAATTAAGCCTATTCCTATCTATCTATCTATCTATCTATCTATCTATCTATCTATCTATCTATCTATCTATCTATCTATCTATTACACCACCCATATATATATATATATATATATATATATATATATATATATATTATAGTTACGTATAACTAAACTAAAAGTTTTGAACGAATCAATTTTCAAGAAACGAGTCAAATTTTACCTCTGAAACCAAAGCATCTTGTCACTCGAGCATATTTTAAACAGTCCTCTTTACCCTCTAATACATTTGGGTAAAACAGATTATCTATCTATCTATCTATCTATCTATCTATCTATCTATCTATCTATCTATCTGACCATTTGTCACCAATATAATTTTTTCTTTATTAAAGATGAGTTCTAAAAAAAAAATAAAGAGTATACCAAGATTTTGAGGAGTTTTCACTTTCTTTAAAAACTCTGAGATTTTAAAAATATTTTATTTATTTTGTTAAATACATATAAAACATTTCGTATCGTAATTTTAATATTCTTTATATATATAAAAAACAATAAAAAACCAAAACCAAAAAATTAAACAAAATAAAAATACATTCTCATCTGATTTCAAGAAAAATAACAATATCTAATTTATGAACACGTTCTTGTGAGATAAAATTTCCTGAAATCTACAGGTTTTAAACGGAAAATATAAGTCTTTTTTTGTTTCATTTGAGCAGACATTACGTTTGACGGACATAATTTTATACACCTACTCATTTTGTTCGAGTGCGTGTGAGCGAATATGTGTGTATGTGCGTGTGAGTGTGTGTGTGTGTGTGTGTGTATGTGTGTGTGTGTGTGTGTGTGTGTGTGTGTGTGTGTGTGTGTGTGTGTGTGTGTGTGTGTGTGTGTAGACTCTTTTTAACACGCAAACACGAACCATGTTTCTCCTCTTTTCTTATCGAAAGCATTTCTGGCGAAATTCGATTTTATTAACAGTTCGTCTTTCTTCTAAAAAGTATTTGCATTTTGAATTTCGCCCGCGTTCGTAAATTGCACACCTTTTCAACTGATTTTGAAGATGTCCTGGTGAATTTTTCTTAGATAATCTCATAAAAAAGACTTCTTTTCTTCGATGTGTTGAGCAAATAATAATAATAATAAATAATAATAATAATAATAATAAATGTCCAAATTGTATTATAATAATACTGAAAAATATTAAGACTGAAAAATTATGTTGACCGGCTTAGGAAGTTAAAGCATTAACTGAAGATGTTCAGAAAAATATGGAAATATAATTCCGAGGTGACTTGATGTCACCCAATCCCGAAACCTGAACAACAGATACCTCTGATGTGAATATATAAGTAATACGAGTACTGAGGAAGGTGCTGAAGATTTGTTGTCACTCACACACGAGCGACAACCACTCGAAATCAGGTGTGGATATGCAAAAGAATGAAATAATAATAATGGTAATATTAGACGTTTCCTTATATGGAAAGATTCAGCATTCGTTAATCGAACAGCCAGCGCTACTCGAGTTATACACTTCTTCATTCCTTAGACATTGGACTGTGATCAAAGTGTAGTATCGGTTCTCCTCATCTCTGGTGGTTATGACAAAATTAGCCGATTCCTTATATGAAAAAATTGGGCATTTGTTCACCGAACAGCCAGTACCACTATTCTTAATTCCCTAGTCATTGGACTGTGATCAAAGTGTAGTATCTGTTCTCTTCATCTCTGATGGTTATGACAATATACACGTTTCCTTATATGGAAACATTCGTCATTCGTTAACCGAAAAGCCAGTTCTACTCGAGATATACACTTCTTCATTCCGTAGCCAATGGATTGTGATCGAAGTGTAGTATCTGTTCTTCTTATCTCCGATGGTTATGACAAAATTAGCCGATTCCTTATATGAAAAAATTGGGCATTTCTTTACCGAACAGCCAGTACCACTATTCTTAATTCCCTAGTTATTGGACTGTGATCAAAGTGTAGTATCTGTTCTTCTTATCTCCGATGGTTATGACAATATACACGTTTCCTTATATGCAAACATTCGTCATTCGTTAAACGAAAAACCAGTTCTACTTGAGTTATACTCTTCTTCATTCCCTAGCCATTAGATTGTGATCAAAGTGTAGTATCGGTTCTCCTGATGGTTATGACAAAATTAGCCGTTTCCTTATATCGAAACATTGGGCATTTGTTAACGAAACAGCCAGTACCACTATTCTTAATTCACTAGTCATTCGACTGTGATCAAAATGTAGTATCTGTTCTCTTCAACTCTGATGGTTATGACAATATACACGTTTCCTTATATGCAAACATTCGTTAACCAGTTATGCATTTCTTCATTCCCTAGCCAATGGATTGTGATCAAAGTGTAGTATCTGTTCTCCTTATCTCCGATGGTTGTGACAATATTTTTCCGTTTCCTTATATGGAAACATTCGACATTCGTTAACCGAACAGCCAGCGATACTCAAGTTATACTCTTCTTCATTCACTAGTCATTAGACTGTGATCAAAGTGTAGTATCTCTTCTATTTATCTCTGATGGTTATGACAATATTAGCCGTTTTCTCACATGGAAACATTTGGCATTCGTTAACCAAAGATCCAGCGCTACTCGAGGTATACACTTCTTCATTCCTTAGCCATTAGACTGTGATCAAAGTGTAGTATCAGTTCTCCTCATCTCTGATGGTTATGACAATATTAGCCGATTCCTTTTATGAAAACATTGGGCATTTGTTTACCGAACAGCCAGTGCCACTATTCTTAATTCCCTAGTCATGGGACTGTGATCAAAGTGTAGTATCTGTTCTCCTTATCTCCGATGGTTTTGACAATATTAGCCGTTTCCTTATATGGAAACATTCGACATTCGTTAACCGAAAAGACAGCGCTACTCGAGTTATACTCTTCTTCATTCCCTAGCCATTAGACTGTGATCAAAGTGTAGTATCGGTTCTCCTCAGTCCCTGATGGTTATGACACAATTAGCCGTTTCCTTATATGAATACATTCGACATTCGTTTACGAACAGCCAGCACTACTCGAGTTATACACTTCTTCATTCCCTAGTCATTGGGCTGTGATCAAAGTGTAGTATCTCTTCTATTTATCTCTGATGGTTATGACAATGTTAGCCGATTCCTTATATGCAAACATTCAGCATTCGTTAACCGAACGGCCACGGCTACTCGAGTTATACTCTTCTTTATTCCGTAGCCATTGGACTGTTCTCTTCATCTCTGATGCTTATGAAAAAATTAGCCGTTTGCTTATATGGAAAAATTGAGCATTTGTTAACCTAACAGCCAGTTCCACTATTCTTAATTCCCTAGTCATTGGATTGTGAACAAAGTGTAGTATCTGTTCTCTTCATCTCTGATGGTTATGACAATATACACGTTTCCTTATATGGAAACATTCGTCATTTGTTAACCGAAAAGCCAGTTCTACTCGAATTATACACTTCTTCATTCCCTAGCCAATGGATTGTGATCAAAGTGTAGTATCTGTTTTTCTTATCTCTGATGGTTATGACAATATTAGCCGTTTCCTTATATGGAAATGTTCGACATTCGTTAACCGAACAGCCATTGCTACATAAGTCTCATTATATGTGGATCTGCTTCATCCACAATTAATTTCAGTGCTGCATTGTAGAGTTTAATTGTTTTTAGGTTATGCTTTGTTGGTTGTAATTTTGGGAGTTGTTCTCGTTTCTCCATTTCAATATATTGTGTCTCATGATATATGCATTAGAAATAGCAGTAACTAAAAAATTAAACATCAAAGTAAAAAAAGGCAGTTTTACAGATATGAACATCCACCTTGGAAAAGAAAAATAGAGAAAGAAATTAAACAACTTAGAAGTAAATTATCAGAACTCGATGAACTGGCAAGAGGGACAAATGTACAGACGAGAAAAGACAGAAGAGTCAAAAGAAAATACAAGTTTAGGAATGAAAATGAAGTCCTATCAGCTAAAGAAAAAATAAAGCAAGCAATAGAACAGAAGGCTGAAAGAATAAGGCGCCATGAAAAAAGTTCCAGATTCTACAGACAGAACAAAATCTGTCAAACCGATGCAGAGAAATTTTACAGAGAAATCGGCAAAGAAAAAATTGAAATGACATACCCCCCCCCCCCCAGCAATGGAAGAGGGTATACGGTACTGGAGAAAAAATATGGGCTTGCCCTAAAGAACATAACAAAGAAGCAGATTGGATTACGTAAGAGGTAAAACGGATGAAAAATAAACCAGAACAAACATGGGCGGGAATCACAGAAGTTTATTGAACGTTCACTGAAAAAAGCACACAAGTGCAAATCTCCAGGAATGGATAAGATTCATAAATTTTGACTCTATTATTTAAATATATCACACAAAAATTAGTCAAAGAACTCCAAGAAATGGTCAATGATCCTACTAAAATTCCGGCATGGATAACCATAGGAATTACTTTCCAAGAATGGTATCACAAATGTTCCTAAAAAGTACTGACCAATTACATGTTTTCTCACTACGTACAAACTATTGACATCTGTTCTGACAAAACAGACTTATTCCTTCTTAGAAAAAAAAGGACATACTACCTCTTGAACAAAAAGGGTGCAAACGTGGCTCTTACGGATATAAAAACCAATTACTTATTAACATGATGACCTCGGAAAACTGTTCCAATACAAAGAAAAATCTCCGTACTACGTGGATAGATTACCATAAATATTCGACAGTGTACCCATTCCTGGATCTTAAAGTCTTTAAAATATATACAAGGTATCATCAACCAAAGTATGTCAATATGGAAGAAACACTTTACCTCAATCATATAAATGGAGTTTATAAGTCTGTTGAAATAAACATTATCAGAGGAATATTTCAAGGTGACTTTGTCTCCCTTACTATTTTGTATGTCCCTAATAGCATTAATCTGCGAACTTAATAGGACGGAATATGGCTATGTCTAGAAAATAAGCCATCTATTTTATATGGATGACTTAAAGTTGTATGTTAGGAATGACAGTGGTCTGGAAAGTCTCCTGAAAACAGTAAAATGTTTCAGTGATGGCATTGAAATGGAATTCGCTTTGGATAAATGTGCTAAAGCCACAATTTTACGAGAATCACTTAACAAACCTCCTCTATTAGGTTAGACTGTGGGGTAACAATCAAAGATTTAGAGCAAGTAGAAGCTTATAAGTACCTTGGTGTAAATGAGAGTGAAGGAATTCACTATAAAAATGAAAGAAATAGTTCGAATTGAGTACCATAGAAGGGTGCAACTGATATTAAGAACTGAATTGAATTGTCAGAACAGAATTATGACCATTAATAGCTTTGACTTCTCAGTGGTTCAATAAAGTTTCAACATCTTGAACTAGACTCTAAATGATATCAGACGAATGGATTCTAAGACAAGAAAGCTTATTTCTAAGCATAGCATGCATCATCGAAAGGTTGATGGAGACCGTTTATACATACCCCGTAAAGAAGGTGGAAGAGGTCTTATTCAGGTAGAATAGTCATGCAAGACAACAAATATTGGCTTACTAACATACGTGGAGACAACAAAGGACTGGATGATACAATTAGTCAAACAACACGAAAACAGAATGAAAAAATATTCAATCATGAAAGAAGGTTGTAAATACAAAAGAGATTTACATTTAGAAGATTTTCTAGAAAACCAAAACAGAATCCAAGTAGTAACTGTTGCAGCAAAAATATGAAAAAGGAAAGCCAAATATCATATATAATAGTGTGGATCCCAAATGCAGGTTCTGTGACAAATATCAGGAAACCATAGACCATCTAATCTCAGCATGTTTTGTACTTGCGCCAAATGAATATAAAAAGTCATCATGAGAGAGTGGGGGCAATATTTACACTGGACAATGTGCAAACACTTTTGAAAAGATGTTAATAAACACTGGTTCGAACACCATCCAGCATCGGTTACAGAAATAGAAGACATCACAATTCTATGGGATTACACCATTTTTACAGACAGGATGATTGAAGCAAATAGGCCGGACATAATTGTCAAAAACATAAAAGAAAAAAGCTTGCCTACTAATTGACATGGTTGCCGAGCGAACTGTAACATAGCAACCAAGGAATTTGAAAAACTATCGAAGTATAAAGACTTGGAAATCGAAATAAAAAATGTAGAAATCGAAAACAGGAATATTACCAGTCATAGTAGGTGCGCTTTGAATGATAAAAAAGGAACACAACAACATATTGAAAATATCCTTGGAAATCCCAGCTTAAGAGAAATACAAAAATTGTTGTTGATAATAATAATAATGATAATAATAATGTCTTCTTATTGACATGGTAGTCCCTGTAGACTGTAACGCATCTTTGAAGATCTCCAAAAAACTATAAAAAATACAAGGACATTGAAATCGAAATCTCAGAAATGTGGCACATTTGGACATCAACAATTCCAGTTGTAGTTGGAGTCCCCGGATTGGTTGGAAAAGATTCCAACAGACTCATTGAAGGAATCCCTGGTAGCCCATGCCTTAAAGAAATACAAAAATTCTACTCACAAGTACAGCCCACACCTTAGGAATGGTTTTATCTATGTAAAATACATGTAATCTTAGTTTTTTCTTCAAAAAATGCCCAGTGAAAAATTTCATGTTGCCATTTCTGACCTTAGGTCTCTGGTTGGGACCCGGAAAGAAAAGCGTATACATCAGAGATCAAAGGAATAATAATAATAATAATAATAATAATAATAATGATGATAATAATGATGATAATAATAATGATGATAATAATGATGATAATAATAGTCGTTCTAGAGGTGGCGTCTTTGGTGGTTAAGGATAAAACGCAAAAAAAAAATATAAATAAATACAAATCTCAATGTTAACAAACAAAAACTCATATCAGATCGGTCGTCACAATGTCCGCGTTCCTCAGAGAGGAACCAGTCTTGGGTCGAAAAATGTGTCACTGGAACAGATTAACCTGGTCACCAAAACCGGATTAACTCCAACATTGGACTGGTGACTTAATTCCAAATCAATTAATAAAAAGAAAGCAAACGAAGTGGAATCGTGAAGAGAATAAACAAGTCATGGCACATGTTTTAACCAAGGAAAGGTTACTGAGGAATAACCAAAACAGAGGTTGGAAATGAAATGGTAATCTTTATAACATCAACAAAATACAATACTCGCCAGCGGCGTGAAGTAGGTAAACCACTGCTAATGGTGGACTACTTAGACACCATGTTACCCCCACTTACAATAGTGTCCAATGTATCTATGAGAATTGGGACATACCCATTAGTGTTCATAGATACGGTATATAACAGCATATTTTTTCACTGCATTCGAAAATCCACAAAAGAACATCAGCGATCAGGCATACCAAATATGGAGAGATATGGCAGGGACTAAAATAAGACCTTATCTCGACCCGAATATGCTCGCCAATGTCCGCAGGGACATCATGCGAAATAAAAGACTCTCAAATACAGAAATAGATAAAACTAAATATAAGAAAACGTACAATCAGATATAATCCAAACAAAAATGAGGTAAGAGTGAAAATAGATATGACAGAGGATGAGATACAAACTAAAATAAATGAGATACGAAATAATGATCTCTCATGAAATAAAGCCGAATAATTTAGCTGCTGCATAAACAATGGCACTGATTCAGATTTTGTCACTGATGAAGATGAATCAAACAAAATTAAAACAGAATCCCTTGAAAACAACAGGGTTGAAGTCACTGAAGCGAAAAAGCACATCATTCAAATAATCAGCAAAGTAACACACACACACACACACACAAATGTCAGAAAGAGACCGGTTACCAAAATTTTATATGACCAAATCCAATAAAAATATTGTGCAAACATATAACGCTGCATTGCAAACGTTGTTAACGGACAAACCACAAGAAAACATCACAGGAGTAAATAATGTCATATATGCAACAGCTTTAGCATTTACTGAAAAACTTCATATCAAGACAAATAAAAAATTAAACAACAAGCAAAAAGAGTCCAGTTGGAAGGCAAAATTAAAACGAGAAATTGAAGAAATCAGATGTGAGTTATCGGTACTAGATGAGATTTCAAGAAATTCAAATGTTTCAACACGAAAAAGCAAGAAGATCAAAGAGAAATATAAAATTAAAGCAGTAAATGAAATCCCACCAATGAAGGAAATCCTTGAACAGAAACTGCAATTAAAAGCACAGAGGATCCTTAAGGCTTTGGAAATGTACAAAATCTTCTTGGTGATTGTAAATTTCCTTAAATATGGCATGAAACTGTGGAAAACTACATTATACCTAAATCACTCCAAAAGTACTGCCACTTCCAATTGTTTGGATATCCGACGAGGAATCTTTCTAGGAGACTCTCTGACCCCCATCTGTTTTGTCTGCCCTTAATCCCCCTTTCGCATAAACGAAACAATAATAGCTATGGATACAAATTAAATAAGAAAGTATTTAATCACCTATTCTACATGTATGATATAAAACTCTTTGCGAATGGCGACAATAAGTGAAAGTGAAATACTGTAAAACATATGTATGGATTCGATAAATGTGAAAAAGTAACATTCAAGAAAGGGAGAATTACAGAAACACATTCAATAGATCTAGATTTTGTCACGAAGATTAGGGAACTGAAATAAGAAGAAGCCTATAAATATCTAGGAGTCATCGAAGGAGATGGAATATAGTCTACCCAAATGAAGGAGAAAGTAAATTATATGCGCGAATATCGAATTAAATTCGCAAAACAGAATATCAGCCCTAAAAGACTTTGGTTGTTTTTGTGATGTAATGCAGTTTCAACATCTTTAATTGGACCATAATTGATATTAAGCGAATGGATGTCAGAACGAGAAAGCTTTTCACTTGCCACCGCATGCATCATCCTAAAGCTGATGTTGATCGTCTGTATATGTCCAGATCCGAAGGAGGCAGAGGATTAGTTCAACTAGAAATGTCTTACAAAACCACAACAAACGGTCTTCAAAGATACCTGGAAACTACAGAAGATCGGATGATTATCTGTGTCAAAGAACATGAAAGAAATAAGAAACTTTATTCAGTAAGGGAATTTCAAGTCAGTGAAGAAGTGCAAATAAACCATAATTCACGTACTGCAGCGGCAAAAAACCTAAAAAAGAAAGCAAAAGCAAATACAATGTACCTAATGCAGAAACGATGGCAAGATAAGCCTCTCCATGGTCAATACTCTGCTTGTACCAAATAAGCTTATGTAGACAAATCCTGTAACCATCAGTGGTTATGTTGTGCAGAGTTAAAAGATGAAACCGAAGGTTTTATTCTTGCTGCACAGGACCAATGCTTGCTAAATAGAAATTATCAAACACACATACTGAAAATTTTGTTAACCCCAAATGCAGATTCTGGGATAAATATCCAGAAACAATTGACGATCTAGTATTAGCACCCACTGAATATAAAATTCGACATGACAGAGTGGGCCAGTATTTGCACTGAAAAATATGCAACTTTTACGGGAAGGAAACTGCAAGAAATTTTTATGAACATCATCCAGATCCGGTTACAGAGATAGGATCTGTAACAATTTTTATTCGACTTTACACTACACACATGCAGATCAATCAAAACTAATCGCCCAAACATACAGATCAAAGACCACAAGAACAGAGTGTGCCTTTTTATTGACATTGCAGTCCCTGCAGACAGTAATGTATCTTTGAAGATTTTCAAAAACTATTAAAATACAAGGATCTTGAAGTGAAAATCTAAAAAAAAGGTGGCACATGAGGACATCAATAATTCCAGTTGTAGTTAGAAGCCTCGGATTGATTGGAAAAGGTTCCGATAGACTTATTGAAGGGTTTCCTAGTAGCCCCTGCTTTAAAGAAATACAAAAAGCTGTACTCACAAGTACAGCTCACACATTAGGAAGAGCTTTATCTTTGTAAAATATGATCTTAGGCTTTTTTATTTTTATTTTTTACAAAAACTTATTGAAGGGATTCCTGGTAGCCCGTGCCTTAATGAAATATACAAAAATGTACTCATAAGTACTACTCACACAGTATAAAGAGCTTTATCTATGTAAAATGTATATATGATCTTCTTAGTGGAAGATGTCATGAAGCCATTTCTGACCTTAGGTCTCTGGTTGGGACCCGGAAGTCAAATGAGTATACAACAGAAATCAAAGGAAATGAAAATAATAATACCAGTGTCGCGACAAAACTGTAACAGTTTTATTTATTTATTTTATTATTTATTTTACTATTTATTATTTATTTATATATTTTAAGTGAAAATTTAAAAAATGTGGCACATGAAGACATCAGTAATTCCAGTTGTAGTTGGATCCTTCGGATTGATTGAAAGAGGTCCAGATAGACTTATTGAAGGTCTACTTGGTAACCCATACCTAAAAAAAAGTACTCACAAGTACAGCTCACACATTACGAACAGCATTATCTATGTAAAATGTGTGTGATTTTGTTTTTCATTTTTTTTTTTTTTTTTTACAAAAAATGATCAGTGGAAGATGTCATGATTTCTGACCTTAGGTCTCTGGTTGGGACCCGGAAGAAAATGAGTATACAACAGAAATCAAAGGAAATTAAAATAATAATAATATGCTTGTGTGGAGAAGATAGGGAGACAATTGTCTACATAATATCTGGGTCTGCCTTCGTAACGCCAATAGACTTGAGACTCGTGCTACACAACGCGAAAGCAAAATATGAAAAAAAAAAGAAAATGACATAGCACACATTGTAAGTGAGTGCCCAAGGTTAGCTGAGAATAGGAATAAAACGTGGAGATTCGAACAAGTAACCAAAAATCATTCATTGGAAGTTGCGCAGGAAGTTGTATTTTCAGCAAGAAAAGGAATGGTGCAACCATGAACCGGAGAAAGTCTTTGAGTCAGAATCATGTGAATCGGTTATATAGGTGGAAAATAATATCAGGAAAGAAGAGCTGATTATTGATCCATCGTGTCCTGTTGATACAAGGCAAAATAATGCAATGGATTGTCGGTTGCTTTTGCATCGAATACATTGAGTTTACCCAATTCCTCCACCCATATGTTCCTCCGCCCACTGGTAAAGTCGTCGACCTCTGATGCGCAGCCCCTTCTCCCAGGCTGGCGAATTATTTTCTAAACCTTCTTTCAACATTATGCAACTCAGACATTTTATTTATCCACGGTGGTCACTGAAAGCCTGAATGATATAAAACAAAAATAACGTTTATAAATACTTTTTTTTTTAATTGTTGGACCATTTGAATCTTGTATGGAAACATTTTTGAATCCAGTTTCAGCATCTTCTGAAGCGATGTTCTGGCGATGCCTAGGTGAGCAGAGTTGATGGATCCTCAAGGACACTCTGCTGTACAGCTTCTACCCCTGCGTCAGTGCGCCTAGTGCGCTTAGGACGTCTTCCTGGAAGATCACCGACTGATCCAGTTCTTTCAAACCGGGTGATTAGGTTCCGAATCATGTTATCGCTAGGTGATACTCTGGCATTAAAATGTTGCCGGTATTTTCTCCGAGTTTGAATAATTGATCTTTCATTGGAATAAAAAAAAAACTCAATGAATTTTACTCTTTGCTGGACATCATACGTAGCCATTTTAATCTCCAAGGAATTCTCTGTAAGCTGCAAAAAATAAGAAAATAAAAAAGATTGAAAACGAACAAGTTATGACCCTTTCAAATCTCCAGTTTTTCAATGGCCAGACTGAATGTTTCTGATTAAAATTCCCAGTGCCTATTTTCCTTAAATTGTCTTCGTGTGTTTTTGTAGTCAGTTTCTTCTTGCTTGGAATGAAGTTCCCTAATTCGTTTCGTTCGCCAAACAGCACAGCATAAGACAAAAAATCCAATACACGTGTCTTCTGTTTGCTACCACAGTCGAACTGCTCGAGATTGTGACACACGGTCGATTTTTAACATGAGGACCCGAGTGTTTCCCTCGGGCCGCTGGTCTTAGCTTGTCAAAGCTGGTCTTAGTTGGTCATAGCTCGTCTAAGCTCGTGAGACGGGTTACTTGTCGAGCAAGTATTATCGAGAAAATGCTATTAGTGCGAGATTATTCGAAGGCGTCTGACACCAGCATTGTTCAACGGCGTACTATAGTTTTATCTGTGATTACAAAGTCTCTACTACAACGAGTATTACAAAAGTGGCAACGAGTATTCTTGGCATCACAAAAGTGACAACGAGTGTTCGTTGACATCACAAAAGAAACTTATCTAAGAGTTCTTTAAGTTTTCTTCCTAAGTCTCCCATAAACACAATGTCATTCGTGTATCTTATGTTAAGTTTATAATCGCCGATAATAAATCCTGGTAGGACTTCTACTTCGCTTCTGATTGTCTCGCTGTAGAGGTTAAATAAATCCGATGAGTCTTTTACTGATTGTTTTTTACGGCTTGTTAACCTTTTTAAGGTTATTTAAAGCCAACTATATTTTTGGATTGGAAAGATTTTTTTGGGGATAATAACAATTTTCTGATACAAGTCTTACTATTTAACTCCTAGCTGTGAGGGGAAGAGTTGGATTCATAACTTTCCTAAGGGTGTTTTTATGTAAGTGCATATAACGTACCCGGCTGCAATTCGAACTCGGCTCTCCGATTTCTCATTCCGAGCCTTTATCCATTACACCACTCGCATATCCAAGTTTACAGCACTTGGTATTCCCGGGCGTTCGCCCATCTAGGTACTGACCAGTTTAAACGTTGCTTAACTTCGCTAATCGAACGATTGACTTATTGATTCATTTGTTTTTATGGTTTATCAATCCTTTTCAGGTTATTTAAAGCCAGAAAGTATTTTTAGATTGAAATAATTTTTTGGGCATAATAATGCTTTAGTGATGCAAGTCTTACTAATTAACCCATAGGTCGGGGGAAGAAGAGGTGGATTTATACCTTTTGCAAGGGTATTTGTCCGCAAGTGAATATAACGAACCCGACTGGAATTCGAACTCAGTTCACAGATTTCTAATTCCGAGCCTTTATCCACTGTTATTCTTGAGAGGCCACCCATCTAGGTACTGACCAGGTTCAGCGTTGCTTAACTTCGGCGATAGGATGAGAACCGGTGTTGCAACGTGATATGGCCGTAAGCTCCGGCGAGTCTTACTCTTCTTTCTGTTGCTATGTAGTTACTGAACGCGTTCTCTCGTCGCATGTAAACTGTTCTCAGTAAAGGTTTACTGTTCCAAGTAAAGGTTACAGATCATCGCATAACCAATTAGGAGACGTTAGAAAAAAAGGTTAATTTGGAACAATGGAAAAATAAGTAAATTGACTACTGAGCGTTAATGAAAAGATTGTAAGGCATTATTAAACACACCGATAATTAATTCAGAGGATTAAGCTAAATTAAATATTAGTAAGTAATTAAGGATTAAGGATATCCTCTGAAACGGGGAGTGGAGAGTGAGTAAAGGGGAGCACAAGAAAACAATCCGAGTGAAACAGACTGTATATCTATTGCACTTTAAATACAATAATGCACAAGGCCGATAATGATTTTCTAAGCGCAGCTTAGATGTGGCACAAGGACGAATGTGTAGAGCACCCAGTGAGAATCGAACCCACTACTAAGTCGTAATTGATCTGGCGAAACAAGCTTGCTAACCATTATACCACGTTGAAGTGCCTCAAATGATAATCGAAGTGCAGCTTAGATGTGGCACAAGGCCAAATATATGGAGTACCGAGTGAGAATTGAACTCACTAAGTCGTAATGGATCTAACGAGATAAGCTTGTTAGCCATTACACCACGTTGAAGTGCCTGAAATGATTTTCTAAGTGTAACTTAGATGTGGCACAGGGCCGAATGTATGGAGTATCCAGTGAGGATCGAACTCACTAAGTCGAAATAAATCAAGCGAGACAAGCTTGTTAACCATTACACCAGGTGGAAGTGCCCTCCCTGAAAACAGACTGATTCAATATCTGTTTATATTTCTGAGATGAAGTATTATGTACACTATTTACATTATTCGGACTATTGTCCTCATCTTTGTCGCCATATTTATTACAACGTTTCGGCCGTGTACGCTCCGGACTTCTTCAGGTGGTTGGAATGTCAAACTGAACCATTTATTTTGCTCACGGAGGTAGACTGTTCTAGTTCCACGTGCCATGTTTAATGGATGTCAGTTATCAGTTATCTCCTGTTAATTCCCCTCTCCAAGTTCTTCACTGCCATAACCAGGTATTGAACTCACACTCTTTGGATCCTGTCACAGGATCTAGCCAACGTCTTTATCCACTGTGCCATTTGTCCTTGAACTTGGAGAGGGGAATTAACAGGAGATAACTGATAACTGACATCCATTAGACATGGCACGTGGAACTAGAACAGCCTACCCCAGTAAGCGAAATAAAGGTTTCAGTTCGACATTCCAACCACCTGAAGAAGGCCGGAGCGTACAACGGCCGAAACGTTGTAATAAATATGGCGACAAAGATGAGGACAATAGTCCAAATAATGTAAATAGTAGACTGATTAAAATATAAACGACTTGTTTCAAGGGCACACTTGCTTCTACAGTTGTTCGTGCGTTCGTCTCTCGATAGATATTTAAAAAGCGTGATACCGAACATCACCGAGTATTCTCGAAATGTGGTCTTGAGTCAGAGTTGGTTAATTTTTTTAATCACTTCACCCCATGCAAGGCAATAACGCCACTGAGACGCAAGGAGTTACTAGATTGTGGGAGAATATGGGAGCAAAAAAAAATCTCTTAAGGAAAAGGAACAATAAAATCACAGGAATTAAGAACGATTGACATTGCATTTAAATTCTTGAAGATCAAAGTTGACTGGGAAGCCAGAATCCGGAAGAGAGTTCCACAAGCGAGAAGCGTGGGGGAAAAAACTGTTAGCAAAGAACTTACTATGCTATTATAATAGTTTGCACGACCGTTACGACCTGCCAATATTTAACGATGCAATAAGGGAATTTTTACCGATATTTTATTGTCATTGAACTCGCCATGAGCTTATTCAATCATTAACTGAAGAATGAAGATTCATCAGAAAATTCAAATAGGAAGAACGTGAAATTTTCATGGGTTAAAACTTCTATCTTTTTATGTGTCATGTCCTATCAAGACGTAGGCGATCATGGCTCTCCACCTCCCTCTATCCCTTCCATCCCTCTGCTTCCTCCCCCAGACCACGTTCTGTCATTCACTTGGTATGTCACGTTTTGTTTTCCCTTGTTCTGCCGCCTCTTCCTGATATTAAGTATAAGCCCCCTCCTTGTTTGCAACCTCTCTAAAACCTCATCGTTGCTCACATGCTCAGTCCATGATATTCCTTAGTATCCTTCTGTAGAACCACATTTCTGTCGCCACGAGTCAGTCTCTTCTTCATCTTTGAGGAAATCGTCCAACATTCGCAGCCATAAAGAAGAACAGATGTCACGTAACAGCTCAGTGTTCTTTTCTTTGTTACCAAAGAAATCCTCCTGCCTCGCAGTACTCTGCCTAACTTTTGAAATGTGTCCTTGGCCATCCCAATACATCTACGAATCTCAGTGTCGCACTTATCGTCCTCTGTCAAGACGCTTCCCAGATATTAAAACTTCTGCGTTTGCTTGATTCTAGCGTTCCGGGAAATCGCATTTCGGGCTCTTCCTCTTACTGATGAGCGTGCATTCTGTCTTCCTGTACTTTATGCTTAGTCCCTTCTTCTCACTCTCTGTCGCTCTCTTCTCTAGGAGATTTTGTAATTTCTTTTCCGTGTCTGCTGTCAGTACTGTGTAGTCTGCGTATCTTATGTTGTTAAGATTGTGGCCGCCAATGCTAAATCCTGGTGGGTTTTCCAATCTAATTAATTTAATTATGTTTTCTAGTTTTAAGAGTCTACAAGTCTTTCGAGTAATGTCATTGTCGATATTTTTATCGCAGCATTTTAGTTCAGGGCATAATTTCGAAAGGAAATTCCCAGCCTGCAACGTAGATTTTTTCTTCTTTTTTTAAATCATTTCACCCCAAGCAAGGCAATAAAGCCACTAGGACGCAAGAGGTTACTGAGTGTTATAATGAGAAAAAAATGTCCTCTTAAGAAGAGAGAACAATAAAAGAACAAGAATTAAGAAGGCAGAAGATAACAAATTGACATTAAAACGACTGACAAGTTACTGCGGTTCATTTCACTTTGTAATTATTAAATTTCATGACCCGGCAGCCAACATGGAATGTAACCGCGGTACCTTGTAAGCTGTTTTTAATAAAATTTGTATAAAAGAGGGATTGCTTCCCAAATACACAATTATTAAATTACATGGCACGACAGCCAACAAAGCAAGGAACTGCAGTACTTTGTCAGTCGTTTTTAATGGAACTTATATTACACTATATATGATTCTTCCTCGATCACTACAATCTTAACCTCCTTAAGTGTGAGGTTAACTGGTATCCCCCTTCTTTCTTTTTATGCGCCGTGTCCTTTCAGGACGTAGGCGATCATAGCCCTCCACTTCCACCTATCTCTTGTGGCTCTCAACAGGTTTTGTGTTTCTGCCAACTCCCCCAGACCCCGCCGTCCACCTGCCCAAGCCCGCCACGTATGTCATGCGCTGCTTTCTCGCGTTTCTTTTTCCCTCTATTCGTCCCCACATATCACAATAAACTGTGCCTTTATTCTTTATATTCCTAATAAAGCTGACCAATTGCCAGTGTTTTAACGGCAAAAACCTTGTCCATTGGACTGCATATGTATTTACAGATGTTCACATTCAGAAGGAGGAATTGCAAGAAGAGATAATTGGCAACTTTCGAAATCAGCCGACCGATTCCGTCTTTGCGGTTATTTACCATGACAGCCAACTTTTTTAGTTCTCCTCTTCTTCAAAATATTTTTCTTGGAAGCCCAAGATTAGAAGGATTTCAGCCCCTATTAGAATACGTACAATTATATACATATATGTGGCATCAGTCGGCCTTGAGAGACCCTGGATCTGTGCCCCAAAGAGTTATACACAACAATTTATCAAATGCATTAGTCATGCATAGAAATAAATTAAGCCACAATTCTGATCTAAAGAATGTCATACTTATTAAAAGAGAAAGTAACTTGCTTAGAAGGGAAATTCTCGAGAGTGCCGTTATCGAATCTTATCAAAATATGTCTGCCTTCTTTCCTGAAAGAATTGCTACTTTCCGAAGCCAACAATAAAAATGTGAAAACAATTTAAAAGAAAACGGTTAAATGTATAACCTCATTTAAAATATATAACACATAAATTAATCCCAAACTAAAATAAATAAATACTAATTTACATTAAAAAAACAAAACAAAACAAAAATTTCAATAACATCACTTATTCATTTTCATCTATGAATTATGTCACTTCGCATCCTCCATAGCTTGCCTGATTTTTCGGCTAACTTGATGACTATTTATGAGCGTTCTTAAATTTAAAAATTAAGAAAAAATCAATAACATTTTGCTCTTGTATATAAATGTTACAAAATAAAATCCTTGCATTTGACTTGATAAAGTCCCTCAGTGGACGAAATGCGTCGGCTATGATAAGTTTTCCTTTTGTCTTTATTCCATATCTATATTTACTAAAATCTCGCGTATATCAAGATGAGCGGAGTTTTTCTTAATAGAGAAACGGGGTGACAATAGTCAATAAATTAACTAAAAGTTCAGTTCACTTATCTTTCGGCCGACTTCCAAGTTTCGCGGATAAGCCGCTCATCAGAACCAGAGAAATCTATCGAAAAGAATATTTACTAGATGTATTATAGATATGTGCTGGTTTTCTAAGCGTAGTCCAGATGTGGCACAAAACTGCAAGTGTGGTGCACACAATGAGAATCGGACTTACTATTCAATCGTAATTGATCTAGCGAGACAATTATTATTATTATTATTATTATTATTATTATTATTATTATTATTATTATTATTATTATTATTATTATTATTCCTCTTGATTACTTGGGTAAAATAGGGCCGCAACATCTCTTCAACGGACGAGGTTGCAGGCGATCCTCTTCAGCTCGGCCCATGTCGTGCCGGCTGCCTTCACCTCTGCGTCAACACTTCTCCGCCAAGTCTGTTTTGGTCTACCCACTTTTCATTTATTTTGCTGGTCTCATATAGGGTTCCGATGTTCCAGGTCCCTATCCTGGTTGTTGACTTAGTCGTCAGAAGGGTTGTCGACTTTGGGGGATTCTTCTTCGGCCATGTCGTTGTTTGAAGATATCGTTGTGGCTTCTGTAACAAGCCAGTTTTTAAGTGAGTTTGTTGTTAGCCTACTGCACAACTCCCAACCTGGAGGACCAGGGTGTGTCTTTCGCCTGTTGAACTTGGTTGGACCTGCTGAGGGCCAAAGCTCCCGCCCACATAGCTCTGTAGGTCGTTGAAGCAAGCAAGCCGTCCTACCATGTCAAGGCGACTCACCACCAGGACAGCTAGCGAGACAAGGTTGCTGTTACACTGCATCGAAGTGTCCAATTGGGATTTTCTAAGAGGAGCTTAGATGTGGCACAAGGCCAAAAGTATGAGGCGCTTAGCGAGGATCAAACTCTCTATTCAGTCGTAGTTGATCTAGCGAGACAAGCTTGTTAACCATTGCATCACGTCTAAGTGCCCAAAATGATTTTCTAAGCATAGTTTAGGTTTGACACAAAGCCGGAAATGTGGTGCACCCAGTGAGGCTTCTAACGCAGATATGGAGGAGTCTGATCAGGCGAAGTGACCCTTCGACCACATTCGATCATGGGAATGTTGAAGATGATTATAACGATGATCAACTTTATTGCTTTTTCAACAACTTGGTTGTTCTGAGTATGTTCATTCTGACAGGAGACGTGAGGATTATTATAGATACGAGATATGGACTTTGCGATTGTTTGGAATATATGCATTCTGAAATCATCCTTGATCAATATCATTCCCTTCAAACATCCCAATTTTTCTTGAGTGTATAGGCATTTGGAACCAGGTTTTGATCAATATTATTCCGTTGTGATCGGAATGTATCTTGAAAGCAGCTACATTCAATATTATTGAATTATGTAACTTGCGATCAATTTATATGGAAGCCATTTTGAACACAGTTATATTCAAATTTAATACTTTTTCTGCATTTGTCCGTATTGAAACTTTTAAACAAACGTTAATGTAAGAGACATTTCTCTATGCCCCAAAAGAAATTCGCCATTAAGACTGAAAGAGAAATTTGCTTAAAAACTAGAAGAGAATTTGTTATCAAAATTTCAAAAGAAATTCTCCATCAAATATTTATTAAAGATTGCTATTAAAACGACAAATGAATTTTTCTATTACAAACTACAAGAGAAAGTCGCTATTAAAACTTCGTTGTTGAACTTTCAAGACTAATTTAGTCTTCAAAAATCAAAAGAAATTCGCTAAGAATGCTTCAAAAGAAATCCACTATTAAAGAAGAGAATTTCGCCATTAAAACTGCCAGAGAAATTGGCGGAGATGGGATCGTCTGTCGACAAGAATTATTTAAAAGTCGTAGGGTCGATTCTGCTGTCTAACCACACAATACTTGTTAATCGCATTCAAGTCTTGATTAAGGAACATCAGAAGTTTATTATTATGATATGTAATACGTTAACTTTCAACCCACAATATATATATATATATATATATATATATATATATATATATATATATATATAGTGAAACAGTACTGTCTGCGAATGACACACATATATATATATATATGTGTGTGTGCGTGTGTGTGTGTGCGTGTGTGTGATTCGCAGACTACTGTTTCGCAGCTCCTCAGTGCGATTAGACATCCGATTGCCTCAAAACAGGACCGAAACCCGACCGATTTGGTCTCAGTCGGAGTTTCTACCACTAAGCTATCATCACTCGGCAGAGAGAAACAGCTGATTCTATTGTTTTTACGAATGTAAACAAATACCAATCAGTCAGAGTGCTCCAATTCATTATACTGAAGAGATTTGCATTAACGTAGGTGACTGCTGTTTATAGAATCACCCTATCTCTTAACAGTGCTCAATTGAAATATATTTTTAAGACCTTATATATATATATATATATATATATATATATATATATATATATATATATATATATATATATATATATATACTGTAACGTCTGCTCAGCATAGTTGCAGTATAAATCATAGGTGGGCTCTGTGCGTGTTGAATAAGCACAAATGTAAACGGGTATCCTCGAATACAAGTGGCCAGCTATAATTTATATTTTTGTGTATATATATATACATAAACAGTTATTGGTCAGAGTTGAATTAGACCAGGAAACAGTTGTATTAAAAAGGTGTTCAATACACGTATAAAGAAAATAAAAATTTAACATGCAAAGCTATTAATTTAAAAAAAAATAGGAGATTAGCCAATCACGCTACCTTGGTTTTAACCTTTCGGTATCTTCAAGCGATTCGGACCAAATGATTTCCTAATGCTTTATTATTTATAAATAAACTCGCGACGTTAAGTGTAATAGAAGGAGAGAAGATCAAGAGTATTGAAATTGTATTGGACGGAGATTAAATAAAATGTACATGCTTTCATCCTGTTTCGTACGAACTCAAAAGAAACCTTTTAGTGTGTCATTATTTTCGAAAAATTCTACTGAATGAAAAATCTACAAAAAAAAAAAAAAAATAAATATACTGAATGAAAGATCGGAAATAATGACACGATGCTTTTTGATTTTGTACGAACCAGGATGGGTCCCTTTTAAAAAGCAGTTCATGATACAAAATGATGAGGTAACAATATTATCAATTCCATTATTAATTACACATATTTTTATTTGCATTTACAATTCAGGTTATTGTAATTATTATTGCTCACATTATACAATATTGCTTAAATCAAATGCAATAAGAATTTAATAAGAAAAGCTTTTTTTTCCTTTTTTTTTTAGATTGGAATTGCAAATTGATATCACACTAAAGACCATTCCATTCATGAGTAACAATTTATACCAATTTTAGTATTGACCATATCATTTTATATGAATAAAGGCAAAAGAAAACATGGCGGACAAGGACAATTTTATTAATGTTTTATTTAGTTTTTCCAGCGTTCTTACATTTTTCCCTTTGGTAGGAGTGAGGAAGTACAAAGACTGTCCATAATGTTCATGGTCCCAAGCCTTTTCGACCATTTTCAGGGAGGGGGTTGTTTTAAATGTTAGTTTCGGGATAAACGCTCCTACTAGTATTCTGTTATGGTCCAAGGTTAGGACCAAGGAAGAACAACACGAACACAAGAGTAGAAATAACGAATATATATTACACGAAATAATAATACAAGACGTGGAAGGTGTTAGTATGACTGTCAGTCTGGTTTGGAGTGAACTACTATCGGCTCGACTCGATTCGTCCCTCTCTCTTGAGAGGCGTAGTATACATAGTGTTAGGAAGAGTTCATTTTTTAGTTATAGGTAAGGACACATAGCACCCACCCCCAAGCTTTTACCTCGCAGGTTTCTTTAATATTTTTTCATCTTCGGATTAATCGTCAAAAGCTCTGTAAATTTTCTTTTTCTGCTTGATTTCCGCGGTTCTGAAATTGCTTGAGGCCTTTGCATATTGAATGTGTCAAATATTGTGTCCATTACTTCCTCCTCTTCCTGAGGTAGACCGTTAGAATCCTCTAACAGCCTCTTTCTGATCTGATTTAAGTGCCTTTTATGCGATAACTTCGGACCCTGAATTATGTAAATCACGTTCCTGATTCGTTTCTCTATTGTACCTGGCTCCCAATAGGATGTGTTGTTTTTGAACATTTAAAAAAAAACTTTCTCCCCTGGGTTAAATTTTCTTTTTGGTACAAACGACGTTGGTGATTGCTTTGTCTGTTTTGGCAGTAATTTGTCGAATACCAATCTAATTTTTTCGGGCGAACATCACTTCCGCCGGCGATAATGCCGATGGCGTAGTACTGTTCGGTGTAATTCTATACACTTGCAAGAATTGTAGTAAAGCCTTTTCTGTTGGTACGTCATAAGATTTCCTTAGTGCTCTGTTTAATGTATCTACAAACCTCTCCGCTTGCCCATTTGATCTTGGGTGATATAGCGGGGATTTGATGTGTTTCACCTGAAAAATTTCACAAAATTCTTGAAAATCCGCAGATGTAAATTGTGTCCCATTATCGGTGACTAAACAATCAACCACCCCGAACGAGCAAACAGCTCGTGAAGGCAATTTATTGTAGTCTCAGAAGTAGGTTTTCTACAACGAAATACTTCTGGCCATTTGCTGTAACTGTCTACTACAATCAAGTAGTAGAAACCATCTAATGGACCTGCGAAATCAGCATGAATTCTCGACCACGGTCGATCTGTCTTAGGCCATGGCTTATGAGTGACCGGAGGTGCCTTGGCTGCTTGCATTTGTCCACCATATGTATAATATCTTCATCCATGTTTGGCCAGTACACGTAACTTCGCATTAAGGATTTCATCCTGTTCTTTCCTGGGTGGCCCATGTGAAAATCCTTTGTAGCGTTTTCGGGGTTACTACTCTTTCATTATATAGCAGAACATTATCACATAACGAAAAACTGTCTGATATATGCTTATCTTTTCCTACAATTTTTGTTTTCGTTTCCTTTATAAATTCGTCATTCACTGCTTCGTTTCTTATTTCCTGTAATGTGACGGGGAGATCTCGAATTGTACTACATAATGATGTTCTAATATCTTCCTCATATCGTAGAGCTGCAATTACGGAATCTTCTAATGGCTCCGTTTTCTTTGGTATTAGTCTCGAAAGACCATCTGCATGCCCGATTTTGTTTGATGGAAGATACTCCAATTTAAAGTTATAGTTTAATAAAATCGTAATATTCAATGGCGGCACTCTCGAGGATTTTCCTTCTGAGTTATTTTCTTTTTTTATGAGTAGCATTTTAAAATCAAAATTGTGTTTGAATTTATGTCTATGTATGACTAGTATAATAGTTAAATTGTTTTTGTGAGGTCTCTTTTGTGCTCATAGATGCGTTTTTTAAATTTTCTGCTTGTTTCTCCAATATATTTGGAGGAACAGTTTTGGCAATTTATTTTATAAATGCCTGCTTCAGAAATATGGTTATTAGTGTTTGAGGATCTGATTATATCCATAATGGTCTTGGA
>OZ038494.1:15631610-15696610 GCA_964036315.1 Acanthosepion esculentum | reverse complement strand
AAAAACAATAGTCTCCTGTTCATTTATCTACGGTTTTGGAATTCAAGTTGTACTCGAGCCATGTGTTGGTACCCGAAGGACACCTACACATGGCTAGAGGTACCACGTAAACAGAACTATATAAAATATATGAAGCGGCAGAAATACCACCGACAGATACCTCCCATAAATACCTCCCACATTATGGTAAGCCATTAGGGGCAATGATGTCTTCAACTACCTAATGTCATATGGAAGTAATTCTGGGAGGTACATGTGGGAGATATTTCCGACACAACCTGTACAGTAAACAAAGTTGCGTGTACTCATTTAATGCGCGTCGAAAACTTAACGTCAAGCCGTAACATTATCCGAGAAAATGCAGATAACAGAAGTAAAACAATATCCAGTCGACTAAAAGGATAAACAACACATCGTTACTCATAAAGTCCAGCTTCAACAGTGTTAGAAATTACCGCTTCTTTGCCCATGAGCAATGGAAGATCGCTCATCTAAAACTGTTTATTGATAACCACTGTCATGGTTACCAATGACGACATCTGGGAAAACTGATTAATTTTCTCTGGCCACACGCGCATGCGTATATATTACAATACTGTGCCGTCTTGAAATGGTATTGAACAACTTGGCATTAATGGAATTTAAAAAAAAAATCGCTTTATTCGTGTATAACAGAAGGTGTTGTCACAGGAAGGAAACAAAAAAGCAGGAGTTAGGATTGGAGAAATGGAAACCTCTATGACAATATGTCTGAATGTTTTTTCATCTATCTCATGTTTAGACCAGTGGCCATGGCTCGGCAATCCAGGCGGTTCAAGTAGAGCTTTATCGCAGTTTATAGCTTCTTTCTTCCCCATCTCTCTCTCTCTCATCCTCTCTCTTTCTCTCTCTCAAACACACACACACACGCGTGCGCACAGACAAACACATAACCCCTCAGTGAATCTTTTTGTCTATCTATGGGAGTTACATCTTCACTAGATGCATCATTCAAACATTCAACATTAAATAATCCAACAGGATTTAATACATTGTAAAATCAACCAACCCAATCAATCGATTGGTCTATCATAGCCTATTCATATCTATCTATCTATCTATCTATCTATCTATCTATCTATCTATCTATCTATGTCAGTCTGTTCATATCTATCTATCTATCTATCTATCTATCTATCTATCTATCTATCTATCTATCCCACTCTGTTCATATCTATCTATCTATCTATCTATCTATCTATCTATCTATCTATCTATGTCAGTCTGTTCATATCTATCTATCTATCTATGTCAGTCTGTTCATATCTATCTATCTATCTATCTATCTATCTATCTATCTATCTATCTATCTATGTCAGTCTGTTCATATCTATCTATCTATCTATGTCAGTCTGTTCATATCTATCTATCTATCTATCTATCTATCTATCTATCTATCTATCTATCTATCTATGTCAGTCTGTTCATATCTATCTATCTATCTATCTATCTATCTATCTATCTATCTATCTATGTCAGTCTGTTCATATCTATCTATCTATCTATCTATCTATGTCAGTCTGTTCATATCTATCTATCTATCTATCTATCTATCTATCTATCTATCTATCTATCTATCTATCTATGGCAGTCTGTTCATATCTATCTATCTATCTATCTATCTATCTATCTATCTATCTATCTATCTATCTATCTCAGTATACATCAGTCTCTCCATCTCAGATTTTGTAGATGGACACCACTATAATGAAAATAATCCTCTAACAGAATTCTGTACAATCACGACAATATGTCTCCTCTATGTCATATTCTCTTTTCTCCTGCAGGCTGTCACTCATTTGCACGATGGCGACATTTTCTTCCTCGTAATTGTTGCTCGTGGCATTTCCGTAATCTTGTTTGCTTCGTTGTTGTTATTGTCGTTGACGATATTGAGGCGCGAACTACACCAGAAAAGTATTCTACTTGTCTTGTCCGAACAGCTGTGGCTGCTGTCCATTGTCACTGCACGATGGAATCATGGCAGTCCCGATTGACATTTTCCGTTTAATTAACCGTATTTTTCGCATTGCAATTAGCAGTGGAACATCAGATTGAAGTCCTTGTACCGAAATTATATTTGACGCCGTCCTTTTTTCTGAAGGTCCACGTAACTATTCACTCTGGTTTTGGGGCTTGCGGCCACATCACGTTGAAACGTACGATCACAGAAGTTAAGCATCGTCGAGTCTGCTCAGAACCTAGATGAGTGTCAGCTTTGGCATGCCAGGTGCTGTAAGCAAGAATGTGCGTGTGGCATAACTTACGGCCATATCACATCGAAACATCGCTTCATGTAGAGTTAAGCAACGTCGAGTCTGATCAGTACCTATATGGGTGACGGCTTTGTAAGCTTGAATGTGTGGGTGGTGTAATAGTGTAATGGGTCGGAATTGTTAATCGTAGAGCCGAGTTCCAATTCCAGTTGGGTTCGTTATTTTCACTTACGCGCAATTATCCTTGTGGAATGTATGAATGCACCTTTTCTTCCCCCAGCTAAGGGTTAATTAGTAAGATTTGTATCAGTAAAAGGATTATTATCTCCCATTGATATGCCGCCAAACAAACCCAACCAAGCAAGATCTTGTATTCAAATATAGTCTGCTACAAGATTGAAAAGTTATGAATTGTTTGACATACCTTTCTTGTTACATAACTTCTTCTTACGGACACACACACGCGCACACACACAGACATACACACACACACATATATACGTATATCCATATATATATATATATATATATATATATATATGGATATTATTTTTTTTAATCCGTTATATTTTTATTATTACAAAAATAATTTTTAGTGGATACCCGTATTTGCGAAGACGCCCCGTTATTATTATTTTTTAGACAGAATACGTACTAAAGAAAATGTGTGTTTCGACAGGATCAAAATTTGCGCCCACCCCCTTTGGCAGGAGAAACTACGGTTTGATCCTGCGTGCTTTGACAGCTCGGCTACGGAGAGCCTCACAGCCAAGCAAGGTTCTATTTACCTTGAAAGTACATTTTCTCGTTCAGATTTTCTCGTAAGACCATAACTGCTTTGTTTCGTATCCGAAACATTAAATGATTCTATATTTTTTAAATCAGATATATTTTTAGAATTAATTCTTCAGAAGGATTTTTCTCCCGTATATTTATATATATAAATATATATATTTTTTCAGTCTGTTCATATCTCTCTCTCTCTATATATCTATCTATATATCTCAATCTGTTTATCTATCTCCGTCTCTCTCTCTCTCTATATATATATATATAGAGAGAGAGAGATAGATAAATAAACAGTCTGATATATATATATATATATATATATATATATATATATATAGAGAGAGAGAGAGAGAGAGAGAGAGAGAAAGAGATGAATAGACATATCTATCTATCTATATAGATAGATAGATATATCTGTCTGTTTATATCTCTCTCATTCTCTCTCTTTCTATATATATATATATATATATATATATATATATATATATATATATATATATATATATCAGTCTGTTCATCTCTCTCTCTCTCAATATATATATATATATATATATATATATATATATATATATATATATATATATATATATGTGTGTGTGTGTGTGTGTAATTTGGCAGCAACTTTTCTTTTAAACATGTAGTATTGAATGTTAAAGCGCTAGGTCATCGTATTATTATTTTTTAGACAGTGTTTATTTCGTTCTACCGACACGCGCGTCCGAGAATACGTACTAAAGAAAATGTGTGTTTCGACAGGATCCAAATTTGCGCCCACCCCCTTTGGCAGGAGAAACTACGGTTTGATCCTGCGTGCTTTGACAGCTCGGCTACGGAGAGCCTCACGGCCAAGCAAGGTTCTATTTACCTTGAAAGCACATTTTCTCGTTCAGATTTTCTCGAAATCATTTTCAAATAAAAAGTCTCATTAGAGAATATGAGAAAATTCAAAAGAAAATATGCAAGACTATGTTGTCTTTAACATTCAATATATATATATGTATATATATGTATATCTATATATCTGTTCATATCTTTCTCCATATATATATATATGTGTGTATATATATATATAACTCAGTCTGCTTATCTCTCTCTCTCTCTCTCTCTCTCTCTCTCTCTATATATATATATATATATATATATATATATATATATATATATATATATATGAGATCCAGGTTCAAATCTCAGGAACTTATCTGCGTGCGGCACCTTTGGAAAATGGCTGAAAACCATGCCACGGCTCTTGAGTGAAATTGTATAGACGGAGCTCTCGAGGGCCGTCGATAGCTGTGTTAGCACAAAGCCACAAGTCATCGTGGACGAGAGTTTGAGCGTGCTAGCCTTGTTCAAATTTTTGATCAGACTAGATAACACGTTCTTTCCCAGAAACTGTGAAAAATTCTGCTCAGCATAGTGGCAGTATAAACCACAGGTGGGCTCTGTGGGTGTTGAGCAAGCGTCTGCAATAGTAGACGGCCATCCTCGAATACGAGTGGCCACCTATTATATATCTAAATGAGAGCAAGAACAAATGGATTAAAAATCCACAGTTCGAAGCATTTTTAACATCGTATATAGATGTTTCACATTTTTAATTTTATCTAAGATAATCAATCAAGATACATTTGACGCTGTCATATCCTCCGCAATCGTCAATGATACCATGTCTATATGTTGGTTTATTGCGACAGGAAGAAAAAATGACTCACCGACCTCCATCCTCTGATCTCATTTTTCTATTTAGCCTAGATCTGACATTTCGTTGGTTAATACAGACATACCCACGAGTCTATTTTTAATTTCTAACTTTATGCCGCTGCCCCCCCACTTTAACTTTGGAAAAGAGGTAACGATTTGTTTTTGAATTTCCCTTGGAAATCATTTTATAACCAGTTACCTATCATCGCCTAAGGAAGTACATAGTATTGAAACATGAAACCTTTTGTGCAGCGATTTAATAATGTTTTTATTATAACCTCTTATGATCTAATGTCGAAAGTACTTGGAATAAAATGAATATGCATCAGCACAGTAATTTTCTTTCTTTCTTTAATAGGAATACTAAGAATATTATCCGTAATTACGAGAGGATCTAATTAAAAATAAATAGATAAAACTTGTTTAAATTATTTAATCACACACACACACACGCGCACGCACACACACACACACACACACACACACACACACACACACACACACACACACACACATATATATATATTAATCAGTTCACCCCAAGCAAGACGATAATGCCACAAAGACGCTATGGGCTACTGGGAGTAAAAGAGAATTTAAATTTTAGCAGGAACCGGAAACCCAGTCCTAAACAAGGGATAAACCTCTACTTCTGGTCAAAAGACTGGGCAGGAGTGTGAACCGGACGATAGATGATTTATATATATATATATATATATATATATAGTAAAGAGAGAAATATTACTCAGACCTACGAAGGATAAGAAGATGTGGAGAGCCATGATCATCTACAAAAAGTGGTTGTGTAAATGGATCACAACAGGGAGTGGGAAAGATAGTAAAGAGACAAATAATACTTAGCGCTACGAAGGATAGGAAGTTGTCGAGAGCCGTGGTCACCATAAAGAGGTTGTGTAAATGAATGGCAGAACAACGTTTGGAAAGGATAGTAAAAAGATAAATATTACTGAGAATTATGAAGGATAGGAAGTTGTGGACGGCCCTGATCACCTACCTAAAGAACTTGTGTAAATGGATTGAAGAACAGGGAGTGGGAAGGGTAGTAAAAAGAGAAATATCACTCAGATCTACGAAGGATAGGAAGTTGTGGAGAGTCAAGATCACCTTCCTAAAGAGCTTGTGTAAATGGATGACATGGACTGGGAAGGATAGTAAAGAGACAAATATTACTAATAACTATAAAGAATAGGAAGTTGTGGTGAGCCAGCATCACTACCGAAAAACTTTTGTAAATGAATGGCAGAACAGGGAGTGGTAGGGATAGCAAAAAAAAGAAAAAGAAGACAATTCTTACTACAAGCTATGGAGGACAGGAAGTTGTGGAGAGCCATGATCACATACCCAATGAACTTGAGTAAATGGATGACAACAGGGAGGGAGTGGGAAAGATAGTAAAGAGACAAATATTAGTGCTACGAAGGATAGGAAGTTGTGGAGAGCCATGATCATCTACCTAAAGAGCTTGTGTAAATGGATGGCAAAACGGAGTTGGGTGGATAGTAAAGAGAGAAATATTGCTTATATCTACGAAGGATAGGAACTTGTGGAGAGTCATGACTGCCCGCGCCCGGAATTAACACGGTGCATAGAAGAACCTGATCACCATTAGAAGAAGCTCTGGAATCATTATTATCTATTTCTTTTCATTTGTCGGTTCATTTTATGTTTTTTAACAAATCGACAACCATTGTCATTTTTCTCCGCCTTCAACGAAATCACAGCAAATACAAGAAATCATTGGAGTATGCCATCTTTGCATGGACCTATTTTTTATGTAACAGTTCTCATTTACTTGTTGTTTCTCTGTAACTTTCATATAAAATATTGAATATCATCATAAAACAAAAGTCAATCCAGATTTGAGACTGTCCTTACGCAGGAAAATCGATTGGTCATTTATGGTCGATTGTTTCGGAAGCCATCGTTTGCGAATGGAAACATTACCATAATTCCAATACGATTTTCTCTAGTAATACGAATAATCCAGTAAACAAATGCTGCAAACTTTCTTGAAGCTGCATTACTTTGTCTGCTGTACAAAACTTAAAAGGCATTTGCACACTTCGCCCCTGCGCATGCGTGACGTTTATAGCTGGCGTTTCTATTCTGTGCACCTACAAACGACAAAAGCAGATGATGTGTGTCAGAGAGCAATGGTTGCCAAGTTATTATCGCAGATTATCGTGAGAATAACTAAGTATGTCCTAGAGAGCCTGTCTCCCCAATGGTACCTCTCCTATAGTGGGAGGATAAGGTTAATCCCTGGTATCTGTGGAGTTTTCAAAAATGGAAGTGTGGAGGGGCTGGACTATTTTTGGCCTTTATCCCCATGTACACCTGAGAGTTCCACTTTAAACTCGTCCATACACCACGTTCTTTTAGGGATATCAAAATAAAGCAAATACAGAAATGTACATATATTGAAAGTCTTATAACAACTACGAGAAAATGTAAAGCCATAATCCGAAGGTGTATTGGAACAGAAAATGATGCCTTCCAGGAACTGGGTGCCATATTAAGTAACAGGGCAACAATTCGTTAGAAGCAAACGTAAGGTTGCTGATATGCAATACCAATTCCTCCAACATGAATGCTGGACAATTTCCTCACAGATGAAGAGTGAACTTGAGGCAACGTAGATGTAGTGCTACAGGAGGATGCTGAGAATACTATGGACGGAACGTGTGAACAGTGAGTAACCTTTAACGATAATGGGAACGAAAACGACACTTGTGTAAGGATCAGAAATCGACTGTTAAAATTTATGAAGCAAACGTATATGCAATGTGATAGGTCTTGACCTGGCATCTTGACTCCAGTCACTTTCTCACAGACATGATGTGGCTTCCCTCTGCCTTTTCTACAAATATTTTCATGGCAACTGCCCTGAAGAGCTACTTTCACAGGTACCCAAACTGCATGCATTTAAGCGTGCTACTAGGTTGGCATCTCGGCCCCCCATCATTTTACTGTCGAAACAGTTAAATGAAATCGCATCTTCTACTCCAGCAGCAGCTTCTCTCGCACTTCCCGACAGTGGAACTCCCTTCCTCTTATTCGCTTCCATGATAACTATAATCTTAAAAAAATGTAATGTCAATCGACATCTTCTGATACCTTGATCTTGTTCCCCGTCCCTCTGTTTATCTTTTCCTCAAACACCCCTCTTTACTCTGAGTTTCACTCTCCGTAACCCCTTGCATGCTAGTAGCACTTCTGCCTTGCTTGGGGTGAAATGCTTAAAATATAATGAGGAGAGGAGGCTTGGGGAATATGACGTTCACAGGACATATTGAAGGCAAAATGGGCAGAGGGAAGCAGCAAGTAATATCCCTAACGTCCTTGTGTAAATAGATGACAGAACATGAAGAGGGAAGGAGAGTAAGGAGAGCTACGAAGGATTAAAAATTATGAAGAACCATGATGGAAGCACACGGCACGTCGAAGATTTTATACTGAAAAGTATAGTACAGGGTGCTTCAAAAAAGTTTGATATCATTTGAGGTGTAAATATCTAAGTAACTACGCAGTCGAGACTAGAGGTGGGCAAACTGCGGCCCGCGGGCCACATCTGACCAGTTGTTTTTTTTAAAATCCGGCCCGCCGAAGATTGACAGAATTATGCCTGCATTCATTTGACCTTGTCCTGCAATGCCTGGCATTTCACTAGGTGGTACATTCGCCTCATTTCCAAGCGCCACTTATGTGCGTGAACAGACTTTTAGTGGGATGAACACCAACAAAGCACCCCACAGATCCCAGTTGCTGAGATGCCAGGTCAGGACCAATGACATTGCAGATTCTTTGGATTTTATCAAGAAGCTCTAAATACATAGCAGAAGCACCCGACCAAATCTGGCAGACGGGTGTGCTCAGAAACAAGAAGAAACTGAGTGTTGTATTCATATGCAAATCCCCACCTTATAAATAGCAGTTGATTCAGCTGGAGGCTAAACTAATCATAGCCTTGAAGACGAAACTACTAGAAAAATAGCAGTAAAAAGAATGTTATAAACTATAATTAGCTAAAAGTATTTCTCTGGTAGTTTTGTCTTCAAGGTTAGGATTTATTTAGCCCCCAGCTGTATCAACTGCTATTTATACGGTGGAGATTTGCATATAAATACCACATTTAGAAACAAAGAAAAGAACGTTGGACAATGCAATATTTTAAGATACTTTCTGTTTATACGTCATTTTTATAGGTACAAATATTTAAGTAAATGCTCTGTTTATAATAAACAGTACTAACAACATTTACCCGCCTGAATGTCCGAGAAATTTTCATAGAAAATATCTGTTCTCCGACAGGAATCGAACCTGTATCCTATATGGAACCATCATATAGCCTAACGTGCTACAGAGGAGCGTCTTGGTTAGGTTTTCTTTTTATGCGCCATGTCCTTTCAGGATGTAGGCGATCATGGCTCTCCACTACTTTCTATCCCTTGCAGTTTTCAACAAGTTCCTTCCCTCTGCTTACTCTCCCAGACCACGTTCTGTCATCCACCTGCTCAAGATCACCAAGAATGGCGCGCGCTGCTTTCCCTTGTCTCTCTTTCCCTCTATTCGACCCGTGAGTATCAGATTCTCAAGGCCCTCCTTCCTCATTATGTGCCCCAGAAACTTCCGCTGCCTCTTCCTGATATTAAGTATAAGCCTCCTCCTTGTTTGCAACCTCTCTAAGGACTCATCGTTGCTCACACGCTGCCTTCCTTTGTCTCTCTTTCCCGCTATACGACCCATGAGTATCAGATTCGTTGCTCACTCGCTCGGTCCACGAAATCCACAGCCTCCTTCTGTAGAACCACATCTCCTTCGCCTTGAGTCTCTCCTTCATCCTTGAGGAAATCGTCCAACGTTCGCTGCCGTAAAGAATGACGGATGTCGCATAACAGCACAGTATCCTTTTCTTTGTTACCAAAGAAATCCTCCTGTCTCGCAATACTCGGCCCAGCTTTTGGAATGCGTCCTCGGCCATCCCGTATTGAGATGGCCAAGAACTGTTTTTAAACTACAAATTTCTATGGTTTCCCTCGAACATTCATTTCGGCTCGATGCTTATCCAAACGTAAACAAAGACGTCACACGCTATGAAATGGACAAAGTCCGACAATTATTTCAAGATATTTACTGTTTATACGTTATTTTTATAGATACAAATATGCTCTGTTTATAGTAAATATATATAATATACATATATATTATATATAATATGTATATATAATATACTTATATCTCTGTAAAAATAACGTATAAACAGAAAATATCTTAAAATAATTGTCAGACTGTCCATTTCGTACCATGTCATATCTAATCAAATAAATGACTCTTAATTCTGGACGACCTCTTAATTGCTGATGTTCCCAGGTCCACTCTGACCCAAGGTGGTAGCACCTGTTAGGGTCCCAGCTATGGGCAAATAGTTAACACGCAAACGTGTGTAAAAATAGGTTTTAATACCAGAAATACTTTGTAATAAAAAAAATTATTACCAGCAATAATTTTTGAAGGAAAAATTATTATCAGCAAAACTTTAAAAAAATACCAGCAATACAAACAGCTATACATTCTTTGAAAAAAATATGACCAGCTATAGATTTCTTCAAGGAAAAATATTCCCAGAAATAGATTTTTGTAGAAAAACATTACCAGCAATAAATATTTTGTCGGCATTAAATAAACCATTGTGGTTGATATGCTGTAAAACAAACCAAACCAAACCAATATATACTGAGATAGATAGATAGATAGATAGATAGAAACAGACTGAGATAGGTAGGTAGATCGATAGATAGATAGATAGATAGATAGATAAAAGTATTTACAGCAATAAAAATATTATCGACATTAAATAACCCATTGAAGTGTTGATATGCCGTAAACCATAACAAATCAAACCTAATTCTGGACGCTCAGATGAAGAAGAAATTTGAAGTAACAAACATGTGGATTTGCTAATGAAAGTTAAGAATGCCATTAAAAGCACATGGGAGAAACAAGGAAGTCTTAAAAAAACAGGAACTACAAAGAAACTGGTTTCTTGGGCAGTTGCGTCCCAGGACATTTGTGTCCCTAGACAAATGCGTCGCTGGATAATTGCGTACCTTTGGTAACTTTTTGAACCTTATAAATGCAATTACCATAAATTGTGAAAAAAGCAATAGATAGTAAACATAATTTTTTAAAAAACGAATAAAAGGAATAAAATTAAAACAAATTAAAAGTTTATTTTTGTTTAAAATGCAATAACAGATTAACAGTGTTGCAAGATCGCTCTACACATCGTCATCGGCGTTTTTCTTATGATAGTTGTAACTGTAATTTTCCTCGTCTACAAATAATTTTCCACCAGTGTTTGATTTTCGGAACTTAACCATGGGGTTTAATTAAAAATATAATCTATAAAATCCAGAATCTATCAAATGTTTGTGGTACGCACTGCTGGAGCGAACCGAAACTGCTAGCTTAATTTTCTTGTGCTTTTCTCTTTTATTTATCTATGGTAACTACCTTGCTGCTTCTTTAGAGCAATTAAAGGTATCGGTGTGCAAATTTCTATATTAAACAACTATTTAAAAGAAATGTTTTCTTTTTCTTTCAAAATTTATCTTGGCTACCTTTTTGCTTGTTTAAAATAATTAAATGTTGGTTTGCAATTAGAAACACTTAAGAAAAGAAAGTATGGTAACTTCAAAAAATTATCAGAGGTACGCAATTATCCAGCAACGCTTTTATCTAGGGACGCAAATGTCCAGGGACGCAACTGTTCGGGACGCAAATGACCAGTACGCAACTATCCGTCCAGCAAAGAAACTGATGTTAACAATCAAACTGAGACAGCAGGAAATGACGTATAATGAGGAAGGAGCCTCCAGAGAATTTAACACTCATAGGGCATATCACGGTAACGATACGAATTCCTATACATTGTTGTAAATCTTTTGTAAATCACCTAAAGTCATATTGTCCAAGAAGGAATCGCGCATATCACGAAGAGGTTTTGATACCACCTCCATCACTACATACCTGCCTTACATAGGGCACCTCGAGGCGGTGTAATGGTTAGCAAGCTTGTCTTGCTAGAACAATTACGAATCAGTAATGAGTTCGATCCTCACTGGGTGCCCCGTACTTTCGGACTTGTGCCGCATCTAAGCTACGCTTAGAAAATCACGGGCACCTCGACGTGGTGTAATGGTTAGAAAGCTTGTCTTGCTAATCAATTACGACTGAGTAGTGAGTTCGATCCTCACTGGGTGTCCCATACTTTCGGTCTTGTGCCACATCTAAGCTGGGCTTAGAAAATCACTATATACCTGCCTTATATGTGGCTTAGTAGATAAGTCTTCTTGTGGTTTGACCAGACATTGCAAAGTATACAAAGATGTATTCCAGCCGGAGACCTCCAAAGATGGACAGTCTCAATGTTATATCTGCTAAGGATCATGCAAGCGTCATATGCAAGGAACATCGTCGTGCGGTGATCAATAAAAAGATGGCGTTTGTCTAACAAGATATAACTAGATATTCTTGTGAAAAACGTATGAGGTTTAACATTTACTAACGGAAGATCATTTTGAAATCCCTTTTTGTTAAAGATTGGCTTTTATACCGAAAATTGGCTACACTAGAAATACAAGTGAAAATTTCGCAGTTTTCCGATTTGAATTTTACTGATGAATCTTAATTCTTAAGTTAAAGATTGAATAAATTGATGGCGAGTGACCATAAAATCTCCGCAGAAGCTCCTCTATCGCGTCGTTAAATATTTGAGCTTGAATTTAACAAAATATCGCAATAACAATCATAAATATGAATGCTGGTCGTTATTTTAAGAAGTAAGGGGGTACAAATGTAAAGAAATTGACAACTTCTTCCATTTCACTGAAAGACCACTTCCTGTCTTCCAGCTGTACGGCTGATACTAACCTCCAGGGGAGTGACTCGTTACACCTTATCGGCCTTACATTCTTGGTTGACATGAATTAGAAGGACTATATTGAACCCATTGCTAGGTCTTCTGCTAAGAACATTGCTTCACTGTGTCCTGCTAGACAGTTTTTCACTCCTGAATCTATCTTGCATATTTATAAGTCTACCATTCGACCATGACTTGAATATTTTTGCCAGATATGATCCGGTTCTCCTTCTGTATATCTAGAGATTCTTGATAAAATCCAAAGAAGAATCAGCAATATTATTGGTCCTGACCTGGCATCTCGGCTTCAGTGACTTTCCTACCGACATAATGTAGCTTCTCTGTGCCTTTTCTATAAACAGTTTCATGGTAATTGTTCGGATTAACTCTTCGCTATGTTACCTGGACTTTATGAATTTAAGCGTAGTACTAGATTGGCGACAAGGTCTATTCATTTCACAGTTAAATTGGCTAGATGTAACTATAAGTTCTATGTTAACAGTTTCTTTTCTCGCACTTCTCTCTTGTGGAACTCTCTTCGGTTCCATGTTTCCCAGTCAAATTTGATCTTCAAAAATTCAAATAAAATGTCAATCGTTATCTGTTGTCATCCTGATTACTCTTAGTAACACTCAGTAACCCCATGTGTCTTAGTGGCTTTACTGCCTTGCACTTGGTGAAATGATTAGAAAACAAATTTAAATGCAATGTCAATCATTATCTATTGTCTGCTTGATTACTTTTCTATTGTTCTCACTCCTTAATAATGTTTCTCTTTTTTTCTTATTCTTTCACGCTCAGTAACCCCTTGTGTCTTAGTGGCTTTACTACCTTGCATGGAGTGAGATTATTGGAAAAAAAACAAACACATGAGAGTGTTATCGCCTCTTCTATCTCCTCTTCTTTCTTTCTTTCTTTTACTGAAACTAAGTAGCGTCTGTGATATGTATTTTCCATCTTTCCACGCGATCAAAACAGTCTATTATTATTTATGAAGGTACTGGCAGGTCATAACGCACGTATTAACTATGGAAATATGACAGGGACAAGCAGAATTATAAGATATTTTTTATGAGACAAAATGATAGAGAAAGAGAAGGTAGTCAGCGTATGCATAATTGACACGCATACAATATATTTCTGGAAGAGAAAAAATATCAATTTCAAATATCACCAAGGAAACCACTCCACATTGGCATTTCAAGACGTTTGAATGATTATGACTACTGCAGGCATACATATTCCTAGAAAGGTTCTTAAAACAACGTTTTCTCTCTTATTTCAGTGTCATAATAATCTAATTCTATGTTGTTCATGTCGTATGGTGATTTCTTTGTTCATTTCTACCGATGCCCGCCTCGCTTAAAGACACTCACTCCCTAATTGTATCTTTCGTGCTGCAGAATTCCTTCAAGACATGTCCATTTTAAGTTTTCTCTCACGTTTGAATGCCTCTTCAATTCTGTTAATTAACACCTGAAGATAACCGCTCATGGAGACTTTGTTATTTTTATTCGCAGAATTCCTCGCTTGCTAAATGTCCCATTCTTTTGACTAGCAAACGTCGCAACTGCTTCGAGATTCTTCACGTTTGGTAAATAGGCTCTTTTTTCTGCTTCTATTGCAGGGAAAATAATAACCAGCGTACACGAATTTGCCCAGCTATAAAACGTGTCTGCTAACTCTGTTAATCTATAATTCTACATTTTATATATGCCGGCGGAACGAGAAATAGGTAAACCGAGTTCGAATTCCAGTCGAGTTCGTTACGTTCACTTTTGGGCAAACACTCTTAGGAAATGTATGAATGCATCTCTTACCCCCAACTATGGGTTAAACTGCTGGACATACTTCGCAACCAGTCTAGAAGTAGGAAAACTGAATTTCCAAATCCAGGGAGAACTCCTTAATGTGGCAACACGTAGACATTTAAGGGAAGGAGAACCTGACAAAAAAGCAACTCTTGTGTGTGGGGACACTCTTTCCACCCCTCATCAGAGGCCTTATTTGCCAAGAGGCACCAGGTTGATAGCAAGAAAAGAATATTACTTTTGAGGGTAGCTTAAGAAGTATATTAGTCGAATAAAAACACAAAGTGACTTAGCAATTGAAAAACCCAGGATTTGACAAGCAGTTCCGCTGACAGTTGTTACTGGAAACATCTTGACTCAAAGTGCAGAGATTTGTTTCGAAAATCTTTTGATAGAAAGGAATTTTTGAAAGATCATGAGTAAAGACAAACTGGAAGGAATAATTTAAAGAAAACCGTCTCTAGTCTCATCACTGTCGATTTATTATTATTATTATTATTTTTATTTCCTTTGATATCTGGCGTTTACACATTTCTTTCCGGGTCCCGCCCAGGGACCTAAGGTTAGAAATGGCATCATGACACTTTCTACTGCAAAAAAAAAAAAAAAAAATAATTACATAGATAAAGCCCTTCGTAAAGTGTGGGCTGTACTTGTCAGAACAATTTTTTGTATCTCTTTGAGGCATGGACTTCCAGGGATCCCTTCAATCAGCCTACTGGAATATTTTCCAACCAGGCTCCAACTACAACAGGAATTGTTGATGTTCCCATGTGCCACATTTTTGAGATTTCTATTTCAAGGTCCTTGTATTTTGACAGTTTTTCGAATATCTTCAAAGACACATTGCAGTCTGCAGGGACTGCCATATCAATAAGGAGGCACTTATTATTATTATTATTATTATTATTATATTAATTTTCTGTGAGTAATCCACTAGGTAGTATTTGATTGGTCAATGGAAAAACATTAGGTAATCAATGACCAATCAAAGAAGCCTGAATAACCTCCTATTTATCATAAAAACGATGTCGAACTCACTGCTGAAACGGCTGTGCGCGTGTCCCTATGCTGGGAAGTGAGTTCGTGGTACCGACCAAAATCAAAGTCCTGAAACCATTCTTCCCTTACAAGATTCATTACGATCGCCCGTCAGCCTTATCCTACCAACCCAGTTTGACGTATTTTTAATGTTGCGTATGCGATTTGTAATCACGCTGCATTTAAACCCCTTTTACGCTTGTTGTCAGCTGCCTCCCCAGTTGTTTTATTTTGGAAGTCACCAAAATTGCATGTGACGAACCGGAGCAGTCAGATGCGGTTTCGACCAAGAACCTTTACATCCCTTCGTCCGACCGCATCACGTTTGTGCTCGTAATAACTCCGCCAACCGATTAAAAAGATGAATATGACTTGTAGTTAAATATATTATCGTTAGTATTATTACTCACGTGTGTATTTTATTTTATTTTCAATCGGTATGTATATTTATTATTCTCGATCGAGTTTTGCTAAAACAGAAGCCGAACAGGTTAACTACAGATTTTTTCGCATATGCTTACGTTTCTCTTGCTTTTTAATATCATCTATATAATAAATGAGAATGTCAATTAAAGGGACACAACTCTCTAACTTTCAATAGCTCATGTTACAGAAATTTTGGATTCCCAAGTTTTCATTACAGATTTTTTGAGAAAATTTTTTTTTGTGCGATAACAATTTTATAACTTAGAAATAAATTTGGGAATAATCAAAATTAATTGCGAAATCCAGCAAAAGTCACCCATGAAATAAAAATAATTGTTTGTATGGAAAGTAAGGACCTACGTACATCAAATTGCCTTTAAGTGGAGACAGAAGAATTAACGTTGAACTTTTAAAAAGTAAACTTAAATATTAATGCAATACTTAAATACAGCGATCAATTTTGAATTCTTCTGTATTTCACTGTTGCCTATCGCGTATGGCAGCAGCGTGCCTTGCAAAAAAGAAATCTCCGTCAACAGAGGACCAGATTGCAATCAAAAGAGCCAAGACTGCAGTGAAGAAAAGAATATCCCATGCAAATGAGAACCCAGATCAAATGGCAGCCAGGAGAGCTTCCCTTGCTGTGAATATGCAAAGACTTAGGGACACTCAAACTCCAGAAGAACCCGAAGGCCCAATCAATGTTGACCATGTTCACCATAGTCTATGAATATAGAATACAGCGCAGTTCGTAATATTTTGAGCCTTCTGATTGGTTAATCCTTCTATTGGTGAACTATAAAATGAGTCAGCTCATTTTGGCTGGCTCACTTGTACACCAGGGTACACAAAAACTCCAACAATCAAGAGAAATTAAATGCCGCCCGATTTTAAGTTAGTATTTGAAATATATCCATTTTCCACGCTATAATTGCAGTCTTTTTAATGCGGTCTCGCTCTTTTTAACGGTTATACATCACGTCACCATGGACAGTTTTAAACTTTCAACATTCTAAACAATACCAGGATGTAGTCAACGGAATCTCGCCTACCATACACACACCACATGGTTCTTGAAAATGACTGTGACGCTTGAAAGTACTTGAACAAAACAACAAAAGAAACACGAACTTCTGAAAGATTATCCACAGTATCGATACGGATATACAACGTCTGCAGACCATTTCAAACGTCCATCTTCCCAAATAAAACCAGGATGCAGACAAAGGAGGTCTAATTCCCACAGAGACACCACATCGGTTCTTGATAATGACTGCGAAAGTCGAAAAACAAAATATGAACTTCGGACAGACGCAACCTCAAGCACACTATTCAACAGCTTATCCAAAAATTTGAAAAATGCAATAAAAAATTAGACTCTCGGTTTTATTCAGTCAAATTTGTTTGGATTAATACTTGCTGCTTAAATATACTGTCGAACTCTGTCAGGACTCAAACGGGCTTTCGGTTATATCATGTTGAAACATTGATTCCTGCGTGATCACCAAAGTTAAGCTTAGATGTGCAGGTGGTGTAATGGATAATGGCTCGAAGTTCCAATTCCCGTTGGGTTCGTTATATTCAGTTACGCGAAATTACCCTTGGGGAAGGTATGAATCCATCTCTTTCCCCCATCTATGGATTAATTAGTATTAAACTTGTATCAGTAAACCATTATTAATTCCAAAAACAAATCCTCACAATCTAAAAATATTTTCTGGCTTTAAATATCCTGCAAAGGGTTGATAAGACGTAGAAAACGAATCAACCAATCAACAATTAATTTAACTTAAACGGAGGTACTCACTTCGACAGACACAGCTCATATGACAATAACAGACCTCAATTTCGGCCGGATCCTCGCACCTATTTCCGGAATACCGCCCTAAAATGTAAACTTATTTGTAATACATAGGGACAATACTGGCCATAATTTTTTTGTCACCAAGCGTTTTGCTCGTTCAACGAGGAGGACGAATCGAGTCGGTCGAGGGCTTAGTCTCGATAGATCGCAGTGTGGTGGCTGTTCTACTAAGTATGACACCCCGAGCCTGAAGTCAATTGGTCTACGAGCGATCCCTCGTCTCACGCTCCACGGGAAGGGGGGGGGGGCGAAATAAGACGACGATGGCAAAATCCCGCCTCTCGCGGATGTCAATAATTCTTTACGTTAAAAATACTTCGAGGGAGTCCTGATAAAAAGAAAAAATTACCAACTATAAACACACGTCAAAAGCAACCACATCACCAATCTTAATTAAATCTATTTTGGAAGAATCCAATTTATGTTTATCTACCACAACCGGTGATTACATAAAAAACGTCCCCAAATCAACATGTGGTCAATCACCAAACATAAATAATGCCTATAAGACACACACTTACGAATATACATTATCATCCGAATCTCAGATAGATGAACTAGAATTATGATACACTTATATAAAACAATATTTAAGTAATTTCAGTTAGGCTTGGAATACGTTCATTTTTGGGAGCTTCGAAAGGACGCGTCGTCTGTCGTTGACTTCAGAATGCCATAACTTAAACTAACGCTGCTTAACAAGTCAAATGCATTTGAAGCCTGCTTAACCAGTGAAAAGCATGCAACACAAAAATAAAAATACCAGAATTTCAATCTTTCTCCATATCTAATTCTCTGATGAAACTTTAATAAATATGAAACACACACACACACACACGCACACACACACATACACACACACATATATGTTACAGTGTGTAAATTATACTTTATATAATAAATAAACAATTTATACAAAGAATTAAATACCAATGTTAATGTGATTAATGGCGAAATCACTTCTCTAACAGAACTTGAGACATTAACTTATTATCAATTCCTTGAATAATTTCAGATTGTCATGTTCAGGGCACTCTTTTAGTATATATAAGCAAATACTAAGACGAACGATATATATATATATATATATATATATATATATATATATATATATATATATATATATATATATATATATATATAGTTTGATTCTGTCAGTAGACACACACACACACACACACACACATATATATATATATATATAATCATAAAGATTTTTAACGGAGTGTGAGGGATTGTGAAATGACAAAGCTTACTAAGAGCTACAAAGGATGGGATGTTTGGAGATCCATGTTCTGAAGGGATACGGTAGATAAACAGAATAGATAAGAATTAATCTATTATTAATAGATAATATTAATAGATAAGAATTTAATCTATTTTCCATTCCTTTTTCTCTTTCCTTGTATTTCTGTTTTGAGAGTTAGAATTCTTTAAAGTACCCACTCCCTTGATTATCGGCTAACAATCGTCAGAAACTTTCTTATGAGCGTCACATCAAAGAATCTTGTAAAGGTCGACGAAACATAAGAGAAAAAAAAATCTTAACAGATGCTGAATTAGATTTAGTCATCGATTACCAATTCTTGGCTGAATGAGACCTGGAACTATAGAAGACTTTCCAAGAGTCAGGCATCGTTACAAATTATCAAAGTCGAAGATCAACAAGCGAATTTCCTCATCTTACTTTTAGTGTTCTTCCTTTATTTCCATCTTTCTATCTCTTTCTGTCTTTAAAATCATTTGACACCAACTCTGAAGCAGAAGATGTTTTTATTATAGATAGGAGTCCCAACATAGCTACGTACCAGTAAATATATAAGAAAATTAATGGGAATGCCTTTACAACAGTCATGCAATAGACACATTTTGTCAGTAATTGTGGTATTAATTCCTGACCACTGACAATCCCTTTCTTCCTGATTTTCAATGCACATCTGTAGTAAAATAATAAGCAATACATTTGACTTATTCCTATGATAGTTTGATTCTGTCAATTTGCCCTTTGTGTATTAAATTTTCCAAGCCGGCTTTCTTCTCAATGTGTCTCAGATATTTTTCCTGATTTTCAGTATAAGTGACCTTCCGGTTCCATTTTTCTATACTAATGTGTACCCAATACAAGGCCCAAGAGTCACTCAAAGTAGAAAGAAATTCATGAGCTTATGCAGGAGAAGTAACCGGTAATCCTAGACTTGAAGAGCTTACGGTTATATCACGTTGAAACATTGGTTCCCGTACGATCACCGAAGTTAAGCAGCGTCGAATCTGGTCAATATCTAGATGAGTGACTGCCCGGGAATACCAGGTGCTGTAAGCTTAGATGTGCAGGTGGCGCAATGTTTAATGGCTCGAAATTGTTAAATCGGAGAGCCGAGTTCCATTTCCAGTTGGCTTCGTTGTATTCACTTACACGCAAATACACTCGGGAAAGGTATAAATCCATTTGTTCTCCCCAACAGCTATGGATTAATTAGCTCATTATAATCTCCCCAAAATTCTTACAATCTAAAAATATTTTCTGGCCTTAAATAAGCATCAAAAGGTTGATAAGCCGTAAAAAATGAATGGATCAATCTAGTCTTGATATGGTCAAGATTGTAGTGACTGGAAAACATCCTGCCTACAAAGCAGCAATTATTGAAAAGTTCCTTATTGAATACATAGACAGTCTATGGCATTCACAGCATCTTTCTGGAGAATCACATCTCTGCCGCTTCGAGTCTCTTCTTCGTCTGAAAGGAAGTTGTCTATTAATCACTGCCATACGGGAGGATATACAGCCCCCCCCGCCAAATTAACATCATTTTGTTAATAGCAGCCAATTCTCGCTTAAATGAACTCAAATTTTAACAAAATGCGTGAAAAACTGAGTTGACTGTGAGGACTTATCTCATTGAGAATGTACGTGGGGTATGGACCGGGCGTGCCAGTGATAATGACAATGTGCTGTTGAAATGGCCACCACGTTCACTTAACTTGACAACATGAAATTTTATTTTGGTCTATGCGAAAGGACTAGTCTATATCTCCCTCTTTCTACAAGTCTAGAGGAACTTAAGCAGAAAATAACTGAGGTGCTGGAGAATGTTACGCAAGACATGCTACAGCGTGTTTGACATGAGCTGGACTAGCGACTTGATGTGTGTCGTGTCAAAGGTGGTGCGCATATCGAACATTTGTCAAACGTTGTAAAATCGGTTATAAAATCTACATCCCATCCCTTTGAATACCTTGTTCGAATTTTGATAAATAAATCTTTTATTGTTCAACATGAATCCTATTTAATATCGTTTGTCTGAGACATTTAGTTACTCAGATATTCACATTTTAAATGATGTCAATTTTTTTTTGGGGGGGGGGCACCCTTTATATTTTATGGCATCTCAGCAATCTTTTCAGTGTTTCTAACGAAATATTTCGATCTCCCAATACATTGGTTAGTATCTGGAAAACATCTTACACTATGCCAATGCGCCTTCGGATCTCCGTCTCACACTTTTCGTATATTCTTTCCACTCTCTCGAGGGTCCAAAAGCGTTTCTGTGTCTTTGTAGGTGACGAATTATTTTCCACCCTCTAACCTACTTCTCACAGACAAGACGTCGCAAGCCTCTCACTGCTCTGTCGCTATTTCCATGGCGAATGTTCGGATGAATTACACTCCTTAGTTCCGCCAGTCGTAACTTTCACGGGTGAGACCCGCCACATGCCACGCACATTGTAGCGAATAACCAACATTCACTACATACTCCACTGGTGAGACGTAAGTTGCACTCAAGTGACTTCTTCCTAGGGACCACTGCCTTATAGAACCGACTCCTAAGAGGCTGCTTCCCCGATCACTGCAATCTTAGCCTGTTCAAGTATAGGGCTAACCGTTAACTTCTGGATATATACGCATAAGCTGTACCTCTACTTCGAGTGTTCCCAGAGCTTTGTGCAGGATGAATACCACTGTAATATATATATCTTCTAGACTCGATGAATTATATATATATATATATATATATATATATATATATGTTATAGTGAAAGACACCTGATCTAGAGAATAGACTCTCCCACCTATTATAAGTAGGAGTCAGTAAGTAGTCGAGGGAGGAGTAGTTTTCAGCGACCACAACTCGATTACTCTGCGTAACACTTATTTACAAGTTCTATTGTGGAAATAACTCCACAACAATATATATATATTCTAAAATGGTTAATAGATTTCGTTATCTTTAAAAGATAACTATCTTGATTTGAACGGTTTATGACCCCAGTTTTTTCTAGTCTTGTGTCAGACAATTTTAAATTAAATAAAAAATATTTCTGTCTGAATGACTGGATTGAGGATTTGTCATTAATTACATTAATTACAGGCGAATTATTATCCCCATATTTGTTGTTATCACAACGTTTCAGCAGGTGTTCTCCGGTCTTCATCAGATGTATGTTGATCCGGGAAACCTACAGTGAATTTCTAACTGAACCCTTTATTTAATCTACGGGGATAGACTGTTCTCGTTCCACTGCCCATGTCTATGGATATCTTGTATAGTTCTTATACCAATATTGTTCAGTTATTGCTCGCCCCTTTTACACTGGAGCTTCTAGACACGAACCGGCCCAGGGACTGAACTCACAATTACTATGTCAGTAAATTACGAACCAATGCTTTAAACCACTAGGACAATAAACCTGGCATCACTTTCTCACCACCTTAACATGGTTTCCATCTTCTTTTTTCTAAAAATATTTTCATGGTAATTGTTCTGATGAGCTTTCCTCTTTGGTACATCGACTTGAATATTGCTGTCACAACTGATCTGGTGCTTCTGCTATGTATTTAGAAATTCTTGGTAAAATAATCTGCAATGCTATTGGTCCTGGCCTCGCATCTCGGCTTCAATCGCATTCCCAACTCCGTAACGTAGCCTCTCTGTGCCTTTTCTATAAATCTTTTCATAGTGATTGTTCTGATGAGCTTTCCTCTTTGGTACCTAGACTTTATGAATTTGAGCGCAGTACTAGATTGGCGGCAAGGTCTCACTATTTTACAGCTGAACCGGCTAGATGTAATGCTATTCTAATAGTTCCATCTCAAGCACGTCTCACTTGTGGAATTCTCTTCTGGCCTGTTACTTTCCAGTCAAGTTTGATCTTGAAAGATTTTGATGCAACGTCAATCATCATCTACTGTGTTCTTAATTCCTCTTCTTTTACTGTTCTCTCTCCTTAATAACGTTTTCTTTTTCTCTTAGTAACCTCAGTAACCTTACTTGCGTCTTAGTAGCTTCAGTACCTTGCTTGCTAGGATTGATAAATTTATAACATATATATATATATATATATATATATATATATGCAGAAATATAGTCTTAAAGTGTGCTATATTTATGGGGTAAAGTGCTCAATATCAGAGATAGAGCGTGTGTAAATATTCACTTTTATATTTACACACGCTCTATCTCTGACGATTGCACTAGCATGAAACAGACTGTCGCCTCTAAGTGCTGACTTCCATGTCCACTTTTATATTTATATATATATATATATATATATATATATAATTATTTTAAAAAAATATGATTCGAAGAAATCATATTTAAAAAAAATAATCATATTTAAAAAATTAATCATATTTAAAAAAATTAATCATATTTAAAAAAAATATAATTTAGGCTCTACTTTTGTATTGAGCACTGTTTTTTTAAAAAATAAAAACAAAAATACTGAAGAACTTCGGATTATTTATCTAACGTGTTCTTTCCTATTTTTCTGTATATTTGCATATATATATATATATATATATATATATATATATATATTTTGAACGATAAAAATTATTAAAAAAATTAATTAAAATCTTCAGACATACTGGGTTGTAGATTAATATTCTTATGTTTTTTTTATTATTATTTCATTTAGATTATGTTTTTATTATTATTATTTCATTTAGATTCCTTATATATATATATATATATATATATATATATATATATATATATATATATATATATATATGTTATAAATCCTAAATGTTCAAATCCAGATAAGGCTAGTCCATCGAACAAACTTTAAACCATTTCACCTTGTTCCACCATTTATTTACTCACGCTCTCTAGGTAGGTTATGCATTGTAATCCCCTGTCCTTATTGCTTTCAATTGTTCCTGTGTGTATCAGATTTTACAAGCCCTCTTTCCGTATTATGTGTTCTAGAAATTTTAAATGCATCTTCCTGAGGTTAAGTATAAGTGTCCTTTTTGTTTTCATTTTCTCTAAAACTTCGCCTTTGTTCACATGTTCGGACCATCGTATTCTCAGCATCCTTCTGTAGAACCACATTTCTATTGATACAAATCAACTCTTCTTAATCTCTTATGGGATTACCCAGCATTCACTGCCATATAGGAGGACTGATATTACATAAAAGTTCAGTACTATTTTCATTGTTTCTGTTGCTTCATGTCTCTTCTTCATCTGTGACGAGATCGTCCAGCATTCACTGCCATATAGGAGGACTGATATTACATAACCGTTCAGTACTATTTTCTTTGTTTCTGTTGCTTCATGTCTCTTCTTCATCTGTGACGAGGTCGTCCAGCATTCACTGCCATATAGGAGGACTGATATTACATAACCGTTCAGTACTATTTTCTTTGTTTCTGTTGCTTCATGTCTCTTCTTCATCTGTGACGAGGTCGTCCAGCATTCACTGCCATATAGGAGGACTGATATTACATAACCGTTCAGTACTATTTTCTTTGTTTCTGTTGCTTCATGTCTCTTCTTCATCTGTGACGAGGTCGTCCAGCATTCACTGCCATATAGGAGGACTGATATTACATAACCGTTCAGTACTATTTTCTTTGTTTCTGTTGCTTCATGTCTCTTCTTCATCTGTGACGAGGTCGTCCAGCATTCACTGCCATATAGGAGGACTGATATTACATAACCGTTCAGTACTATTTTCTTTGTTTCTGTTGCTTCATGTCTCTTCTTCATCTGTGACGAGGTCGTCCAGCATTCACTGCCATATAGGAGGACTGATATTACATAACCGTTCAGTACTATTTTCTTTGTTTCTGTTGCTTCATATCTCTTCTTCATCTGTGACGAGGTCGTCCAGCATTCACTGCCATATAGGAGGACTGATATTACATAACCGTTCAGTACTATTTTCTTTGTTTCTGTTGCTTCATGTCTCTTCTTCATCTGTGACGAGGTCGTCCAGCATTCACTGCCATATAGGAGGACTGATATTACATAACCGTTCAGTACTATTTTCTTTGTTTCTGTTGCTTCATGTCTCTTCTTCATCTGTGACGAGGTCGTCCAGCATTCACTGCCATATAGGAGGACTGATATTACATAACCGTTCAGTACTATTTTCTTTGTTTCTGTTGCTTCATGTCTCTTCTTCATCTGTGACGAGGTCGTCCAGCATTCACTGCCATATAGGAGGACTGATATTACATAACAGTTTAGTACTCTTTTCTTTATTTCTAACCAAATTTTTGTGTCTCTTAAAACTTTGCTTAGTTTTTGAAAGGCAACTTTCGTTATGCCAGATCAACTTCGGATTTTTAGTGTCGCACTTTCCTTCCCCTGTTAAAAGACTTCCCAGATATTTCAACTGTTGTGCTTTTTGGTTTTGACATCTCCAATTTGTAATTTATATTTTGGGCTGTCCTTTTTGCTGACAACTGTGCATTCTTTCTTCTCGCAGTTGATTTTTAATCCCTCTTTATTCTTTCATTATTTATTTTACTATTGTTCACCCAATATAAGGCCCAAGAGCCACTCAATTCTTATCAGTTTCTTGTCCATTTGTTGATTCTTCAGCACTATCTGACCAAGGGTTTAACTGCTAGCTGTCTGCAATGTTATTGGTCTTTCCCTAGCATCTCGGCTTCATTTACTTTCCTATTGCTGTAACATAGCTCCTTTGTAATATTAGGTTTTTAATTTATTACAAAAAGAAAAATGAATTCTTTTAGAAGACATTTTTGTTTGTTTGAAATGAAACTGTGGTGGAGTCACAATGATCTTAATCTGAAGCATAAGTTTATCATTTTGTCAATTTCACTTGTTATTTTAATCATGTTTATATATTAGATTTTGGGAAGGAAAAACTTGACACTTCTGTCAGGATTTAATTGTACAATTCACAATGTACAATTTGGCTCCCTAATCCTAATTAATAAATTGATGCCTTCGTAAATTTGGATAAAGATAAAACATTAGATATCTAAATGTATAACACTGGTCTGTTTGCCTGAATACAAGTGTTATTGACACTGTTTTTTTAGATAACAAATATTAAAATTGTACATAGACTTCAAGAGTCACTAAATATAGCTTACATTGTTGTATCAATAGGATCAATTATTATTGTTGTATGCTTTCGCATTTGTGCTTGGAAACTAATTTTTGCTTGGTATACTCATAATGTTTTAACTCTTGTACTCTCTAGCCTTCTTCAGGTGTCTGTCATACTCATTTTGAAATCCTTTATTCAATCCACTAGGGTAGGTAGTTCTCATTCTGATTGCTATGATTAGAAGATTTCTTATCAGTTGCTTGTCCATTTGTTGATTCTACGGCACTATCTAACCAAGGGTTTAACTGCTGGCTGTCTGCAATGTTATTTGTCTTGACCTGGCATCTCGGCTTCAGTTACGAAGATTATGTATCTCCAGCACAGATATGACATTAATACTCTTTTTTTGTTCATAATTATCAGTTTCGACGGCCGCAAACCGGCAGGGCCACCCAACAATAAGAAATCTGTCAAAATCCAACGAAACAAGCCTGTTCATCATTTACAGTCATTTATAACTGAACGCGAAGGCATCTACATTTTTATCTGTGGTTTCGGCCAGCTGGGCACTTCGACGTGGTGTCATGGTTAGCAAGATTGTCTCGCTAGATCAATCGCGACTGAATAGGGAGTTCGTTCGTCACTTGGCGCTCCATACTTTCGGCCTTGTGTCACATCTAAGATACGCTTAGATAATCACAATCGGTTCGGCTGAAATTTTAGGCCGTCATTGAGGCAGCTGATCAGATGTTATAATTATTTCAGTTAGCTCTCATGAAATAAAATGAACGGTATTACCGTTTTCCGACGTTGGCTATCAGAAAGAAATAGCGTCTGTTTACGAGACTGAAGTCGTTGTTGATATCTGTCCATCTTAATCTGTTCATATCTAGCTATTCATATTTAGATGTCTAATTTTGTTGGCAACAAACTATCAGCTCGTTTCTTCCGACTCATATTTTTTTAGATAGATATAAACACGCTTCGATATATGCATGTCTATATATAAGATGTCTGCCCACTCTTTGTACGAGGGTGGTCACCAACCGGGTACGACTGGACGTTTTTATTTTAATCCAAGCAAGACAATAAAGTCACTAGGTCGTCAGAGGTTACTGAGTGTTAGGGAATATGAGAACAAATATACTATTGAGGCGAGAGGACAATAAAAGAACAAGAATTAAGAAGATAACGATTGACATTGCATTTACGATAAAGCTGAGTATGAGAGAAAATGAGAAAAACATTATTAAGGAGAGAACAAGTGTTGTAACTTAGGGAAGGTCACTGAATAGAATAATCACACGAAGGTTGGTAATGAACGATAATACTTAAGACAAGAACAACACATATAAGATACGCCAGCGGCGCGTAGAAGTAGTAGTCAACTGCTAGAAGTGAATTCCATCATGAATCTCCAACTGCAGGATATCTACCAACCGCCCCACGCGGTCAGATGTGACACAAGGCCGAATTTAATGTGGGGTATCCGAGCCCGTAGGCTCGGTCCAAAATTCCCCGTAGACCTCGTATAAAACGAGGTCGGGTAGATGTTTCCCGAGACGAAACTCTGTCCTTCGACATAGCCTCGTCTGGGGATCCTCTCTGCTCGGAGGCAGAGAGTTTGACCAGCACAGCTAGAGACGAATTCCCGATTGCAGACTAACATACTGTATTTATGTGAATGGGGATATACCAATTATCGTCCGTAGGTATGCTACAACAAAAAGGAATTAGGAATTAGGAAGACAGAATATGACGATTGAGATTGCATTTAAATTTTTGAAGATCAAAGTTAACTGGGAAGCAAGAAGCCGAAAGAGAGGTCCACGAACGAGAAATGCGATAGAAGAAACTGCTAGCATAGATCTTACATTCAGCTCTTTCAACTGTAAAATGATGAAACCTTGAATCCAATCTAGTAGGACGCTTAAATTCATAAAGCCTGGGTACCATAAGGTACCATAGAGGAAAGTTCATCAGAACAATTAACATGAAAGTATTTATAGAACAGGCACCGTTACGGTAAGCTACGTTACTGTTGTAACCAAGTAAATGGTTAAAGAAATAACGAAACAAGTGTTACAGATATATCATATATTAAACAGTAATTACAACAGAAGAGTATTACACGACTAGTGAATGTGTGTCGGATGACTCAGTGTTCAATCTATTCGACTGCTATATTTACCAGCCTCCCCACGGAGTAGGATGTGGCACAAGGCCGAGTTTAATATGGGGCAATCCGAGTCCGTAGGCTCGGCCAAAATTTTCCCGTAGACCCCGTATAAAACGGGGCCGGGTAGCTGTTTCCCGAGACAAGACTCTGCCCTTCGACATAGCTTCGTCTGGCGATCCTCTCTGCCCGGATGCAGAGAGTTTGACCAGCACTGTTGAAACAGATCTATTCGACTGTTAATATTTGACAGCCCCCCCCCCCCCGCCACGAGGAATGTATGTAGCACAAGGCCGAGTTTACCGTGGGTTCTCTGAGCACTTAGGCTCGGCCAAAAATATTCCCGTAGAACCCGCATAAACGGGTTCGGGGCCTGTCTACCTCCCCAGACGAAACTTTGCCCTTCGGCACCAAAGAAACTGTTAGCATAGAACTTATGGTTACATCTCGCCATTTCAGCTGTAAGATTAGACCTTGTTGGCAATCTAGTACTGCAGTTAAATACATAAAGACCAGCTGCCATAGAGGGAAGTTCATCAAAACCATTATCACGAAAGTATTTATAGAAAAAAGCACAAAGAATCTCTGTTACGGAAGTAGGAAAGTAACTAAAGCCGAGATGCCAGGTCAAGAACACTAACATTGCAAACAGCCGATATAAAAAGAAACATCTCACTCGACCCTCACAAAAAGTAGGTTTCTTAATTTCTTAGACTATATATAACTAATTTATGCTATTTTTTTCAGATGAGAAATTACTTCATTTATTGAAACATTTTTAAAAATCATTTCACTCCAAGTAAGGCACCAAGAAGTAAGGGGGTTACTGAGTGTGATAGAATATGAGAAACAGAAAACATTAAAGAGAGAAAACAATAAAAGAACAAGAATTCAAAAGACAGAAGATAGTGACTGATATTGCATTTAAAATCTTTAAAGATCAAAGTTGACTGGGAAGCCAGAAGAGAGTTCCACTAGCGAGAAGTGCGATAGAAGAAATGGTGCCACTTTAGTGTGTGTCCTACTGATCAGTTTCTGCTTTAGTGTGTGTCCCACCACCGCATTTCTATCCTACATTATTAAGGTATTGTCCAGACTTTTTTCTCAATATGTTAAAAGATATTCAGAATGTTTTTATTTAAAGGATTGAAATATCTTGTTTTTATAATTTTTTTAGTTAAATTTATTTAAAATTTTATAATACAATAAATGGCATCCCTCTTTCAGTTTTTGGTTTTCCCCTTACGTTAGATAATTTAGGATACAAATGTGGTGGTAGGATACACGGATTAGTAGGGCACATGCTAATGCAGCACCAAAGAAAATGTTAGCATAGAACTTATGGTTACATCTAGCCATTTCAGCTGTAAGATTAGACCTTGTTGTCAATCTAGTATTGCACTTAAATACATAAAGGCTAGGTACCATAGAGGAAACTTCATCAAAACTATTATCACGAAAGTATTTATAGAAAAGGTTGATTCTTTCTCCAAATTCTAGAAACCTGATGGCAACGATTGTTTATCGTCATTCAAAACATGAACAACATTATGCGTATTCATTCTATAATGCTGTAATATTAAATGCAAATGGGGAATCAAATTTGTTGCTTCGAAATAAAATCTTAGGCTTTTGGCAAATATTATTTAGGTCAAACTCGGGTTTCTGAGTAGCATATGCGATTCAAGGCCGGTAGATCACCATTAAAATGCCAGAAAATCATGATGAGTTCGCTGGCTAATGGATTTCACGACATATCAACCCCTATGGCGAAATATGTTTTTATTATACCCGAATCGTATTTATGGTTGAGCCCATTGTTAGAGACAGGCCGTGTTTATACGTGTGCCTATAGGTAGATTTTAGTTTAATAGATAGACATGTTGATGCTGTGAGGGAGAATATTTCCCGACAAGTTTGAACTCGACCCTCGGACGAGAGACAAAAATGATCCTACATCAAGAGGAGTAACAGGAGGAGCAGTAGCAGCAGTAGCTTTTGCTGAAAACAGTTAGTCATTCCCGGCTAAACATTCTCTTCCCTAGTTTCTATTCTACATTGTGTTTCCCTGTACTAAAGCCTGTAATTAGCTATAAGTTGTATTTATACTTGAGCCTGTAGGTAGACATAGGTTTTATTTATAATGTCTGTAGTTAGACAGAGGTCAGTATTTATACTTGAGTTTGAGACAGTTTTTATACTCGATTCTATAGGTAGACAATATTTGATAGGTAGACATGAGTTGTGTTTATAGGTGGCTATATTTCATGTTTATACTTGATCCGTTAAGTAGATATAAGTTGTATTATATACTTGAGCCAGGAAGTAGATATAGGTTAAGTTTATACTTTAACATGTAGTTAGAAATAGGTGGTGTTCACAGTAATCTCTCGGTAGACATTGATCGTTCACACCCAAGTATACAACCATCCACCTGGTAAGTGTCACCTCCTTGAGTTGGGGGATTTTTACTTTTTTAAAACTTTTTTTTTTACCAGGGTTGCTGTCGGTGTATTGTAGACCCTACAGACAGTGCGAAGAGAAGAATGAACTATTACCGAACAATCCATCAACTGTTTCACATAATGAGAAACAATTATGGTGTGCCCCAGGAAAGTAACTTTCCAATAACTCTGATACTTGTATATGTCAATATTCATTTATAGTCACTCATTCAGCGTATCTTAGTTTGGCACAAGGTCATATTATGCTGGAACATTGTCTAGTTTATTGGCGGTTGTCTATATTTCTGAGATGAGGTATTATGGACACTATTTACATTATTCGGACTATATTTATCACAACGTTTCGGCCGATGTACGCTCCTGTTGGAATGTCGAACTGAACCCTTTATTTCGCTCACTGGGGTAGACTGTTCTAGTTCCACGTGCCATGTCTAATCGGTGTCAGTTATCACTTATCTCCTGTTAATTCCTCTTTCCAAGTTCTCCACTGCCTTAACCAGGTATTGAACTCACACTGTCACTGGATCTAACCAACGTCTTTATCCACTGTGCCATGTATCCTTAAGGACACATGGCACAATGGATAAGGACATCTGTGTATGAATTTCTGGGACTTTTTTTTTCGTTGTTATTATTGTTTTTTCTCTGGTACTCCTTATTACTGGTTCCCATATTGTATTCATTTCTATGCTTGGTCGGCTCAGGAGATTTTTGTGGCCTAGTATGTGTGCTGATTCCTTAAGTTTACGAATTTTCCAATGATGTTCTTTGTCTATGATTTCAACTTGATCACACAGAAGGCGGTGATCTCCCTTTTCTTTCCATATGTGATCAGCCACGCCTGATTTTTCCACTTCCCCACGTGTTATAGCTGTTAAGGTAAGGCTTCAAGAACACCAAAAATCTGTAACTATGCGTCTTCTCACCCGATCTGTTCAGCGAGGCAATTCTGAGAGAATTGGAAACCCTACCGGGATTTAGTATTGGCGGCCACAATCTTAACAACATAAGATACGCAGATGACACAGTACTAATAGCAGACACAGTAAAGGAATTACAAAATCTCCTACAGAAGGTAGCGACGGAGAGTGAGAAGAAGGGACTAAGCATAAACTACAAAAAGACGGAATGTATGGTCATCAGTAAAAGGATGAGCCCGAAATGCGATTTGTAGGTCGGTGAACACTAGAATCGAGCAGAGGCGGAGTTTTAAATATCTGGGAAGCGTCTTGACAGAGGACGGTAAGTGCGACTGAGATCCTTAGACGTATTGGTCGCATTCCAAAAACCTGGGCAGAGTATTGCGAGAGGAATTCTTTGGTAACAAAGAAAAGAATACTGAGCTGTTACGTGACATCTGTCCTTCTTTACGGCAGAGAATGTTGGACGATTTTCTAAAAGATGAAGAAGAGACTCGAGACGACGGAGATTTGGTTCTACTGGAGGATGCTAAGGATACCATGGACGAACATGTGAGCAACGATGAGGTCTTGGAGAGGATGCAAACAAGGAGGAGGCTTATACTTAACATCAGGAAGAGGCAGCCGAAGTTTCTGGGACACGCAATGAGAAAGGAAGGCTTGGAGACTGTTATACTCACAGGGTGGATAGAGGGAAAGAGAGACAATGGAAACAACGCATGACATACCTGGTGGGCTTGAGCAAGTGGATGACAGAACGTGGTCTGGGGGAGGTGGCAGAGGGACGAAACTTATTGAGAGCTACAAGGGATAGGGAGAAGTGGAGAGCCATGATCTTCCACGTCCTGAAGAGACACGGCACATAAAAAGAAAAGAAAGCAACTTGCAGTGTTGGGCAAAACTACCCTTAGCGCAGCCTCTTCTTTGTTCAATTTCCTTTTCTCTGATACTACATAACTGTTACAACTGATCCATATATCGAGATATTTGAAGTATTTAGCATTTTATTATTCGGTCGAGCTACAGCGGACATTCAAGAGTCTATCACGTCAAGCATTACGGTCCTGCATCAAGATCGGAAGGTCATTAGGATAGCAGCCTGTGTCATTACATAGTTGATCAGTGTTGATGTTTGCTGGGAGACCAACCCGTCTTACTCCTCGGCTAGGTGTCCAGAGCAGTAGATTCACTCGCAAACAAAGCGCATTCTACGTTCACGTAAGATTGAAGAAATATCACGGATGGATTCATAAGTGAATGGGTCCAGCATATATAGGAGGATTGATAATCTGTTAGCTTTTGGTGGGCATCTTTCGCTATCCCAATGCGCCTTCGGATTACGATGTCGTATTTTCCGTGCTCTGTTAAAAAACTTCCACGGTCTTAACATCAAGGTCGGAAGGTCATTAGGATGGCATTCTATGTCATAACATAGCCGGTCAATGGAGGTGGTTGCTGAATGACCAAACCGTCTTGCTTCATGGCTAGGTGTCCAGAGCTGTAGATCATTCGCAAGTTCTTGTTTTGCTCGTCAGCAAAGCGCGTTCTACGTTCACGTAAGATTGTAGAAATATCAGGGATGGGTCCATAGGTGAATGGGTCCAGCATATATAGGAGAATTGATATTCTGTTAGCTTTTGGTGGGCATCTTTCGCTATCTCAATGCACTTTCGGATTACGGTGTCGTATTTTCCGGCCTCTGTTAAAATACTTCCTAGATATTTAGATTTCTGTACTTCCTGGATTTTGATAAATTTCAATTCGTAACTGGTATCTTAAGCTATTTCTTTTGCTTTGTAATCACAATTTTAACTTTTTTTTTATTCGGTCGAGCTAGTTCGGACATTTATGAATCTATCATACCAACCATCACGGTCTTAATATCAAGGTCGAAAGGTCATTAGGGTAGCAGTGTGTGTCATAACACAGCCGGTTAATGTAGGTGGTTGCCGGGCGACCAGTCTATCTTGCGCCATGGCTAGGTATCCAAAGCAGTAGATTACTCGCAAGTTCTTGTTTTGCTCTTCAACAAAGCGCATTCTGTGTTCACGTAAGATTGTAGATATATCAGGGATGGGTCGATAGAGCTGTGATTTAGTTGGATGTTGTCTCCAAGAGATGTTAGGTATAGCTCTCAGCATGCACATGTAGGTTCCATCAACCTTAGACTCGAGGGTTTTAGTTAATATCCAAACAGTGGCACTATACAATAAAACCTACTTTTATAGTGGCGCGAAGGAATTTCCGTTTGAGGTTGTCTTGTAGATCAGATTTCCAGATTACATCCATTTTATTTAAGGTGCTTCAGGCTTTAATTTTCACATCTTTTTTCGTGTAGTGTTTAGTAATTACTAATTCGACATTCCGAATTTTCATGATGGATTCAGGGTAGGTGCCATCCTTGCTTTCATTCCAATTCCAGGTAATAGTTTCTGTTTTGAAAGGTATATCTTGATTCCTACTTCTTGGGATGCTTGGTATAGATTGATGATATTTTTTGTTCAAGTTCATTCTTATACCAGCTCTGAATACCTGTGTCATCGTCATAGACCCCCCCCCCCCGCCTCATCATCTGTACATTGGCCTCGGGAGGGAAACAGGAACGTAAGTTGTACCAAAGTATCCTAGACCGTATTAACAGATGTATATTCATACGTAATTATTCGGATTAGTCATTAGCTTTTATTTTTTTCTTGAGCGTTGTAGCTTAGAAGAAATAATTGATATTCATTATAGCAGACGACATTATGCCGAGCGTCCGTGTGCTGAGAAGGCTGACATGAATATAGCAGTAACTAGCATTATTCACTCCAATAAAAAATGATTTCTGTGAAACACAAAATAAATCATAAATAATAATAATAATAATAATAATAATAATAATAATAATAATAATAATAATAATGAGAAGAAAAAGAAGATAGAAGCTCTTGTCTTGATTCATTCTCTCCTTCACTCTGGTTTTCAGAGAGCCTTTTTCCGACCAATGAAAATCAATGAATAAATAAGAAATGATACAAAAATATTTAAAAAAAAAAAAGAAAAAGAAAAAAAAAAGGCGAGTTAAGTAGATTCGCAGGTGGGGCTTATCCTAATACGCTTCAATACGGATTATTCTGTTATATACTTACTACGATTTTTTCCAATTTATTTTTTCTATTTGTCTTCGATCGTCTTTCCCTCACTAACAACATCCATTTTTTTTGCGTTAGGCGCTGGGAAAATCAATTGCTGCTCGCCTTTGCGGCTGCAAAGGCTATGAAACAAGTAAATGTTCGACATTTTAGCTTTTCATTTCTTCTTTTTTAAACTTGATTTACTTTTACGCTTGTTTTTTTTTTTTTAATTATTTTATTGTTCGTCCATTTATTTCTTGTTTTAAGTTTCTGGCCTACTGTTTTCCTTACTTTTCTGTTTATTCAAACTTAAAAATGATTTCTTTTCCTTCCTTTCTTTCCTTCCGAGGACTACTTGTGGAAGAATTTTAATTTCTCTTTCTAATCTATCTATCTATCCCAGTCTGTTCATATCTATCTATCTATCTATCTATCTATCTATCTATCTATCTATCTATCTATCTATCTATCTATCTCATTCTTTTCATTATCTATCTATCTATCTATCTATCTATCTATCTATCTATCTATCTATCTATCTCATTCTTTTCATTATTTATCTATCTATCTATCTATCTATCTATCTATCTATCTCATTCTTTTCATTATCTATCTATCTATCTATCTATCTATCTATCTATCTATCTATCTATCTATCTCATTCTTTTCATTATCTATTTATCTATCTATCTATCTATCTCATTCTTTTCATTATCTATCTATCTATCTATCTATCTCATTCTTTTCATTATCTATCTATCTATCTATCTATCTATCTATCTATCTATCTATCTATCTATCTATCTCATTCTTTTCATTATCTATCTATCTATCTATCTATCTATCTATCTATCTATCTATCTATCTCATTCTTTTCATTATCTATCTATCTATCTATCTATCTATCTATCTATCTATCTATCTATCTATCTCATTCTTTTCATTATCTATCTATCTATCTATCTATCTATCTATCTATCTATCTATCTATCTATCTATCTATCTTATTTCAGTCATTTCATGCCAAGCAAGACGATAAAGCTGTGTATGAGAGAATATGAGAAAAAAAATTATTAAGGAGAGAGAGAACAATCAAAGATTAAGAATTAGGAAGACAGAAGATAACGATTGACGTTGCATTTATATTTTAAAGATCAAACTTGACTGGAAAGGAAGAAGCCGGAAGAGAGATTTACAAGCGAGAAGTGTGATAGGAGAAAGAAGAAAATATTTGTATAGAACTTCCGGTTACATCTAGCCATTTCAACTGTAAAATGATGACACCTTACCGCCAATCTAGTACTGAGCTTAAATTCATAAAGTCTAAAGACCAAAAGAGAAAAGTTCATCAGAACAATGACCATGAAAAATGTTTATAGAAAAGACACAGGATATCTACGTTACGGCAGTGGGAGAGTGACTGTAGTCGAGATGTCAGTTCAGAACCAATAATATTGCAGATTCTTCTCTGTGATTTATCTAGAATCTCTAAATGTATTGATTTTCCAAGCGTAGCTTAGATGTGGCACAAAGCCGAAAGTAGGGGGTATCGAGTGAGAATCGAACTCACTAATCAGTCGTAATTGTTCTAGCGAGACCAGCTTGCTAACCATTACACCGCCTCAAGGTGCCCAAGAATCTCTAAATATATAGCAGAAGCACCAGACTAGATGTGGCAGCAATATTTAATCTATCTATCTTGCTTCATAGTCATTCATTGATTAGTGGATAGAAAAACAATCAGCAGAAAAATTCGGGAGTAATTCTTCAGTTTTGGATTATTGGCAATGGCGCGGGAAGGAATTAAAGAAGAGCTGAAAGTTTTCTATACAAGAACTCGGACAGTTTTGATCGTTAACACGACGCGGGAAAAAATTGGAAAGAAACAGACGGATTATTTTCAAACGCAGGGTTTTCAGTCATTCGCCGATTTCAGTTGTAGACAGAACTTGGAACGAGACAGACGACCGTGTCCCATTGTTAGCTAAAAGAGAAAAAGCCGTTCTGTTGTTAAATAACCCATAAAAAAAAGAAAACACAAAAAGTAGCTATTTTTGAGACAAGTTAAATTTGAGGATCTTCTACGCATATCTATGGAGAAATAGTAGAGAATATCATATATAAATTTCTATATACCGGAACAATGTTAGGCAAATGAATGACAAATAGGAAAAAAAACAGTGTAACGCGTTTCGACCTATAGAAGGACTTCATCAGACTAAAGTAACATTTTTTGCGTTGCTATATATCTCCCTTTCCTTCCTACACATATATAATTCCAAAAAGATTATTCTAGTTTTCCGATCAAGTCCTTTCCGAGGACGAAATGCGTTAGTCCTGGGTATGACGATAAACTACATCCGACAGCAAGGCCGCTGATCAGGAGGTTTAGAGGAGCGTGGAACGACCTCTCAACTGCTGTTTTTCCCAAGTCAACCCTAACCTGTTAGGGCCCCTACATATTTATAGTAGAGTTACCAACAATACATTTTTAAAGCAAAATTGCCAACAATTAATGTTATAGCAAAAATGACCAAGAATACATTATATCTGTAGTTGAAACCATAAGTCTCTGTTCAAGATATTTAGATTCCGGCATTAAATAACCCATTGAGCTGTTGATATGTCGCTAAAGAAAATCAACCAACCAACATTAAAGAACTCTTTCAAGACATTAATCCATATAATATCCTGCAATTTCTTAAAGAAATCAAACTGTATTCCAAAATATAGCTAAATATAACAAAACTACAGCATAAAACACACATATCACCGCCTCTAGTAATTATGTCCACACAAACATGTATATGCGGAAAAGCTGAGTATCATCTACCATGTATTCAGTTGTGAAAGCAGAATAACATATATTTTTATTACTTCAAAGCTCCCAAGAAAATTAAATTTCGGCATTAGATGACCCTTAACGATGTTGATATGCCATTAAACAAACTAATTAATCAACGAAACACGTTACAGAGATGTAAAGTGTTTCTTGTATTTTTACTACCAGAAGAAAGGTTTTTACTTGTTGCTTTCCGTATTATGAGGATGATGAAGATAGATAACAACTGAACTTTGCAGGGAAGCACCCACTTGGGAGTATCTTATACAAAGTAGCAGTTCTGAGGAGGTGAATGTGTCGGAGTTGAACTTAAGAATGGAATACGGAAGGAATGTGTATGATTCAACTGCGTAGAGGTGGCGCGGCGAGTCCTAGCTATATACATCTAAATAGGTGGCCCCTAAAGAGCGGAGATCATCTGGACATCATTATTTGAATCGCAAATTGGGTGCTCACGTATTCTCCGGCTCCGCCATAACGCCACTGGGGGGATAAAACGTTGTATAATGTTCTCGAGTCCCACAGGTCAGTATCTCCAGGCAAGACGTTTGGGGAGAAACTAATCGTTGTCAATCCGTTGAGTTAGCTTGAGCAATTTTTGTCCTAGGCCCCATGTACGCCTGGGACAATCATTTTAAACTTGACCTTGTGCCATATTTCATACAAGTGGAGGTGCAGATAAACACCCGTATTCCTTGGGTCAGCCAGAAATCCAAAGGGGTTAATATAGCCCAAGGTGCTGTAGATCCAAGGTGCTGTCTCCCTATCCAGTACTTTTCTTTCAAGTGGTGGTTAGGGTAAGTAACTGGCGCCTATGGCGTCTCTATATAGGGAAATTATCAAAGTGGCTTGAGTAATCTGTCACTAGTTCCATGAAGTCATGGGACACCCACTTTAAAATCGGCCTTCTTGTCGTTGAAAATAACAATATTGCGCTCATTAGTTTAAAAAAATAAAGCGTTAAGAGGTCATTTGATAAAAATCGCCTGAGGATACCATAATGTTGAAACCAAGGCAGGGGATTCAACTGACCTCCTGATTTATTAAGTGTATATATATATATATATATATATATATATATATATATATATATATATATATATATATATATATATATATTCCGTGGTGGAACTCATCCGAGTTTCTCTTTACCCATAGGACTGTGCCTCCACGAGCTACGACTACTATCCCCAAGCCGCTCAGTCCAGAGCATTAGAAGCCGGATCAAGCAAGGATATACAGATAGAAATAATTAGGAGGATTTGAAATAATCATAATTAAGTAATTCATCGAGTCTAGAAGATACCTCAACAGAACGCAGAAAGCACTGGACGGCCGTTTCGTCCTATATTTAGGATTCACCAGCAGTGCGGATCTACTACCGAGAATTGGAACCCGAACAATTATGATAGGAGGCAAACGCCATACCATATATAGATTTATATATATATGACAAAGTGGAAAAATCTTTCGTGTGACACGTTTCGTCTTTTAGGACTTCATCAGACTAATGTTTATGTTTATGTTGATGCGACTGCGCATGCACACGAACGAGAGAGCTATTACATATCCCACATTGTGGTAATAGAAGATCTGCCAAGAAAGGTGAAACGTTGTAAAATCTGGACGCAAATTTACTGTGGATGATCTAGCGATGAAAACACTTTCTCATCCTTTTCCTCTCAGTAAATTGCTTTCTTTTTAATTAGAGTAGACTTTTGTGATGTCAACGAACACTCGTTCTAACTTCGGAATGCTCGTTGTAGTAGAGACTTTGCAATCGCAGATACAACTATAGTACACCGTTGAACAATGCTGGTGTCAGACACCTTCGAATATCACTCGCACTAATAGTATTTGCTCGATAATACTTGCTTGACAAGGAATCACCATATAGTGATCCGAATAGAGAAATAGCATAGTAAATAGTATAAAGAATAGCGTTCCATATAGTAATAGGGGATAGAATAGAAATAGCGATCGTTTAGTAATAGAGGCTAGAGTAGAAATAGCGATCCGAATAGTAATAGAGGACAGAATAGAAATAGCGATCATTTAGACGTCACGCGACTTCCTACTTATGCGTTTCCTCTATGATCACGTGGTTTACTTAATTCAATAATGGGATCGCCTGCGTTTGCTCACTGGCGATCCATGTTCAAACACAAGTGTCAGCAGCGACACTTTATTCCTATATCACAATATATATAAAATTTACTGTTGTCCTCATCTTTATTGTAATATTTATGACGTTTCGGCTTCTGTACGCTCCGGCCTTCTTCAGGTAATATACATTGGAATTTCGAGCCAAGCCCTTTATTTAGTCTACGGGTTTAGATTGTTCTAGTTCCATGTGAAATAGTATAGAGAATAGAGTAGAGAATAGCGTTTCGTATAGTAATAGAGGATAGATTAGAAATAACGATCAATCTAGACATCACGCGACTTCCTACTTATGCCTTTCCTCTATGGTCACGTAGTCTACTTAATTCAATAATGGGATCGCCTGTGTTTGCTCACTGGCGATCTATGTTCAAACTCAAGTGTCAGCAGCGACAATTTATTCCTATATAACAATTTTTAAAATGAAAATTTTGGTGCGACTGAAAAAGAAAAACGTGAATTTATATATAGATGAGAGAGTGCTGTAATTGATAGAGGCGCGGAATGAGGATCTTACGCGCAAATAGCTTGGGGAAAGAAGCGACAACCTCCTGCGGGAAAATCTCCTGCTTCGTCAGTCATGAATCAAAAGAGACATTATTGCCAAAGCAGGTAACGCGTATGGCAGTTAACTGACTGACTCTTGAGAAAGGATATGGATCCATCTCTTTTCTCCCCAGTTATAAGTTAAATAGCGCTTTAGTCTCGGTTGGCATCCAGTCTAGGAGAAGGACAACCTGAAGAGGGCTTTTTGGGGATCTCATGACACACTATGTGCCATTGTTTTATGTATTCAATTCTTCTCCAAAACGTTGATAGTTCAGCACAAGCCTTCACTATTACACCTTTGTGCAAATTAATTGAAACAAAACGAATAATTCCGTCATTATTTACTTTTTTTCGTAATTTTCCAATGAAACATGACCCAGTGCACATGTTAGCACTTCGTATGTCCATTCCACGAAGTCTTTCCTTGCAGATTAACCACAGATTCTCGATTGGATTTAAATCAGGGGAATTTCTGGTCCAGTCTATAGTACTTTGATTTTCTCATTGGCAAGGCTTGCTAGTGTGTTCGTGCAGCGTTACAGTTTTCGTACGCTCCCTTGAGTAACGTCCATCGTAGAAAACGGCCGTAGGACAACTAATCGACAGTCGAGACAATAGTGTCTGGGCGTGATGAAAATCTGATGCACTCACGAATGACGCAATATTTTTCAAGGCCAAACAAATTTCATTATACACCTCGAAAATAGATTCATATTACTGCACACCACTGCAAATGATCTAATCTGAGGAAAAAATAGAAATCGATTACACCCTGTCACTCCAGTGGATCCGAAACTGACCGTAAAGGAAACTAAGGCGGTTGTTTCAATTAATTTGCACAAGGGTGTATAATCCAATCTTTATGCGAGAGAGTGCTGAAAAGTTCTAGGCTCGACTAAAAAGGGATTAAAAAAAAAAGAAATTATGCTGTTCTAATATTTGGTCATTTGATCAGATGTTGGGAAATGGGTCGATCCTAGAACTTTTCAACATCCCTTCCTATAGTTATTTTTTTTTATTTCGTTTGGTTTCCTTTTTCTCTAGCTTTCTTTAGCCCCCCCCCCCCACATTTCCTAAGTCATGCATGCTTTTCTTCTACCTTCATTTTGCAAATACCTTCCCGCTTCAAACTATTAGGAAGGCTTCTCGGTTAGAAAACGCAACTGATTCTAGCTCAGAAAAGCCAGAGATCGAACACATACTACTCTGATTCTTGTTAGAAAAGCGTAAAGGTCGTGCTTGTAAAGAATATAATAATCTTCCATATGCTACATCCTTTCAGGATATGGATGTCATAGCTCTCCACAACATCCTATTCTTTCTACATCTTAGCAACTTTTGGCCTCATTCCGCTATCCATTCAAACAGGCTCATCATGTAGATGGTCCACTGCCCCCTCCTTCGATCTCTCCTGTGAGTGTTAAATTTGCCAAAACCTCATTCTGTGTGTCCAATAATCTACAGTGGTTTGTTTTTGAGTCTGAGTCCTTTTTGGTTTCCATTTTTCTTCTTGTTGCTTACGCGCTGTGTTCATTGCATTCTCAGTATCCTTATGTAGAACCCAATTTCTGCTAAGCCAGTTTTCTTTTCATCTGAGAAAAAACCTGTTCGGCATTCAGTGTCATATAAGAGGATAGATATTACATAGCAGTTCAGCACTCTATAGCAATAAGCAATGTAAGTATTTGAAGAAGAAGAATGTAGGACTGCAAATCGCTGGTAGTCCCCATTCTCCTATACGGATGTGAAATGTGGACACTGTTGGCAGATACAGAGAAAAGGATCCAAGCGTTTGAGAACAAATGCACGAGAAAACTTCTTGGCGTCTATTGGGAACATAAAACCAATGAGTTTGTGCGGAAAAGGGGGTGAAAGTTTTGTGGGCCACCAGGAACTCGCCACTGTCAAACGGAGAAAACTGGCGTGGTTTGAACACATTACAAGGCACGACTGTGTAAGACCATCATGCAAGGCACCGTTAAAGGTGGACGTAGGAGAGGCGAGACGAACAATGGACAAATATGACTGTACCAGAATTGCTGATGGCTGCCGTTGATAGACCGTTGTGGAGGAGATTCAGTGTGACCTGTGCATTCGGACCCCCTCCCTACAATTATAAAAGTCCAAGAGATGATGATGATGATGATGATGATGATGATGATGATGAGGATGAATATAGGTAAACCCGAGAAATGAAAAGAGCTTAGCATCATCTTGAGTATATACGAGGGGGACACAAAAGTAACCGGAATTGTGTCAAAAAATTTTATTCATTTATTGTTGCATGTTTATATTATTATGACCTTCAAATTATTCTTCATTTGAAGCAATGCACCGGCCCAGACGTGTTTTCCACTGTTCAAAGCAGTCCTGGAACTCTTGTCAAGTTATGTTTTTAATGACTCCGTCGTTTTCTTCTTAACCTCTTCCGCATCTGCAAAACGTTTTCCTTTGAGGACTTGCTTCATTTGGGGGAACTAAACAAAAGCCGCAGGGGGCGAGATCGGGTGAATAGGGAGGGTGGGGAAGTGGGGTCATGACATTCTTGGTCAGAAACAGTCTCACACTCAAGACGGTGTGCGCTGGCGCATTGTAGTGATGCAACCACCACCCACCACTTTGCCACAGGTCAGGGCTTTTTTGTCTCACCTTGTCTCGCAAACGCTTAGGACTTCAAAGTAAAAAGCCTGGTTAACAGTTTGATCCGGAGGAACACATTCTTTGTGGAGAATTCCTTTCACATCAAAGAAACAAATCAGCATCGTCTTGACATTGGACATCACTTGACGCGCTTTTTTGGGCCGTGGTTATGTTGGATGCTTCCACTGACTTGATTGCTGCATCGTTTCCGGGTCGTAGCCATAGCACCAGCTTTCGTCACCAGTGATGACCTTCGGAAAAAAGGTCTGGATCAACTTCCAGCTGTTATTTGAGTTATTACTTTACTTAACTTTTACTTTTGTAAAAACGGCTATAAAAGCAGTAAAATATAGAATTAATAATAATTCCATCATCATTAATCGTTGTAGTAATTAGAAACTTAATGTCTTCTGATTACCTGAGAAGGCTAACAGTTTTCGCTGGAGGTGAGTATCTACTAGTTTGGTTTTGTTTTGTTTGGTTTGGTTTGTCTTACAGCATATCAACACCTCAATGGGTTATTTAATGCCGACAATTTTTATTGCTGGTAATATGTTTTTCTTCAAAATTCTATAGCTGGTCATATTTTTTTCAAAGAATGTATAACTGTTTGTATTGCTGCTATTTTTTTAAAAAATGTATTGCTGATAATAATTTTTCCTTTAAAAATCATTGCTGGTTATTTTTTTTATTACAAAGTATTTCTGGTATTAAAACCTATTTTTACACAAGTTTGGGTGTCAACTATTTTCCCATAGCTGGGACCCCTAACAGGTGCTACCACCCCGGGTCAAGGTAGACTTGGGAACACCAGCAATTAAGAGGTGGTTCCACGCTTCTCACAACCTCCTGATCAGAGGCCCCGCTGTTGGACGTAGTTTATCGTCTTACCCAGGACGCGGATGTAGTTTATCGTCATACCCAGGACGCGGATGTAGTTTATCGTCTTACCCAGGACGCGGATGTAGTTTATCGTTTTACCCAGGACGCGGATGTAGTTTATCGTCATACCCAGGACGCGGATGTAGTTTATCGTCATACCCAGGACGCGGATGTAGTTTATCGTCTTACCCAGGACGCGGATGTAGTTTATCGTCATACTCAGGACGCGGATGTAGTTTATCGTCTTACCCAGGACGCGGATGTAGTTTATCGTCATACCAAGGACGCGGATGTAATTCAATATCGGAAAAGTGTTAGCAATGGCCACCATAGACTCCTGGCGGGAAGAGCATTATACTCACAATGTCAGATTAATGCAGAACTAGAACATTACTTTGTATCCATTAGGTTAGCAAAACAGTACCTTTATGTTTTCGTTTAAATGTCTGAAGAAGCCGTCTTTCTGAATATTGAAAACATTTTAAGCTTTTAGCGAAGGGTTTGATATACAATGTAAGTATACTGCTAAACGGGGCCTTATTTTGTGTCTATCAGCTTAGATAGACCGATTCTTTATCCTTATCTTTAACCTTTAAAGGCTTACGGCCACATCCTGTCAGGTGACCGCCTGCGAATACCTGTTGCTGTAAGCTTGGATGTGCGGGTGGTGTAATAGATAATGTCTCGAAATTGTTAATCGGGGAGTCGAGTTCTAATTCCCGTTGGTTTCGTTATATTAGCAAGTATAAAGTTGACATTGGCTAAAGTTTTTAGCGAAGAAATAATTTACGGTGTAAGTATAATGCAAAACTGGACCCTTACTTTGTGTCCATCAACTTAGCTAAATCAAATGTTTATTATTTTCTTTAACCTATAAAGTAGACATCCAGCTGAAAATTGTCTTGTCAGAAAGCAAAGTTGTGACCTTTTTTTCATGACATTTTCCGGTCACTGAAAAATGAAGACTTTAAAGATATCTTGCAGTATTTATGTTTGTAGTTCAAACTCAAAGCTTATTGGAAAGGGCAATGCGACGGAAAATCCCGAAAAGAAATATGCAAGTGAAACAATTATTATGGAAAAGAGATATTAATGCTTATGAATGGTTTGTCTGTGTAGTAAGATTCTAGCTACTATATTAACAATATCATTTTTTCGGTAATGGCACGTACGCGTGGCTAGGTTCTGCCTATAAGATTGTTTTCTCCTAATGGGACGATGATTAGATACACTAACAATAATTTACTGCCTTATATAAACAGCGTTTTCATGGGCACGTGGCGATGTAGTCAGCATTGCGACCATGAGAACCGATTCGAATCCAACCATGATCGATTTGTCAAGATGATGATAGCAGCCTGGAGAGATGACTCCAGTGCGCGGTCCAGTTGGGAAGTACCTGAATACTACACAATGGGTTGAGCCAACACTTTTTAAAAAATCATTTCACTCCAAGCAAGGAGATAATGTCACAAAGATACAAGGAGTGGAATGGAATGAAAAGACCTTAGCGAAGAGAAAGGACAATAAAAGAACAAGTTTCAGGAAAAGAGAAGATGGCGATTAGCGTTGCATTTAAATTTTTGAAGATCGTAGGCGTCAGAGAAGCAAGGTACCGGAAGAGAGTTCCACAGACGAGAAGTGAGAGAGAAGAAACTATTAGAATAGAACTTACGGTTACATTCAGCTATTTCAACAGCAAAACGATGAGACCTAATTGACAATCTAGTAATACGTTTAAATTTATGTGATCGAGGTCCCAAGGATGAGAACCTTGAAAATATTCATAGAAAAGACATAGGGACGCTATGTGACTGTGATGGAGAAAGTGACAGAAGTCGAGAGGCCAGGTTAGGACCTATAACATTGCAGATTCTTCTGTTTTCTTGAGATATATAACCAGATATGGCAGCAATATTCAATGGACGGACGAATGGTAGATTTATAAATATGCAAGATGGATTCTGACGAGAAAAATTGTCTTGCACAACACATTAAACAGAACCAAATCTTAACAGTTAATTCAATATAATCACTCCACTTCATGTCAGTAGAAAACGTGAGACCATGAAGGCGCAATGAGTTGCCCTCCAGGAGGTTAGCATTAGCCATGCTGGTGTAGACAAAAATGGTTCTCTATGATGATTATAGGATAGAAGTTTCGTTTTGGAGGCGTTAAAATTGATAAGTCATTTCTTGCCCCAATTAACAACTGATAGGTTGTTATTTTGGATAGCAGCTGCCAGTTTTACTTTGTTAGACATATCGGATTATTAAGACTGGAGTAAATCATTGTGTCCTCAGCATAAATTCCTAGTTGGGAATTGTTGACATCGGGAAGATCGTCGATGAAGATAAGAAACAACTTAAGTCCAAGGATGGAATCCTGGGAGGACCCCACATTAATGGGAATGATCTAGAGGCGTATTCGTTCAAGACGACTTTCATTACCCGATTTGTTAAGAACGATTGGATTATGCCAAACATCCGGCCAGAGACACCACAGCCCTTGTGGAGAAGGTCAGCATACCAAACTGTTAAAATAAATCGAGATATCTAAAGCCACAGTCTGAGCCTTCGCCGTTTTTATCTAAAGCCTTATAGACCAATTCAGTAATAATCGTTAACACATCGCCAATTGACCTATAGAAACGAAGCCATATTGTCTATCCTAAAGAAGGCCGTGTGAAGTGAGATGCTTAACCAATTCGGCGTTGATCAGAGCCTTTAGTCTTTTTTTCTTTTATGTGCCGTGTCCTTTCATGACGTAGGAGATCATGGCCCTCCACATCTTTCTGTCCTTTTTAGCTTTTAATAAGTTTTGTCTTTCTGTTATTTCTCCCAAACCCTGTTCTGCCACCCATTTGCTCAAGCTCATCAAACAAATTTTCCAAGCCCTCCTTCCTGATTACGTGCCCCAGAAATCTTAACTGCCTCTCCCTGATGTTAAGTATAAGTTTGTATTTTGTTTCCATTTTTTCCAAAACCTCGTCGTTGCTCACATGTTTGGCCCAAGGTATCCTTTACATCTTTCTGTAGAAGCATATTTTTGTTGCTTCAAGTCTCTTCTTCATCTTCGAGGAGACTGTCCAGCGTTCGCTGCCATACAAGAGGACAATTTTACAGTTTCACAGGTGACATCAACATACAAGTTGCCCAAAAGATAGCCCTACTGGGAACATCCCATATACTAAGAATAGTGCTATCAATTAAATGACCATTTAATGTGGACCCGAAGTAGGGGCCACGAAAAGAAAACACGGAACACGGGTTAGAGGTAAGAAAAATATATTAAACAGAAAAGTTACAAAGAATAGTGTAAGAGTAAGCAGAGCTTACTATCCAGTGGTGTCCGATATTGGTATCGTACGCGGCTGCGCATTACTGGTGCTACTCCCCTGATACTACCATTCACATAATAATATAGTACTGGGAGAGTCCATGATGTAGGAAAGTATCGGTCTCACAACACAATTCTCCTATATGGCCTAAGGACCATAGTTTGGACCCGGATCTACAGGATACAAAGCAGGAAACATAACATACACAAATAATAATAATAATAATAATAATTAGACAAAAGCCCGTCTTAGGAACATTTCTCTTAATAATAATTTAAAAATAATTCAGCAGACGATGTTATTTATGGTTACTGGATACTGTGCGTCTGAAAAATGGTACGGTCCCCACTCGCTTCTTAGACTTTTCGGGGATTGGGAAGGATAAAAAAATTTAAGACCAAATCACAGGCAGTATCTCTCCTTCTGAAAGGGGCTGGGTTTATTGCCCAGCGCCTGAGGCATCCCCAAAACTGGAAGAGCCGAGGGAGTTTGGGCAATTTTTCCATGGTATTGCCGGTGAACCCATCCTCTAAACTTCGACCATGTGTCACATTCGGTAGCGACGTGGGCGTACTGAAAAATAGAATCGCTTCAGCAGAATGCGGACAAGTTTATCTGGCTCATTGAGCTCTAATTGAGCTTGCATTCATTTGCGCCTGGCTTCTTAGGCAGCGCTATGAAGATAGAGCTGCTATGGCCTTCCGGTTTGTCACCGTTGTCGTATATTTCATTTATTAAGTCTTAAAGAAACTGGCAACAGAAAGAAAACATATTCAGAATCTGTGGGTTATCCCACTTGACTTTTCCAAAAACGCTCGTTAGGGGGCGCTATTTAAGTCTATAAAAAAGACAAACATATTCTTTCTTTTTCTTTTTTTTCTTGCTTCCAGATAGAGTCGAACGTAGTTAAAGAAAGATACTGCTAGGGCGAGTTCGCTTCCTTGGTCCTCTATTGACTGAACTCTCGCGCACACGCACATGCACACACATATATCACACATGTTTGTTTCATACCCGCACAAACCAACATGTTCTTATAGGTAGATTTAATGTCTTTTCCTTTGATTTCCATTGTGTACACACGTAATTCCTTTTGTTAAAAACATACGTTCCTTGTCGTTTGTTTTAAATTCCATGTTTTTCCTTTTTATTTTTACCCGGACTCACATGAATCAGCCAATATTTTTTGCGGGATGAATGCTTCAGGAGTCCATAAATATTTACTATACAGCGTACACAAACTTATATCAAAAGTGTTGATTCTCAAAACAAAATGATTTACTTTTACCCAAACATCACAGAATCCTGCTACAGACCCAAAGATGGAAATAGGCATTGCAGGTATTTTTTAGGTGTGGCACTTCAGTTTGAGGAATTATCTGAATATTACACTAAAATCGACATTTAGAATCTTTGAATGTAATCACTAAATTGAGTAGGAGAAGAGAAAGGATGACAGAGGGAAGGAGGAGAAAGAGAGAGAGACTTATCAATTTATCTCTCTCAATGTGTTCTTATCGAGCTGGTGGGCAAGAGAGAAGGGTTGAGAGAGAGGGGAGAGTATCAATTTATCTATCTTGGTGTATTCATATTGGCCTGGATGGGGAGAGAGTGGGGATTATCTATCATGATATATGCATATCAATCTGGATGCAGAGAGACAGGTTTATCAGTTTATCTATCTCAGTATGTTCATATCAACCTGGATGCAGAGAAATTCATGGTTTTGTGTTTCTTCTTTTTACCCGGACTCACATGAACCCACCAATATTTTTTGCGGGACAAATACTCCAGGAGTCCATAGATATTTACGATACAACGCACACACACTCATATCAAAAGTGTTGATTCCCTCTACAAAGTTGTGACTTATTTTTACCCGAACATCATAGAATCCTGCAACAGATCCAAAGATGGAAATAGGAATTACAGGTATTTTTATGGAATGGAATTATCTAAATATTACACGAAAATCTGCATTTAATATCTTTGAATGTAATCACTAAAGTGAGGGGGAGAGTAAGAGTGAGAGAGAAGAAAAAGAGAAGGGGAGAAATAAAGGGGAAGAGAGAGAAGGGGTTATCAATCTATTTATCTCAGTGTGTTCTTATCAACCTAGTGGGAGTGTGTGTATGTGTGTGCGCGCGCGTCTGTGTGTGTGTGTGAAAGAGAGAGAGGGCGTTATCAATTTATCTTAGTGTGTTCATATTGACCTGGATAGAGGGAAAGAGAGAGGGGGAATTATCTATTTATGTATCTATCTATCGCAATATGTACATATCAACTTGGCTGCAGAGAGAGAGAGAGAGAGAGAGACAGAGAGAGAGAGAGACAGAGAGAGAGAGAGACAGAGAGAGAGAGAGAGCTTGTCTGTGTGTGCGGAGGGAGAGAGAGGGGGGATTACCTATTTATCTAATATGTTCATATCAACTCGGATAGAGAGTTAGTGAGAGAGAGATATCAGAGAGAGTAAGAGGAGAGTAGAGAGAGGATCTCTCCTCCCCTCCCTTTCTATCTATTTCAGTATGTTCCTATCTATCTATCTGGATATAGAAAAAGAGAGAGAGAAGTATATCTTTATATCTGGAGATAGATATAAGATTATCTCTCGTGATAGAAAGAGACAGATATTTATCTATCTAGTTAGAGAAAGACACAGTGGTACATGTACTTATGTAAAGAGAGAGAGAGAGAGAGAGAGAAAGAGAGAGAGAGAAAGAGAGAGAGAGAGCGGGATTATCCATCTATCTTAATATGTTCATATTGATCTGAATGCAGAGAAAATGATAGAGAGATAGAGAGAGAGAGAGAGAGAGATAGATAGATATAGATAGAGAGAGAGAGAGAGTCTGTGCATGTGTACTTGCGTCTGTGTGTGTGAGAGAAAGAGAGAGTGGATATTCTGTGTATCGCAATTTGTTCATATTGACTCTGATAGAGAATTAATGAATTGGTGAGTGAGTGTGCGTATGTGTGTGTGTCTGAGAGAAACACAGAGAGAGAGAGAGAGAGAGAGAGAGTACTTATCTGGATAGAGAATGAGAAAGTGAGATATATTTTTATATCTGGAAATATATATATATATAGGGAAGAGCTTATAGTTGTTCCAACGAGAAAAATGTATATTTTATGTGTGTGTGTGTGTGTGTGAGAGAGAGAGAGAGAGAGAGAGAGAGAGAGAGAAGTATATAGAGAATTTTCTATCTATCTATCTATCTATCTATCTATCTATCTACCTCAGTATGTTCGTATCTATCTACTTGGAAATTAGATAGATTAAGGAGAGAGAGATAAGAATATCTCTCGTTATAAAAAAGACAAATATTTATCTATCTGGTAAGAGAACGACACAAGAGATATAATTACTTTTGGAGAGAGAGAGAGAGAGAGAGCGAGAGAGAGAGAGAGCGAAGGACTAAGAGCACGCTAGCTAGATAGATAGACAATTAACAAGGAATTCTGTGGATTATTTTTGTGTTTTTTTAGTATTTTTTAAGATTATTCAATAATATATAAATATCTTTTTCTTCTCTTATCCCGCTGACTTTTAAAAACGGCAAATATCGAATGCTTTATGGATTGGTGAAATTTGACGTCACGTTTCATCCAAACACGTCCCCATGGTTACACTTAGCGACGAATGTTCCTTAGAAACGTCGATAACATTCGTTGTCATTTTAAAAAGTTTCGCCTCTGAATTAATATAATAAATTCTTTTCGCTTTACTTAATGCTATGAAAAGAAATTCCTTTTCAACAAAAATTCATAACATAGAACTTATGCTGGATTTTACAAGCGTAACGCTGATGCTTGCACTACCAGTGGGACCTAAAATACACAAATTGAGTCCGAGATGTAAAATCCTCATCCAAAGGTGCCAACTTCCGGGTGAATGCTCGCAGACTCAAGTATAAAAGCACTTAATATTATTCTATAGCTACAAGTATAATCTCGAGTAATGTTTTTTTTTAACCTATAGACCGACTAATATTAATATTAATATGATTAAATAAGGAAGAAATAGGAAGACCTTTTTAATATTTTAAACTTTTAAAAAGAGTTTATTTCTTCATGAACCCGACAAATCTGGTGCGTATAGACCCAAGTATACAGCCGACTAATGTTTATCTATCGTGATCGTGAATCCTGTGACCCATTAGGTTCGTAGGGACATCACATGTACTGTAGCCGCAGTAGAAGTGATGTTTCTTGGACAAGAGAGCCTGACGAAGGTTTGTCTATAGACACAATATAAACCCAACTAATGTTTTCTTTATAGACTCGAGTATAAACTAGAGCAGGGGTCGACAACCTAGGGAACGCGTGCCACATCAAGCAATTTCAAATGGCACGCAGCCGCAAATGACACCACGAAGTCCGAACCAATAACTACTACAACGCAAAGAAGATATTTATCTGTTTGAAAACTGCTCACTCGTTGGACTCCCATTAATAATACAAACTTTAAAAAACTTTTAAAAACAGTTTATTTCTATTCATATTCTGGTTTTCACATTACTATATAAAATATATTGTAGAACAGGTATATTAACCTTGACTTGTATAAAAATACGTATGCTGTTGGCACACTGAATGATTTTAAAACTCTAAGTTCGGTACATACTCAGCAAAAGGTTGCCGACCCCTGAACTAGACTAATATTTTCCTTATAGGCTCAAGTATAAACCCAACTAATGTACATCTATAGACTGAAGCATGAACCCGGCGAAATATGACTAAATATGGAAGAAATAGGAAGACCTTTATAAATATGTGAACGTTTGTCAGTAGACTAAAGTAAAAACCCAAGTAATGTTTGCCAATAGACTCCAGTATAAACCCGATGAATGTCTACGTATAGCCGCCTTATGTATAGACCTTATGGATATCCTTCTGTAGACTACAATATAAACCCGACCAATGTTTCTCTATAAACTCGGCTAATGTGTACTTATAGATTCTAATATAAACTCAAGGAATATCTACCTATAGATTCAAGCACAAAATCGACAAATGTTTGTTCCATAAACTCAGGTAAAGCAAACCAATGTGTACGTAAAGACGCAATTATAATAATAAAAACAGATTTCAAAATCCAATAATAATCATTATGTCGTAAAATTCATTAATCAATCCCAACATCCAGCTTATTTGTTTGTTTAAATACGAAGCAAAACTGCAAAAGTAATAATTTTTTTTCGTAATTCAAGTTAATTTCGCCAAGAAAAAGAAAACTAAGAAAACTCCATATATCAATACTCTAGTACCTACCTACCCACCCACCTACCTACCTACCTATCTTCTGATATGATGTCACACTCGAAAAGAAAATATATATTAAATAAGAATTTTCTGTCACTCATTCTCAAGGAATAACCACTCGAAATCTGGTGCGAACATTCAAATCGATGAAATATAATAATAAATGATACTGAGGAAGTTGCTGGTAATTTGAGGCGATTTGCTGTCGCTCATTCTCCGGCGATAACCACACGAAATCTGGCGTGGACATTCAAATTCATGAAATATAAAAAGAAATGATACTGAGGAAGGTGCTGGAAATTTTTCAAGAGACTTGCTGTCACATAATCTTTAGCAAATCATGCATATTCATGAAATAATGGTAGTGCTAATTGTGAGATGAGCCGTTTCCTTATAAGGAAACATTCGGAATGCATTGACTGAATAGTTAGCATTACTCTTAGTTCAATTTTATGAAATCTTTCCATTAAGGCACTGTTTCAGGAAAATAGGTTTCTCAAGCCGACTACAGGCTGTCTAAAATAGGCTGAAATAGATAGATAGAAATTTGAATAGGCTGAAATAGATAGATATTTGAACAGGTTGAAATAGATAGATAGATAGATAGATAGATAGATAGATAGATAGATAGATAAAATTGTGTCACCGAGAATTCTTCCTGGGCGAAAGCCAGCATTGAAGCTTTCGTACCAGCCCGGAAATACCAAGTGAAACCATAATCTCCTACTTGTTTCTTGTTCGCCTGTTTAGCCGCTTTAGTTCCACTATTCTCGCACTTCTAACCTGTGGAACACTCTTGCAATTTTTTTTATTTAGACAATAGTGTCCCTAATATATCTTATTCCTAAAAACAAAAGCGTTTTTTAATTAAATAATGTCTCTCTCTTCTACCATTCGCCCGTCCATTGAACATTGCTGGCATATCTGGTCTGGGGCTGCAGCTATATATCGTGACAAAATCCAGAAAAGATTCTGTAATGTTATAGGTCCTACCTAACCTGGCCTCTCAACTTCAGTTATTTTTCCATCACCGTAACGTGGCCTCCCCCTGTTTATTCCATAAAGATTTTCATGGCGGTTGTTTTTATTAAGCGCTCATCCTTGGTACCACGACTGCATTAATTTAAACGTACTGTTAGATTGGCTACTAGGTCTCATCGTTTTGCTGTTGAAATATTTGAATGTAACCGTAAGTTCTATTCTAATAGTTTCTTCTCTTTCACTTCTCGCCTGTGGAACTCTCTTCCGGCACCTTGCTTCCCTGCCGCCTACGATCTTCAAAAATTTAAATGCAACGCTAATCGCCATCTTCTCTTTTCCTGAAATTTATTGTCCTTTCTCCTCGCTAAAGTCTTTTCATTCCATTCCACTCCTCGTAATCTCTTGTATCTTTGTGACATTATCTCCTTGCTTGGGGTGGAATGATTTTTTAAAAAGTGTTGGCTCAACCCGTTGTGTAGTATTCAGGTACTTCACAACTGGACCGCGCACTGGAGTCATCGATCATGGTTGGATGCGAACTCGGTTCTCATGGTCGCAATGCTGACTACATCGCCACGTGCCCATGAAAATGCTGTTTATATAAGGCAGTAAATCATTGTTAGTGTTTCTAATCATCGTCCCATTAGGTGAAAACAATCTTATAGGCAGAACCTAGCCACGCGTACGTGTGATTACTGACAAAAATGATATTGTTAATATAGTAGCAAGAATCTTACTACACAGACAAACCATTCATAAGCATTAATATCTCTTTTCCATAATAATTGTTTCACTTGCATATTTCTTTTCGGGATTTTCCGTCGCATTGCCCTTTCCAATAAGCTTTGAGTTTGAACTACAAACATAAATACTGCAAGATATCTTTAAAGTCTTCATTTTTCAGTGACCGGAAAATGTCATGAAAAAAAGGTCACAACTTTGCTTACTGACAAGACAATTTTCAGCTGGATGTCTACTTTATAGGTTAAAGAAAATAATAAACATTTGATTTAGCTAAGTTGATGGACACAAAGTAAGGGTCCAGTTTTGCATTATACTTACACCGTAAATTATTTCTTCGCTAAAAACTTTAGCCAATGTCAACTTTATACGGTTAAAAAGAAAATAAAGATACGGTTTAGCTAGCCTGATTGACACAAAGTGAGGGACCAGTTTAATATTATACTTACACTGTGAATCGAAGACGTGTTTCAGGCAAGCATTAAAAAATTGTGTCTAAAGCACTAGCCATCTTTAAGGTTTAGAACGAAATCAAAATTCATTTGCCTATATCTCTCGCCTTCCTTGAATCAGAGAGAGAGAGAGTGTGTGTGTGTGTGTGGTATGTGTGTGTGTGTGTGTGGTATGTGTATGTGTGTGGTATGTGTGTGTGTGTGTGTGTGTGTGTGTGTGTGTGTGTGGTGAGAGAATGCCCCTACCACGCCGGGCAAAGCAGACATGTACCTGTTTGGTGTGTAAATCCAACATGGCCAACGTCGCAAGGAAGCGACGATGTCACGCGTGGTCGCGAGGACTGGCCATTTGCAATCGCCCCACTACGCATGTGTGACGCTACTTTTTTGAATACGATTGGAGCGTTTTTCGAATGTGACTGTTGGACGGTGCTGTTGATTTCTAGCGGTTTTATGTGCATTGGGATTTTTGACATTGGACCTATATTTTCTTTCTAGATTTTGCGATTTGTTCGTTTTGTTTTAAACTTAAGCTATCATATTAAATTTATAACAGAGAGTGGGGAGTTATCAATTTATCAAAGTTCATTTGACTGTGGCTCTTCCTTGAGATATACAATAACAAAGAAAGAAGACTGAGTGTGTGTGTGTGTGTTGGATTGTTGGTTGATTCATTTTCTACGGCATATCACTCCTTTGCAGGTTATTTAAAACAAAATATTTTAGGCTGTAAGAATTTTTTTAGATAATAATGGTTTAGTCATACTAGTCTTACTAATTAATCCAGAGTTGGGGAGAGAAGAGGTGGAGTCATTTTCCCAAGGGTATTTACGCCTAAGTGAATATAACGAACCCAACTGGAATTGGAACTCGGCTCTCCGATTAAAAATTACGAACCATTAGCTATTACACAACCCGCACATCCAAAGTTACAGACCAGGCTTGACGTTGCTTAAATTCGGTAATCATACAGATACCGGCGTTTCATTGTAATGCAGCCGTAAACCTTTATAGGTTAAAGATAAGGATAAAGATTCGGTTTATCTAAGCTAATGGACACAACGTAATAGTCCATTTTAGCCTTATACTTACATTGCAAATCAAGCTCTTCGCAAAAGGCCTAAAACGTTTTCAAATTTTCAGCAAGATGGCTACTTCGGACAGTTAAACAAAAAGGTAAACACTCGGTTTGGTAAACCCGATGGACACAGTGTAACGGTTCATTTTAGCATTATACTTACATTGTAACTCGAACCCTTAGCTAAAAGCTTAAAATGTTTTCAAATTTTTAACAAGATGGCTACTTTGGGCAGTTAAACAAAAAGATAAACACTCGGTTTGGTAAACCTAATGGACACAATGTAACGGTCCATTTTAGCATTATACTTACATTGTAAAGCGAACTTGGGTTAAAAAATGTCCCAAACAAGTTCCAGCCTCTTATTAGTAAGCATAAAAAGTTTGGTGTCCAAAGCACGAGTCATCTTTAGCGTTTACGACGTAATCAAAATGCGGAATCAAATTCATTTGGCCATATCTCTAGCCTTTCTTGAGATATACGATAAGAAAGAAAGAGTGAGCGAGAGCGGGAGAGAGAGAGAGAGAGAGAGAGAGAGAGAAAAAAGAGAGGTTGACAGAGAGACAGAAATCAAAAAAAGGCACAGAGTGAATAATGTCTGCGTATCTGTCAATGCTGAGAAATTTCTTCAAATATTAATCTTGACACTCGGATTATCTCGCCAGAAAATGCAGGTGGCCATTCAGTTAAATTTGCACAATATTTTCCCCTTAACAGTGATTAGCTCATTTCTTCCCGCTTACTTTCTGGCAAGGCAGCGTTCTGTCCGTGGTAAAAGCAATGGCGAACATGCTAATGTTCTTAGTGTCAATTCAAGATGAAATCAGTCGATTTGAGCTGGCCACGACCTTAACAAATAATTACATTGATGACATCAGCACATTCCTACGTCAGAATGTCGTAGAAAATAAGAATAAGGCCCAATTCGAATGTATGAGGTTAATCAGAGTTTTCTGTGGATGCAAATTGGTACTTTTGTATCCCTCGAGAGATTTCTTCATCAGTCAAATCCTTTTTCTTAACACCCAACCACGCAGCAAAGACCTGAATATATAATTTTAATTTGATTCCGTTCACCTGTATCTCGATACATAACGCTCTTTCAAAAGTTATCTATCTATCTATCTATCTATCTATCTATCTATCTATCTATCTATCTATCTATCTATCTATCTATCTATCTATCTAAGTCTGCTTATTTATATATATATATTTCTTATAACTATAAATATTATACTATTTACATTATTCGGACTATTGTCCTCATCTTTGTCGCCATATTTATTACAACGTTTCGGACGTTGTACGCTCCGGCCTTCTTCAGGTGTCGAACTGAACCCTTTATTTCGCTCACTGAGGTAGACTGCCCTAGTTCCACGTGCCATGTTTAATGGGTGGCAGTTATCAGTTATCTCCTGTTAATTCCCTTCTCCAAGTTCTCCACTGCCTTAACCGGGTGTTGAACTCACACTGTTTGGGTCCTGTCACTGGATCTAACCAACGCCTTTATACACTGTGACATGTGTCCGGTTAAGGCAGTGGAGAACTTGAAGAGGGGAATTAAAAGGAGATAACTGACATCCATTAAATATGGCACGTGGATGTAGAACACTCTACCCCAGTGAGCGAAATAAAGGGTTCAGTTCGACATTTCAACCACCTGAAGAAAGCCGGAGCGTACAACGACCGAAACGTTGTAATAAATATGGCAACAAAGATGAGATCAATAGTCCGAATAATGTAAATAGTGTACATAATACCTCATCTCAGAAATATAGACAGATATAAATATTATATATATATATATATATATATATATATTCGACATTTGAAGGACAAGCAGCTTAGTTCCGAGAAAACAATAGCCAGACAACCGTACATATGATTTGTTTATAGTGGTGAAGGCTTTGTGCAGAACTAATCACACTTTTTGAATGGTTTGTTGTACTACGGGCCACAAGGTCCCCAAACGACTCTCCGCAGGTTTTGAATTCAGAGTATATATATATATATATATATATATATATATATATATATATATATATATATATATATATATATATAAGGATATGCCGTGCCATCTAGGTAGGTGTTGTGGTGGGATCCACCTAATCTGCATAGGTGACTACCAACTATATAAATAATGGTTGATACCGGAAGACGAGGGAGAGGAATCACGAGATCCAACTAGAGACTCTGATCGACTGCGACTAGTCAATACATTCTCCAGGAACGTCTTCTCAGAAATATACAGAAATACTATATGTACTTATTGTGTACACTTTCTTGTTATAATACATTCTTGTTCTAAGTACATTTTGTGTTGCATTATTATTCCATGCAATAGGCGAGATTCAACATTGAGTCAAGACTCAACAGTAGGCAAGGTAGGTATTGCCTGGCCTGATTAAAATAGATCAATAGCTACATTTTCTTCTGTGGTAAAATATGCATCTAATCCAATAAAATTATTAAGGTTACTCTAATTATAATGCCTAAAATATTTTATTTTTGGCTAGATTTACTACATAAAGGTCACAAGCTGCCTACCCTGAGTAATTATTGATGGCACGTGCCTGATATATATATATATATATATATATATATATATATATATATATATATATATATATATATATATATATGCAATATGTGCAATCGTCAGGCTGGCTGACGATTGCACTAGCCTGAAACAGACTGTCGCCTCTAAGTGTTGACTTCTATGTTCACTTATATATATATATATCAGGCACGTGCCATCAATAATTACTCAGGGTAGGCAGTCTGTTTCATGCTAGTGCAATCGTCAGGCTGCCTGACGATTGCACTAGCATGAAACAGACTGTCGCCTTTAAGTGTTGACTTCTATGTTCACTTTTATATTTACACACGCTCTATCTCTGATATTGAGCACTTTATCCCATAAATATAGCACACTTTAAGACTATATTTCTTCATATATATATATATATATATATATATATATATATATATATATATATATATATATATATATATATATATGTATGTATGTATGTGTGTGTGTGTGCAGGTATGCAGAAAAATAGGAAAGAACACGTTAGGTAAATAATCCGGAGTTCCTTAGTATTTTTCCTTTTATTTTTAAAAAGACAGTGCTCCATACAGAAGTAGAGCTTATATTATAATATTTAAAAAATGTTTTTTTAGACCAACTAGACGGCGACCGCTACTATCAGACTTGAAATAGGGACCCCAACATAACCTGACATAAACTTTCCGAAGGGGACTGGTCTGTAGATAAAAATTAATTCTTAACTCTTCGACCACCTAACCAATATAGCCGACCCTAGCCGTTTCCATAGTAACTAATGTTGCAAAAGACCATACTTATAAACACGCGCAAACCTCAAGATAGCTTATTCCCAAATTCTCGCTTGACGAGGAAGTGAGTCCAGACACCTTAATGCAACTTAATTTCAAAAATTATATTGAGGGTCTCGGCTCTCGCTTTTGAAACATGAGAACTCTTATGTAGAGAAGGAATCATATTTTTAAAATAAATATTATAATATATATATATATATATATATATATATATATATATATATATATATATACAGCAGAAAAATTCAAAATTACCTCATGTGGTTATAGTCTATTTCAGACCTGCACTGAAATATGCCAGTCTCCTTAGCCCTAGACTGACTATCTCGGAATGAAGGTTTTAAATTTAGTCTAGATAGCAGTCGGTGAAAATGTACGGGGCTACTTAAGGGGAGGCCTCGTTTTGATAAGGAGTCTGGATTGGTGAAAAAGAGATGGACCGGACTGGGAGTTTATTTATGGCCAAAGCCTTTATTTGTATGTAAATATATTTAGGTTCCTGTTAGTAGAATAAATTAATATTAAGTGATGGGGGATTTAAAGACAAGACAATTTAAAGTTAGAATAAATTATCTAAATAGATTCCCAAAATCTGTAAGTAAAACCGAGACACCCAATGGAATAAATCGTGTTGTATAACACATATACATACCTACATACACACTTACAGATATGCCTACATTCGCTTACATATATTTACCCATACACACATACATACCATATATATATATATATATATATATATATATATATATATATATATATGTATATATATATATATATATATATATATATATATATATATATATATATATTCTAAGCGTCTCACAATATGTTTATAACCGTGAAATGTTTAGTAACTCGAATGATTGTTTTTTTTTTAAATAAGATACAAACGAAAAATAATAGATATTTTGTGTGTGTGTATTTATTATTACTATAAGTGTTATATATATATATATATATATATATATATATATATATATATATATATATATATTATACACATAGCCAAATCTGATCACAATTTTGATTTCGACTCTGTGAAGATTTTGAAATATATCCACAATAAAAACCTTAGGCAGATTTACGAGGCTGGCATGATAGCCACCTCACACACAGTAAATACCCGACAAGGTTTCTTTCATATAGCAAGCTGTCTAGCAAGATTAATGCTTGACAAACGTACCGATAAGCTATAGTTTTAAATAAGTCCCCCCCACCTTCCACTTAGGATACAATCTTTTCCCTGTGCGCAGGTTTTCGTAGTGCCGCCCACGCGACGCCAGCGTATCCAACTCCAAGAAAGAATACTCTGACTTTAGAATTCAGTTTTTCTGTTTCTGACCAGTCCTGTATATATCGTCTCTTCATCTAACTTAAATCTAATATAAATATGCCTCCATTAACCATGTCCTGACGAAGGTCTATTTGACCGAAACGTCTGACGTCGACAGAATAACAAAAACAAATACAAAATAAAAACAGTAAACTCACATATTCGGATTTTGCTTTGTCTTTTCCACATTTTCATCATATCTATATCTATCTATATATATATATAATTATTTTTTTTAAAATAAAAAAAATAGAAAAATAATTATAATTTTAATTTAGATTTTGGATTGAGCACTGTTTTTTAAAAAATAAAAACAAAAATACTAAGGAATTTCGGATTATTTACCTAACGTGTTCTTTCCTATTTTTCTATATATTTGCACGCACGCACGCACACACACACACACACACACACACACACACACACACACACACACATATATATAAGTATTTATATACAAGAAGAGCAAACATGGAAAATGAACTGTGTCACTTCACATCTTTCATAGCTTGCCTCGACATTTAGGCTACCTTGATGAATATGAGTGTTCTGAAATTTACAAATTTTGAAAGAACAATAGCATTTTTGCTCTTGCATATAAATACTTGTTATTTGATGTAGTGTCAGAATGTGTATGTAATTGTGTGTGTGACTGTTCGAATGATTGGTTTTTCAATTTATCTAAGTCCCGCATTATTTTCGTCCATATCTGTCTATATCTGAGGTATTATGATTACTTACTTTATTTACATTATTCGGACTTTTATCCTCATCTTCATTGCCGTATTTACAACGTTTCGGGCGTTTTACACTCCGATCTTCTTCAACTGATTGGAATTTTTCTTCAATATATGTCTATATCTCTGAGCGAAAGAGATGAGGTATAATTATTACTTACATTATTTACATTATTCGGACTGTTATCCTCATCTTCATTGCCATATTCACAACGTTTCGGGCGTTGTACGCTCCGGCCTTCTTCAGGTGATTGGAATTTCAAACCGAACCCTTTATTTCGTAAGACAAGTAATCATAATATGTCAATATTTAAACTGTGTTAAACTTTTTAAGATCAGTAGTGAAAAAAGGTTTGAGCGAATAATGCCCGAGAGGCTAGGCAAAGATCATCCTTCTTCAAACATTGTGGACTGGCGCTACAGAATCAGAAACAGGGAAATTGTTGTACTTGCTTTATTTTGGGATCTCCAATTCGTAGTTCGCATGTTGGGCTGTCCCTTTTGCAGACAACCATATAGTCTCTCTTCTTAGAATTGATCTTTAGTCCTTTCTTCTCGCTATCTTTTACTACCTTCTGTGGGAATTCCTTTAGTTTCCCTTCTGTGTCTACTGTCAACACTATGTCATCTGCCTATCTTATGTAGTTAAGATTGTGGCCGCCGATAATGAATCCTGGTAGGACTTCTAATTCTCTCGAATTTGCTTCACTGTAAAGGTTGGGTAAGTCCGGTGAGAAGACACATTCTTGTTTTACGCCCCTTTCTATTTTTGTGTAGTTAGTGAAATCTTTTCTGTCCGTATGCAGGCGGGTTGCTTCGAGTATAAGTTCTTGATTGATTTGTTTGTTTAACGGCGCATCAACTCCTTATGGGTCATTTAATACCGAAATTTAATTTTTGTGGAAACTATGAAGTAATAAAAATACGATATATTGTTCTGCTTTCACAATTGAATACATGGTAGATAATTCCCAGCTTTTGTGCATATACATGTTTGTTTGGACATGATGACTAGAAGCGGTGATTTGCGTGTTTTATGTTGTAATTTTGTTGAAGTTATATTTTGGAATACAGTTTGATTTCTTTAAGAAATTGTAGGATATTATATGGAGTAATGTCACGAAAGAGTTCTTTCATGTTGATCGGTGTATTTTTGGTCATTTTATTATAAATAGGTATTGTTGGTAACTTTTATAGAAAAATCTATTTCTGGTATTTTTACTATAAAAAAGTATTTCTATAATTTCATACGCTTTTGTTTTTGTTTGGGGTTTCACTATTTTCTCATAGCTGGGAACCTAACCGGAGCTATCACCCCCGGGTCATAGTGGACCTGGAAACAACAGAAATTAGGAGGTGGTCCCACACTCCTCAATGCCTCCAATCTCCCGATCAGATACCTTGCAGCCGGATGTAGTCTTTCATCATATCCAGGACTACACTCTGAAAGGTCACGGAGGAAGGAGGAGGAGGAGGAGGAGGAGGAGGAGGAGGAGGAGGAGGAGATGGTGGTTGTGGTGGTGGTGCTGGGGGGAATGATCCTAATGTATTAAAGGGGATTAACGAATTATTGTGCCGTAGATTCTACGGGGAACGATGCTAAAGTCGGATAAACCAGTTGAGGTTATTCTAATTTTTCTATGTGCTGTATCACTTCGCGTCGTGAGCGATCATGGCTCTCCACAATTTCTATCCTTTGTATTAGTGATGATTGTCCTTTTAATATCCAACCGATTTCAGGACCGAGAGTATAAGTTCTGGGTGAATCTAATATCTTTTCCAAATAAATAAATCTTACATAACAGTTCAAATAGTTCTTTGTGTCGTACTTTTGTATAACATTCTGTTCCAACCACTAAACCAAAATCAGATGCGTTTGGCCTGCATGGTATCGCAGAGAACTTGATATGATAAAAAGGCCCCATTCCGATAGTGGGGGCGTAACTGATGGACTGTATATCTTGCTAATCATTCCTGGGCGTCTGGTCTGAACTAGAGACACACTCTGATCGCGTTGAGACTTTCCACAGTGTCAATAAGTTAACTTGGAACACAGAACGTCGAACCTTCAGTCGGCGGCTAATAAGTGGATTTATTTACAGCCTGCTGGCATCTTATTCGAAAGATAATTGGCTCGGTTGTCTTTGGACGTGACTCACCAAACGTGACAAAATAATGCACGTCATGGCGGCAGCATCCGCACTGGGAACGCCGGAGGCTCCGCAAATGTCAATAAAGAACATAAAGAACTTCACACACACAAACAAATATATATATATATATATATATATATATATATATATATATATATATATATATATATATATATATATATATATATGATTAAAAATAGATTTAACAGTGCATTTCGCCGTTCAAGGCTTCATGAGATCCGTAAACGAAAGAATGAAATGTGTGTATTTGGATTTGTGTGTATGCTTAAATAATGGATCTTAATACTTTTTCCCTAAGCCGGCGTTTCTACTGATTAAAGAAAAAATGATTGACTTTTAAAAAAGTCGTTAATATTTTTTATCTGCTATATTTTCTTTACTCTCAGTTCGAAAAAGTACACGTTATCATGAAACATTTCCAGTTGTCAAAATTAAAAAAAAACTTTGCCCGGATTTCTCTATTCTAATTTTAAAACGATACTGTCGACACGGAAAACGCATGGATAAACCGAAGAAACAAATCTTTTACTTTCAATCCATTCTGAAGTGTTTTATGAGGATTTGCGTCGGATTCATTTCAGAAAAGGCTAAATGAATTTCTTACTTGAGAGCCATTCTAATAAAGAGAAAAGGATTTGCCTTTAATGCGATGCAAAAAGCAGGGAAATACATTAACAACTTTCGACTCGAACCAAGAGTAAAGAAAAAAAATACCAGAATAAATATTAACGACTTTTTAAAAAGTCACTCATTTTGACGGATATGCAATGTAATTGGCCCTGATCTGGCATCTTGTCTGCAGTCATTCTCTCACAGACGTGCCGTTGACCCCCTCTGTCTTTTTACAAATACTTTCACGGTAACTGCTCCGATGAGCTGCTTTCGCTGGTTCTCAGACTTCATGAATTTAAGCGTTCTAGTAGGTTGGCATCTCGCTCTCACCTTTTCACTGTCGAAACTGTTAAATGTAGCCGTCTCTTCTACTCCAATAGCTTCATGTCTCGCACTTCTTGCCTGTGGAACTCCCTCCTCTTTTCCTGTTTCCCTGATAGCTATAATCTCAAACTATTCAAATGTAACATCAATCGACGTCTCCAGATGCCCTTATCTATCCCCTATCCTTCTCTTCATCCTTTCCTCTATCACTCCACTTTGCTCTCGCGCCTACTCTGAAACCCTTTGCGTGCTAGTGGCTTCCCGCCTTGCTCGGGGTTGAATGCTTAAAAAAAATAAAGTACTATGATTCATTATTTAAGCATACACACAAATCCAAATACAACGCATTTCATTCTTTCATTTACGGATCTCATGAAGACTTGAACGGTGAAATGCATTATTAAATCTATTTTTAATCAAATCTATTTTCATGAAACGTTTCCAACTGTCAAAATTTGAAAACTTCGTCGGGATTTATCTATAATTCTCAAAATGACTGTATGTATGTATGTATGTATGTGTATGTATGTGTATGCATGTGTCTGTATGTGTCTGTGTATGTATGTGTCTGTGTATGTGTATGTATGTGTATGCATGTGCCTGTATGTGTCTGTGTATGTATGTGTCTGTGTATGTGTATGTATGTGTATGTATGTGTATGCATGTGTCTGTATGTGTCTGTGTATGTGTATGTATGT
>OZ038494.1:15626440-15631410 GCA_964036315.1 Acanthosepion esculentum | reverse complement strand
TTCTTATTCTTTCACACTTTGTAACCGCGAGTGTCTTAGTGGCTTTACTGCCTTGTATGGGATGATCAAAAAAAATTCTACTCTGGTTTTCTTCAGAATTCTGAACCCTTTATTCAGTCTTTGAATTGAAAAGAGAATTTTGTTCACAATTTCAAGAAGGTTACCTAGTGTAATGACAGACATTTGAATAAGGCCAGAGGGTACAGTAACTGAAAGATCGTGAGTATTGCAGATACCCTAGTGGAAGTAATTGGAAACTATTATTAAAATAAAAAACAGTAAATGTTGTTGCTTAATAAATGTTGCCAGAATTGAACTCGGGAACTCAAGTTAACAAAAGTATGTGTAATACCATTAATTCTAATAAGCTTGCCCACATATGAATTAAAATGAATACTTCCAGGTTAATAGAAAACAAAGTAAACTCCTGTTATTCATTTGGATTTGAGTGTTGTGAATATGGCAATAAAGATGAGGACAATAGTCCGAACGATGTAAATAGTAATACATTTATGTAGTGAAATTACCAGCAATACATTTTTATAAAAAATTACCAACAAAACATTCTTATAGTAGAATTACCAGCAATACATTTTTATAAAAAATTACCAGCAATACATTTTTATAGTTAAATTACCTGCAACACATTTTAAAAAAATAACTACCAACAATACTTTTTATTATCTAAGACCAATAGATCTAGAAAACATACCTTTACCCTCAAAGTATCAAATTATGTACAAAATATCTGTAGCTGAAGCTATAAAATTGCATCCAAAATATCTAGATTTTGGCATTAAATAACCCATAGAGGTGTTGATATGCCTTTTAAACAACAAAACCCAAATTCTAATTAAACAGTTGAACCAATTCCACTCCCTTCTTCTAATCAGAGTATCAAAGGGAAAAAAATACAAGAAAACAAAAAAAAATCAAGGTAATTATCATCTTTACGTTTTTTGTTTTTTTTTGTTTTTTTGGCAGTCACAGGGAACAGACATCTTTTTTCATCAAAATATTATTATTATTATTATTAATGACAATCTGTCAGTTTAGTTGATTTTTTTCTGATATTTTACTCCTTTGATATATATTTTCTAAAATACAAACAGATTTAAATTATTAGCTTAATAAAAAAAATTTACATAAAGATTTTGCCGTCTGGGCCAGTTGCAGGTAAGTGAAACTGCATCTGACGTTTCCACAGATTGAAAGTTTGTTGCGGGATTGCAAGTATTATTGGGTAATCATATCTAGTCTTGTAATCATATTGTATCAGATGTAGTCATCGTTATGTTGTGAGAATCAACACTTTGGATATATTTCTGGGCTCCTGGAAAATTTATCTCGTAAATTGGTAGACTCAATGTGAGTCCAATTAAAAATGAAGAACACAAAACAATATAAAACAAACGACAACCAATTGCATGTATAACAATGAATTACAATAAAAGAAGAAAACATTTAAACTAGAGAATGCTTGTTTTTGTGTGTGTGAAATTTGTGTTGACCTACGTATGTGAAAGAATTCAAAAGTCAAGAGAGAGAGAAAGAAAAACGCACGCGAACCTAGTCACCGCGTTCCAACTGTACGTAGACGACATCTTAATGCCTGACTTGAAAAACAGTAAAAGAGAATGGAGAAAAATGCAAGTCATTTTATAGGCTTAAAGAGCGTCCCCTAGCGACGTTTGTTTTAGGAAAGTCAAATGGGATAACCCACAAGGTTCTTGCAGTTTAAGTTTGTGATTTCCTGGGTAGCGAAGTTCTATGGTATTTTTTTGCTTTTATTTTATCACAATGTACCAAAAAACATTTTTTAGATTAAAAAAAAGGAAAACTTCTTCATCTGTTTCGAAAAAGTAATTGCAAATTCATTTTTAATTTCTAATTCACTTATTAATTTATTTTTTTAGCTTTGACGAGTTTGAGCCGAAAAAAGAAAAAACAGAACGTAACTTCTGCACTGTCTGCCAAAGAGATAAGACATAGTATTTCTCGGGCCTCTTATTCCCCTGAGACTAAACAGAATGAACTCTACAAGCGAACCGATTTCTGGATGATGAAAAAAAACCAAACGGAGAAAAAAGCAAATAATGCCAGTTACTTACAAAAGACTTTGACCAAGAATCAAGTTACATTTGCTTCCAAAACAGTGCAACTTCAGGAAGGTAATAAAATGAAAACGCCACATTCTGCCAATAATTCTCAAAAATCCAATTTGCATTTGCAAATACGACTTGGAATTCCTGAAGAAAGTCGAGTATAATTAAACAATGCTTTTTTTTATCCTGACGGAGTTTTTTTTTTTTTTTTTTTTTGGTCATTTTTTCTATCTCTCAGTTAAAAATAGCTGTATTATTAGAATAATTTGCATTAGTCTAGTTAGTTTATTTCGATGATTTATAATCATTTTGTGTTCTCATAACATTTCGCACAAAGATATGTCTAAACGTTAGACTCTAAGTTTCATATTTATATCTAGATTTTGCGACATTTTAAGTATTTGAATTTGAAGCAGACATGAAATGTAAATTACCTCCCTTGTCAAATAAATAAAAAAATGATCTGCGTTATCTCCCTTAGACGATCTTCATAAAAATGACTTGGTTTTGTTGGATTTTTCGAAATGTCAACCATTGTTGGGTTATTTAATGCTAAGTTCTGTTTTATTTATTTATTTACTCTACTTGAGCGTATACGTAAATATTGCTCCGGTTTCACCATCAGTCTTCACACAGACACCCAGAAAGTGAACTCCTTTCAGGGAGGAATTTTTACATTTCTGCAGGGGGATGCTGTCATTGTCTTTTAGGTCCAGCCAACAGGGTAACACCATAAAGTGGGAAATGCTCTTATTGTTTTTTTCATGCCATGTCCATTCAGATCCGAGACAATCATGGCCCTCCACCTTTTCTTTTTTTATCTGTAAATTTCCATGACTTATTGGGAAAGACAGTGTAATAATTTCTCCACGGCAGTTGAATTCCGGATTGTCTTTCTCCTCGACTCTAGCGAGGCTAGAGAAGCTCAGTGTACCCTGCTATTTAACCCATAGTTGGTAAGTGAAGGGGCGTCAGTAAAATTAGCAAACTAGGCCAGGATTTGAACTCGGGGGATCAACGATTCCACTTTCTGGTGACAACCATGACCAATAGCCATTATAACCATAAGTAGACATCGACATTTGCATCTCGTAAAAAAATAAATATATATATATATATCAAAGCAGTCGTCCAAATTATATAATACTGATATACATAATTGTGTATTTGATGGGTAGCAATCCCTATTTTATACATGTTTCATTGAAGACGACTGACAAGGTACTGCAATTAAGCTTTTCATTTAATTTTTCTTGTCTTCGTATAAGTGTTTTCTCTTCTGGACATAAAGTATGTCAAAATTGTCCAAATGTTCTGCATATCTGAGTGCTTTCGTCTATTCTATTAGCCATTATCGAGTATGTTTTTTTTTAAATTTTTAACTGAATGTATGAATTTTTGTCTATATTTCTGAGATGAGGTATTATGTACAGTATTTACATTAGTCGGACTATTGTCCTCATCTTTGTCGCCATATTTGTCACAGTGGATAAAGGCGTTGGTTATATCCAGTGACAGACCCAAAGAGTGTGAGTTCAAGACCCGGTTCAGGCAGTGGAGAACTTTCAGAGGGAAAATTACCAGGAGATAACTGATAACTGACATCCATCAAACATGGCTCGTGGAACTAGAACAGTCTACCCCAGTGATCGAAATAAAGGGTTCGGTTCGAAATTCCAACCACCTGAAGAAGGCCGGAGCGTACAACGGCCGAAACGTTGTGACAAATATGGCGACAAAGATGAGGACAATAGTCCGACTAATGTAAATACTGTATGAATTTTTATGTATGTATCTAGAGTTATAGGAATGTTTTATTTTTCAAACACGGTCAGTACATTATGGCCGTGCTCATAGATGATGTTATTCAGTGTTGGCTTTTTTTTTTATTATTAGTGCTTCCATTATTTTAATGTTTTTTTTTAATGTGGATGAGGCTATTACCCTTGTATTTTTTACAAATATGTTGCGGATAGTTTGGTAGGTTTCTGTGTGCATTTATATTGATCCTAATTGAGATATGGTAAAAGAGGTACACTATTTACATTATTTGGACTATTGTCCTCATCTTTGTCGCCATATTTATTACAACGTTTCGGCCATTGTACGCTCCGGCCTTCTTCAGGTGGTTGGAATGTCGAACTGAACCCTTTATGTCGCTCACTGGGGTAGACTGTTCCACGTGTCATGTTTAATGGATGTCAGTTATCGGTTATCTCCTGTTAATTCCCCTCTCTAACTTCTCCACTGCCTTAGCCGGGTATTGAACTCACACTCTTTGGGTCCTGTCATTGGATCTAACTAACGTCTTTATCCACTATGCCATGTGTTCTTAAACATGGCACGTGGATCTAGAACTAGAACAGTCTACCCCAGTGAGCGAAATAAAGAGTTCAATTCGACATTTCAACCACCTGAAGAAGGCATATTTGTTTTTTATTATCTATTTTACTGTATAATTTTATTTACTCTTTTCGGTCTTCGATTTTTTAAGTAACGTAGAATATTTTTTTTATTGTTATATAACAATTATAGCTATGTTTTTCGTTCGATTTTTGGTTTGATTTTTATAGTCTAGCTAATATTTTGGTCATAATGGTTTGTTAATTTGTTTATTATTTACTTTATTTAATTGAGTTCATTGATTTTGGTTTTATAATTTATTTATTCTATTTCGTCTATTCTAACGGGTGTGATTTGGTAATTTGTTTGGGTTAATTTATTTTACTTATTTTATTTTCATTTTGTTTATTTATTTTATTTTATTTTATTTATTTATTTTCAGTTTTCGATTTTTAAGTAACGTAGTAAAAATTTGTTTTCATGTCTGCATTTTGAGATGAGCTCGGATCGTTTATTTAATAA
>OZ038494.1:15486440-15621440 GCA_964036315.1 Acanthosepion esculentum | reverse complement strand
CCTCTCATCATGCTATATATATATATATATATATATATATATATATATATATATATAATGTGGCAGAAAATTATGTATATATATATATATATATATATATATAATGTGGCAGAAAATTATGTATGAATTTTATATACCAGAACAATTTTAGAAAAATTAATGATAAGATTATTTGAAATAAGAGGAAACATTATATGAACGCAAAAGGGATCTTTTACAAAACAACACATTCAATACATTAGTTGCTCGCCGTAATGAGTCTGACCATAATTTCGATTTAAAAAATGATGCTTTAGTTAAAAGAGAAACCGATTTACTCAGGTGAATTCGCAGAAAAAGAAATTTGATCGCTAGATCATCCACAGCAAATTTGCATCCAGGTTCTTACAAAATGTCACAAAATGTCACACCTTTCGAGGCAAATCTTCTATTATCATAATGTGGGATACTTAATAACAAAAATCATAAAAATATAAACAAAAAGAAATGGAAATAAACCAAATCGGTGAGACTATATATCCAAATGCATAAAAAACTTTTAAGTTTAAAATTTCAGTAACCCTCCCCTTCGTGTGCGTATGTAGTTACATCAGCGTAAACATTAATTTTTAGTCCAATAAAATCCGAGATGCTGACGCGTCACACAAAAAATCTTGCGACTTTATCATTAATTTTCCTCTAATAGGCGTATGTACATACAAAGAAGAAGAATCAACCAATAAAAAAGCGCATTCTTTTTTTAACTTAGCAGAAAAATAACGAACGCGAGAAATTTCTCAGACAATTGCTGATATCTCCTGACGAGTGGATCGAACAATAACACAAGGATTCGTCCATAAAACTCTGGAGCAGAAGTGCTGCTAAGTGATAAATTTTATATTTGCAGCTAAGTGATACATTTTATATTTGTATTAATCCTATATATATATATGTGTGTGTGTGTGTGTGTGTGTGTGTGTGAGAGAGAGAGAGAGAGGAAAAACTTATCAGTTAACTAAGTGGTGTTGGGTCAGTCATGCCGACTTCGAAGTTTCGTGAACGAGAGGAGTCAACAGCCCTGAAGAGTGAAAGCATTACTGCAATGCGCTCATGAAACTCCTTAGTCGTCATGGTTCAACCAAAACTACTCGGTTAAGTGATAAGTTTCTCCACGTTAATTCTGTTAACGCTCTATCTTTACCTTTTGATATCAATCACTTTATGATAAAAAAAAAATGCCTGCCTAAAATGCTTCCCCACCATTAAACTACAGAAAAAGAACCATCAGTTTTGGCACCTAAAAACTCTTACAACTTGTGTGTGTGTGTGCGTCCAGGACGTTAGTAATATGTCTAACTTAGTGCTTGTAAGTTTTGCTGTTCAAAATGCGTCACTTGCTTGCTTACTTCCAGGGCAGATGTTCAAATCGGGGCGGAGAATACTTGTTAATTTCAGATATAAGCTTAGTTGCTTCAGCATGACTACATTTACAAACAGAGAAAAACTAATTCGGAAAAAAAATGGCACTGTTCATTATTATAAATGATTAGACACAATAATAGATTAACAACAATAAATAATAATAAAATAGAACAATTATAACAGTGTTGGGTTGTCATTGGATAACAGACACGTACCCCAAACAGCTCCCAAACATAAAAATTTGAAGTACCAAGAGAAATAATGAGGAGGTATGCAAATTAAGATTTTACTATTTTTATTAACACCAACTAATATAAAGAATACAACGGGACAATACAGGAATTCAGGACTTAACAATGATAGGGTTTTCATAGTTAGAGAAAATGGCTACCTTTTTTACGGCTACGTTTTTCTTATTCTCCGCTTGATGTTGCTCGGAACATATTTGACCTCTACCATGTCCAAAATTATGACTGGTTCCTTAGCGTTCCAAGGACGATAACTCACCTGAGTCTTCTGACCACTAGAGAAAGTGTCTCAAGTTCCTACAGCACTCCACGCTAAAATGCAGTATATCTGAAAATTGAAGAAAACATGAAATTTAGCAAGAAACAAAATTTTATGGATTTTTTTGTCCGTTTAGTCTGCATTTTTTTTTTGTCTGGAGTAATGTCCGTTGAGACTATAGTGGAGCGTCCTAAGTAGGAGTTTTCTATTGATGGTTTTAGTGTCAGTCTATCTTCTAAAGAAATATTTTGTTCTTCGGTCTTAATAGATAGACATAGCTCGAGTTTTAAACCTGATTCATAAAGTATCCATCCTTTTGATGGTAGTGGGTTTTTTTATTCTTCTACGGGGGATACAGTCGGCATATTCCAAGCCCCACCGACAGTTTAAATTGATAAATAAATTAAAAGATGCTATTCAACTACGTATTCAATCGATAATTTCGAAATAAAATAAAATAAATAAACGCTATCAACTTTTCCTTCCACCTAATATTTTCATAGGTAGTTAGGAATGGCATTTTTTATGGAACATCAAAATCGTTATGAGTCACAGGTTGTAATAGTGTGAGGAAAATTAAATAAAACCAAGAAAGAAAATAATAATAACGAAAATAAATTTTCCCATGATGCAAAAAACCAAAACGAGGTTCTGGTAACCTGTACGATTTTATGACCCCATTCTGGAAAGGACAGAATCTTTCTCTTTCTCCTCTTGCCTTCAAGATGTGAACTACGCAGTAATAGCGTTCTCACTGGGGAATGTTAGTTACCCCCCCCCCCCCGGTTCACTGACGACTGAACTTTTTCCACTTATCAATGACATCGTCGGACGTGTTTTAGCAGCCTTACTCCTGAAGTAGAGGTTCGGTCCTTCTAACTCAGCGCGAGGCTGACTTGAGGCCGACCATCCTTACTCGTTCGTATCCTTACTTCCCATAAATCATTTCAGAACTGAAAATCAAAACGGACATGTTCAAGAGACCTTTTAACTTTATTTCAATACAGTCAACATGAATAAACGTCCGTGGCAGAAACACAAGTTTTTTTTGTCTACTTCTTCTGTCGTATTTGTTTATATATTCAACAGGCAACTTCAAATAACAATATACACCCCCCCCAAAAAAAACAGAAATTTAATATCTGTCTATATTTCTGAGATGAGATATTATGTACATTATTTACATTATTCGGATTATTGTCTTCATCTTTGTCGCCATATTTATTACAACGTTTCGGCCGTTGTACGCCCCGGCCTTCAACGCCGTTGGTTAGATCCAGTGACGGGACCCAAAGAGTGTGAGTTCAACACCCGGTTAAGGCAGCGGAGAACTCTCAGAGGGAAAAATTAACAGGAGATAACTGATAACTGACATCCATTAAACATGGCACGTGGAACTAGAACAGTCTACCCCAGTGAGCGAAATAAAGGGTTCAGTTCGACATTCCAACCACCTGAAGAAGGCCGGAGCGTACAAGGACCGAAACGTTGTAATAACTATGGCGACGAAGATGAGGACAATAGTCCAAATAATGTAAATAGTGTACATACCATAATACCGCATATTCACAAGGATTCTACTAAAACACCCATGATATGAAATTTCACAATATATACAATTGTCTTGTTTTTTTTGTTTTTTTTATTAATTTTTTTCTTCCGGTTGTTTTTTAAAAAATATGGTAATGCTGATAGGATACAACAGTCTTATACACTGAAAATTATGGTATAAACTAGGGGTCGGCAACCTTTTGCTAACTATGCTGCCGACTTAGGGTTTTAAAATCATTAAGTGTGTCAACAGTATACGTATTTTATACAAGTCAAGGTCAATATACCTGTTATACAATATATTTTATGTAATAATATATAGTATATATACATTAGTATATATTAAAATTGAAACAGCTAAATATCTTCTTTGAGTTGTCGTAGTTATTGGTTCGGACTTCGTGATGTCATTTGTGTCTGCGTGCCGTTAAAAAATTGCTTGGCGTGTCACGAGTAGCACGCGTGCCGTATGTTGCCGACCCCTGGTATAAAGGTTGTCGAGAGCTTGACGTTTATGGCCAAATGGTGGCGATTGCTCGGACGACAAACGTAAACAAAACAGCAGTTTTTTTTTGTTTTTTTGATAAATCTTCATTTTCTGGTTACCTGAAAAAAGTTATTAAAAATAAAATCATAAAAATGGGTCTATTTTCTGGCAAATGGAATTTTAGCAAGATGTTCATAAAGGGTTAAAGAAAAATAAGCGGCATGTTCGTTTTATCTAACCTGATGAACACAAAGTAAGGGTCTAGTTTAGCTTCATGCGGCCATAAAACATTAACGAACCTCTCAACAACGTTTCATAATTTTAGCATTATACAGGCTGCGGCAGAAATACCTTCCACATAAATAGTAAGACATTTAGTGGCAATGATGTCTTCACCAAGCTAAAATCTTACTATTATTATGTGAAAGTATTTCGGCCGCAGCCTGTATTTACATTGTAAATCGAACCATCCACTAAAAAATTAAAATTATCAACTAGATTAAACAAAAAAAGATAAAGATTCGGTTTAGCTAACCTGACAGACACAAAACCAGGGCCTAGTTTTACTTATATTTTTAATTGAACCCCTAGAAATTTCGGGAACAGTGTTGGAAATTTCAAAAAATAATTAACTAAAACATTCATACGTAACCATAGAAAATTTGGTGGCCATATTTTTTTAGCAAACCTTGAGTATTTATTCAATAAAAAATAAACGAACAACAACAACAAATTTTATTTAGTGAATTTAAGATTTATTTATTTATTTATCTAGGCTTGTTTAATAAAAAATATGAAGGGTCACATTGCTCGTATAAAATTAACCGTGAGTTGCAAGAGTAAATTTTTATATAAATTTCTGCGTGTAAAAAAAAAAAAAAAAAAAAAAAAAAAAAAAAATTCCCGAATACATCCCAAAGGATGGATGTCTTCATAAATTGATTTGTTTTTTTTTACGGCTTATCAAGTTTTTGAAAGTTATTTAAACCCAGAAATTATTTTTTAGATCTTAAGATTTTTTTTGGAAAATAATAAAGATTTACTGATACAAGTGGCAAGTCCTACTAATTATTATTTTAGCTGGGGTGGATTCCTACCTTACACAAGGGTATTTGCGCGTGAGTGAATATAATCAAGTCAATTGGAAAATGGAACTCGTGTCTCCGATTTCCAATTCCGAGCCGTTATCCATTACACTACAAGCAAATCCAAGCTTGCAGCACCTGGTATTCCCAAGAGCGGTTACTCATCGAGCTACTGATCAGGCTCGATTTTGCTTAACTTCGGTCATCGCACGAGAACCGGTATTTCAACTTGATATGGCCGTAAGCCTACTACAGGCATATCCAAGCTTACCGTACCTAGTATCACCAAGCGCTCATCCATCTAGGTACTGCCCAGTCTCGACGTTGCTTAAATTCGGTCATCGCACGAGAATCGGTGTTTCAACAGGATATGGCCGTAAACCGATGTATGTCTTAATCAAAAACAAATATTGGTTGAATAAAGTCATGCTTCCAGAAAACTGAATTTTCTCGCCACATTTATTTTGATGAAATTTATTCGTTGGCGTCACACACTGTGTCGTCTCGCGACAGTATTTTGTGCGGGCTTGATCTAGACTTTTCATTTTTTCCAGGGTAGCCTATTCTCCAAAAACATCAGCAGATACTATGTCACATCAGGACAAATTTGAGATCAATTTAGAGAGAAGATTAATTTGGATACGGGATTCCCATTTTAGATCATTACTCAAGTATTGATTTTGATCCTCATTGAGAATCTTGCATTTGTGACCATGTTATCAATTAAGCTTTTCGGTGAAAAGCTTAATTGATAACATGCTTGGTCGACAATAAACTTTTGTCTAAGAAAACATAGAATCACGTGACATTTTGAACGACTCAACTAGGTTCTTCCAAACCTGCAGGAAATAAAGAATCGGACTCTAGACCGATTCTTTAATGCATGCAGATTTGGAAGAAAAATTGTTGAAAATGAAGCACTCTAGAATTGGGTGTTTGGCTCACGGCCATAATAACGGAGCTCTGTAAGCATAAAATTCTATGCGTTAAGTAATACTTTCCCGAGTTATTTAAAACTTAATAATTAATTCTAATTAAAATTAAAAAGAAATTAAAACAATTCTCATAAAAATTCATTATTCACCGAAAAGATTTTTTCTTAATAGTGCTCTTAATATATCTATTTGTAAAAGCTTTTCTAATCAAATAGTCATAGTTTTGTTGCATTTTTATTTTACGATTCAGAGCAGATTTTTGGTAAATGGTGTTTCTGTTTGACAAAAACAAATTGATGATTTAATGGTATCCTGCTTTTAACTAATGCAAATAAGAATATCCAGGAATTTTAATTTCTCGAAATTTAAAAAAAAAAGTAGGCGGTGTGTGGGGGCGGGGTGGGGGTAACAAATTAAAAAAAAACATTACAAAGATTTTCTGAAAAAATATATATATACAAATTCATTTGTGAATAAGTCCTGAAAATTTAATTAAAATCCAACTATTATTTGATTTTTGCAACAATTTCCAAATCAATTTTTTACCGCAAAAAAGGCGCTAAATTTCCCCTACTAATCTTTGGCCCACCCGCTGATGCAAAAAAAAAAAAAAGGTTTTTCACTCAAATTTTTAACGCGCAAGAAAAGATTAAAAAGGTTAATGAAATAATTGAAAAAATACTTGGGTCTTTCCTCTTTATAACAAACATTTTGGCGATAAAACTTTGTTTTTATAAAGCTTGGGGTATTTTTCATCATGCTATGCTTTTTTTTAGAAAAATTTTGGAGGTACCTATGTTAAAGCGGGTACCATTTTTTTTTTTTTAAACTGTCTTCCAACCGCAAATTTTATGCAAATGAATTATTTTTGCAACCAAGGAAATTAGAGCAGTTTTTGGTTCTATGTAAAATTACAGTTTCGTTTGAAGGGCTCGTGGTGTAGCTAAGCTGAAAAAAAAATAAACACCGCTAGACAAAAAAAACAAACAAAACAAAAAAAAACATCACCACTTATGCTATATAAATTTCTATCCCGTCAAAAAATTATCTTTCAAAACACTCCTTGCAATCTGACAGTTTTGAGTCCTAATTTACTTAGGAGACATCTGCCGAAGCAAGGCCGTCGCTTGCACGGATCATTTGCTTGTGTAGTGAGTGAGTTCAATCCTCATTGGGTGCAAATATCTCACAGCGCTTGTTTTATATCGATGTTTAACACGCACGTTTTGTGAGACAAGTGCGAACGAAACGTAAGAGTTAAGAAGAGTTAGAGCCGCACAAGGGACCCGCTACGATAGTCTTCTTAGGTCATTCTTAAATCAACTATCATTGGGCGTAATAGAAAAGTGGTAATGGTTAACGAGCTAATCTGGTCTGTCATTACTACGAAGTAGTGAGTTCCATCCACACCGGTGTCCTTGTGAAATCTTTGTTACTGTCAATAATAATAATAATAATAATAATTAAATTATAAATAAGATCGAAAATGACTTTGATATGGATTAACTAATCCTTCGATTAATTATTTATAAAATAGTAAATTTTATTAATTCCGAACCTTGTTCGTTAGAAAATTATTCCATATTTTTCTTTTTTGTTAAATTTTAAATCTGTCTTTAAAAATGTACGGATTTAATAGGAAATATTAATTTAATTAGCATAAAAATAATACTTCGTTATTTTATAGATGGTTTTTCATTTATGCTTTACAATCGACCCCCCCCCCTCTTTTTTTTGTTTTAATCGGACAATTTGAAAAGATCGTCTAGATGAACATTAAACGCGTAAAAAAAAAATTCTTTGGATTACGTCATCATGTGTTACACGTGCCACGAGTTTCCAAGCACGCCTGGAATTAACGAACATTATTATTATTTAAAAAAATAAAAAAATAAATAACGCCATATCTAGTTATTTACATCAATATTAAACTAGATACCATACCCTCTTAGTACGTGCACACGCGAAACTGTATTTAGTGAACCATTTCAAATTTTAATGGTTAAAAAATATAAGAGAAAATATTTAGTGTTTGAATTTTACTACACTGCAAAATAGTTGAAGAGATGCCGTATCTACCTTCTCAATCAACAATCACAGAAGAAGAAAGGCCTCTGATGTCCGAAAATAATTCTAAATGTAAACGCGCTTATAAAGTTCCAAAAAGTAAAAACAACCGCGCGCCGATGAGAATGAAAGCAAAGGAATCATCCGAACAAAATATGGACACTGCTAATTTTGTTAACTTGAAAATCGGCGAAACTCTAGATTTAAATCCACCGTCTGCTTTGAAACGGAGTCGCAGACTTGAAGGACGCCAAGACATTGATAAAAGCAAGGATGATTTTGTATCTCATCACAACAAGTCCCCGATTACAACCAGTGACCAGCTTATGACCAAGAAAGTAGTTTCCAAAATTTCAAGCTTCACACCACCAGCCAAACAAAACGAAACACGCAACAAAGAAAAACAAAAGAACGCCGAATGTGGGACGCATTCTCTGGAAAAACCGAAACGGTAACAAGTGTTTTATTATTATGATTGTACCTTTATAGTTTCATGTTTTTTAATCAATTTTTTTACCTTGTAAATTTTTTTTTTTTTTTGTGTTTTTTGAAATAATCTTTTAACGGAAATACTTAGCAGAAAGCTGATAAATTTACAAAATTGTAAGAAAAAAAATTATTAACTAATTTTTTTTTTTGAAACTCCCACTGGACACTACAAATAACGCCTGTATTACGATACCTACCTCAGTCTCTCAAAATAACTAATATTTGGGGACAGAAAATAACAATAAAACAAAGATGTATTAAGGTTAGAGGCTTTTTGATGGATTCATTCGTTTTCTACGGCTTATCAACCCTTTGCAGGTTTTTTAAAGCCAAAAAATATTTTTTAGACTGTAAGAATTTTTTTTTTTGAGTTAATGATTTAATGATACAAGTCTTACTAATTAACTCATAACTGAAGGGAGAAGTGGTGGATTCATACCTTTCCCAGGGTTATTTGCGTGTAAGTGAATATAACGAACCCAACTGGAATTAACAATTCCGAGCCAGCATCCATTACACCACCCGCACATCCAAGCTTAAAGCACTAGGTATTCCCATAAGGTTGGAGGAATTTTAAAGAAAGGAAAAAAAAATTCAAAAGGTCAGCTACACAAATTTTAACCTGTCTCAACCGGAAGCCCCATCGAAGTTAAAATGCAATATAACGTGCTCAAGACTCAGAGGACCGCCGCGACGCACCAGTAAAACCTTTAATTCTGGGGCGGGGCGAACTAGATTTAGGCACTCTAGTAATCGGGGGTAAAAGTATATGCTCAGCTCCTGAAGAGAATTATTCCTCCAGTCATTTCCTCTCTCGTGTCACCTTAAGCGGGCGAATCAAAATCAATCTCCTATGCTTGATGCGTCCTAAAACAAGAATGCGAAGGCAGACATAACTTGGGAAATTAGTAAATCGATCCTTGTTAATTATTTAGACACCCTAATCACTAAAAATGACAATTCATTGAAAATTAGTTTTCTTTCTTCTTCCATGTCCCATATCCCTTCAGGACATCTTGTCCTGTGTAGCTCATAGTAAGGTTTGTCTTTTTGCGATCTCTCCTAGTCCCTGTTCTGCCAGCCATTTACACAAGCTCGTTAGGCTTTCCGCTATTTCTCTTATCTTAATATGTCCCGTGCGTGTCAAATTCTCCATGCCTTCTTTCCTCGTTATGCGCCGTAGAAATTTCAATTCTCTATATATATCCTTTTTGCTTCCATTTTTCCATAAAACTTTCTCGTTGTTCGCATATTCAGTCCATGGCATTCTCAGTATCCGTCTGCAGAACCAGATTTCTGCTGCCTCAAGTCTGTTCTTCCTGTGAGGAGATTGTCCAGCATTCACTGCCATATAGGAGGACTGATATTACATAACGGTTCAGTTTTCTTTTCTTTGTTTTTAACGAATTTTTCCTATTTCTTAATACATTGCTTAACGTTTGGAAGGCATCTTTCCTTATTCCAGTGCACCTTCGGATTTCGGTGTCACACGTTCCGTTCTGTTGAAACCCATTATAGCTATTTAAATTTGTTTACTTGCTGATTTTGGTGTCTCAAAATCATAGTTGGCATCTTGGGCTGTTCCTTTTGCTGACAACCATAGACTCTGTCTTCTTACAATTGATAGTTAGTCCTTTCTTCTCACTTTCCTTTACTACTTTCTGTAAGGGCTCTTGTAGTTTCCTTTCCTGTATCTACTACTTTTAAGAAAATAACTAATAGCGGTCTGTTTATTGATTTAACAAGTTCTATTCCTGAAATTGATAAAATAGGTCTAGATATTAGTCAACTTGATTGTCGGACCAACCATTCAGCGGAGATGGAAATTGCTCTCCCATTCACACACACCATTTGTATGCAGAGGGGGGGGGCAGAGGGTTCGATGGCCCCGGGTTTCCAATCAAAGTGTGAAATAAGAATTTAGTTTATATATTAATTATATATTAAGTGTTTATTTCATATGTTCTCACATACTTAAAATTTCTTCCTTTCATACACTTCTCAGTACTAGGCCCTATAACCCCCTCCTCTTGATTCTTGTGGCATACAATCAAGGAGTTGGCCTCGGACATCACCAAACCTCTGCCCGTTACTGGCACGCACTATTCGAACAATAAACGATAAATCCTTCAAAAGTTTCCAAGGCCTTCATTCTATTTTCGCCCCTGAACTTTCATAATAACAGGCTCAAACAGTTGATCTTAGAGCAGAACTTAGCTAAAAATAGCCTCACACTCCAATAAGGCTGTCGTGTGTTCGATTTTTACTGAGTGTCGTATTAAGCTAAACTTAGCCAATGTCTACACCCTTATAGTCAGCTTTGACATTGGGAATTAAGTGTTCGTTTTATTTTATTTTATTTTTTTTTTCTGGGTAATTCTAACAAGACAAAAATGAACCAATACTTAGGTATTTATCGGAATGTGGTACAAGGCCGCGTTTAAGACGAAAATCCCACTCATAAATGGAGTTAATCACCCTCGGCACTGTCCCGTCTTACAGCTTGTGAAAGACATGCGACAGCGACTAGGTTAGGGATATTCAAAGAGAACGCGGAGACCAGTTGAATGCTTCTAGCACACACAAGTGGCTATATCTCGAATCTGCTGATTCATGCATTCCGCGCCTGCGCTGTCTTTATTAGAAGAGAACTTCCAGTTTCGATGGTCAATGATGTCACTACATCACAAACGTTTACTTCTTTTTTGTGTGTGTGGAGGGGTGAAACGCCTCACAGATTGAACCTAACATCTTGTAATGGAAGAGTTGCTGTCTGGTTGAGGATGGTCTCCTGAAACTGAGAAAAATTAACCAATGGTATGAGGACTTCCGAAATGAAAAAATCTCGTTTACTATACAAGACACTGTTGGAAATAAAGTCACAGGAAATAAAGTCACAATCAATTTATGGTGGACGATAATAAAGTCCGCTGATTGTGTCGAATACTTCACGAATTCATGAACCCGCTCTATTTGCAACAGAAATTTATAGTAAATCGATCCAACCTCAAAAAAAAAATGCATTGCTACGGTCACATATTTGATATATTTCATCGTTCAGGAGTTTCAGTATCCCATATGATCCCAAATTTATGTGGGGAAAGCCTTAAGAAGGACTTATTATTATTATTATTATTATTATTATGTTTTTTTAAGTTTGCGCCAAAACATAAACAAATCATGGAGATCGTATTACGAAGATAGATTATGAATAAGCCGTAAAAAAATACATTTTCCAACCTCATTGCTCTGGTCATATAGCTTATTTGATATCGATTTTATTTTTATCTGAAGAAAGTCTTGATTTGACATTAAAATTTAAATTTTAAGTTCCTTCAATTTTAAATTAATTTAAGAGACTGGGATTTTCTACTTTTGGGGATAAAGAGGCTCAGTTTTTGTACTTTTTTTTTCTTTTTTTTTTTAAGACCTGGATTAGTTGAAAATTTCTCGGGCCGACCCCAAATAAGGGACTAAAAATAAAAATCTGTTCATTTGGCCGTAATTTGATTAGTGGTTCAGAACGAGAACTTTTCGGTATCCATCGTACTTATATGACCAAATACCCGTCTTACGGGCATTTTTCTTAATAATAAAAGCAATTCAACAGACGATGTTATTTTATTTATGGTAACTGCATTTTTGACAATTACCTTACTCAATTACCGTCGTCCAATATTGTGTGTCTGAAAAAAAAAATGACGTTTTTTTTCGCGGCCGCCATCGCTTCTCAGCCTTTTGGCTAAGATCACGCTGTAGAATCTGTTCTCAGATTACTCGCTGGACGATCGCCCTTTGGCTGAGATTCGATCACTGATACAGGCCGGTCGCAGGGATGCGTCCCTGCGCTGGTAGTATCGCGGCTACGTCTAACTAGCTATGACCAGCTATGACCAGCTTGGACAAGCTAAGACCAGCTAAAGACCAACGACTCTGGTGGAAACACTCGGGTCAAACCCCCCTCCCTTTCCACATTAAACCCCGACCTTGTGTCACAACCTGGCCCTGTGGGAGGTCAAGTAAATCCACGGCCTTTTGGTTGGGATCAAAGTGTAGTATCTGCCCGCTGGCGGATAAACATTTTATTTCTCAATTTTTACTGTCTTTGGACAGAGCGCAACTGAAAATATTAATTAAGATATGCCTGGTCTCGGGGAACAGCTGCCCTCCGGCAATACTACATTCATTGCATTAAAGTGTGTGGGGGGGGATCAGTAGTAATGACGATGCCAACGCAACCGACAGTTGCGGGGGCGGGACTATTTTGGGACCTGGCCCGGGTGCACGCGCACCGGTTTCCCACATTAAACTGACCAGCGGGGAGCGGCAAGAAAATACAATCGCTTCTTTGCTTTTTTGCTCGGTGAGGTTCAAATAATTTTAAGCTCCAGCCCCAGGGGGGGGGTCTCCCCCACCAAGCACTACCACTTCTCCGGGAGTGACTGGGTTTATTGCCCGGCACACGTGCGTCCCCAAAAAGTGAAAGTATGGAGGAGGCTTGAACAATTTTTCCACGGTATTGCTGTTAAACCCTCTTTAAACCTTGCCCTTGTGTCACATTCGGTAGCGACGTGAGCGTACTGAAAAAATACTGCTTCTCGGTCTTTTCACAGTGATCAAAGGGAAATATCTGTTCTTATCAGCTTAATGAGTCCCTGTATTGTTTTTCCCCCTTTTTATGTGATCAAAACGAAATAGTCCATTATTTATGAGGTATTGGCAAGGCGTAACGGTCGAACGAACTAGAGAGAGGCAAGCATAATTATAAAAGAATGAGAATTAAGTTTGAAAAGTAAACTTTAGTTATCATTGGGAAGGTTACTCTATTTCAAGTACTTGTGTTAATTTTGAGGCAAAGTAAATTTTTAGAACCAAATAAAAATACTTAAAAATATTTTAAAATCAAAAATATTTCAGTGAAGTTAATTTTTTTAAAAAAATTTTCATATTTTATCGAAACTCTTAAATCTCGAATTAAGATCAAATCCAATCTTTCTCTGACCTTGGTTGCTGTGGAACATTGGTAGGTTAGGAACTAATTAAATAGACTGGTCTTCTCGTAAAAAAAAAAATAGACGAAAAGCTTCCGAAGGATAATTTTTTATAGATTATCATACCTTAGATATTCCTCAAGTTACATTTATCAGAATCGAAAAATGTTGATTTCACATCGATTTATAGTGTTAAAATCGATGCGTGACTTTTATAGAGTTATCTGCCGTTAGGTTTATTTTTTTATTTACAAATGTCCTCCCTTGAAAATGACCTTACATCATTGATGTTTGCATGTTTTTTTTTATTCTATTTATTTTTTTTGTTAATTTATATATTTTTTCGTTCTTTAATGATAAAAAAAAATTTTCTTGTAAGAAATCTGTTTCACCAAACAATAGTTTGCTTAAAATATTTTCTTAAAAAAGTAAAACACATAGATATCAATTTTTTTTTTATTTTTAAATGAAATCTTTTGGTAAAATTTATTTTAAAAAAATGGTCTGTTTTCCTACGCAGATATCAATGACGTACACACCGTTCTAAACTTGACATTTGTAAACAAATAACGGCAAATTTTGGTTTTAACTCCCGAGTGCTAAATATCGCTTGAATTTTTCCAAAATCGTCATAATTCCGTGCAAATGTACATGCTGAACTCGAATTAACAATTAAATTATGAAGAAACCCTACCATTTTGGAGTTATCGACAAGAAAATATCGGACTTCTTGTTGGTCATTCGTCTCCCATTACTGCCATCATGAATATTGATTCGGTGCGGGATACTCCGGCCTATTTACTTCTTTTACAGACATTCCTTGCAGAAAATCACTACGCACTACCATAAAGAAATGTAATTTTTTTTTTTTTTTTTTTTTTGGTAAGTGTAGTTTTATTTATAACAAAAACAAATAATACAGTAGAACCTTTTTTCCGTTTCGAATAGCAATGACAAATTAAAGGAACAAATTAAATAATAAAAATAAAGCCTTTTTTATATTGTAAAATTGAAAATAAAACAAAAATTAATGTACAAACTTGGTAAAGTAGATGGGTTGATTGTATTATTTAATTTTTTAAAAATTTGTCCCCTTTTCTACACTGAAAACCCCACCCCTATTTAGTGCTCGGGAGTTCAAACCAAAATTTACTCAAATAACTTATTTCCTATAACTCTGTGAAAAGTTAGAGGTTGATTTTACAGTATCAATTTTATGAAAACGATCCCACTTCTAAATCGATTAATATCTACTTGGCGTTGCCCATCTCCTCTCCTAATAACATACGACATATTGCACTGGGTTACATGGTGTCAGCATCATATAGCAGGGCTGGTGCTTACTACCCCCCCCCACGAACACCCTGCGTGGTGGAGGGTACGCCTGATTGGGAGTCAGCTTTGTGACCTTCGCTATCTTATCAACATTTTCTTTTTTCTACCTACATTTAAATACGTTACAAACTAAACAAAGCAGAACTGACTGTTACTGTTAAATGATGAAAAATTCTTTTTTTTTTCTCGTTCAAATCCGTGAATTTTTGTTCACGCTAACTCTCGAAAAAAACACTCTATAAAATTCACTATTTTTTTTATTTTTATCTATAATGTTGAATGTGTTAAATTATTCAACTATTTAACAAGAAAAATCTCAAGTTGATGTTAATAATATTTGTATTTTATATGAATACTGTAGGCATTCGTTAATCTTGCCAGATAAAGGTAGCGCCTTAAAATGAATTCCTTTGGAGGTGAGATTGGTGTGACTTTGTAGTGGACCGGGGTGGTGGAAGTCTTAACCCAGAGATAACTCATCATCTTCACACACCCCGCACGGTCAACTACAAATGGTGACCCCGACGTGATCATGAACACGCACACGGGACGATATATATGTACGAACAAATCCTTACAGACCACCAAACGGAGAACGCAACAACATTTTTAACTAAATTCAACTTTCTTCTGAACTGAAATAGACAAAGTGTGAACTCCATCTCAAACAAAGGCGACTCACTGTCCTTTCTCACCCTGCAACGATGCAATTCGAATGACCTAAGAATTTTGCGAGAACGATATTCCATCGTCAATACAGCAAATTCTCCCAACTTTCATTCGACACTCGGTAGATATTCTACATCAGCTCAACTTGGCTGACCATCGTCGCTGACCACAAGAAACAGCCAAGCCTAGCAGCAGCAACCCAACTTCACACAACGCTGCTTAAATCTTGGGCGCCAATTTTATCCTCGCATCCCCAAAACAACCTATTCTTTCAAGCAAAAGTACGACGAGGACAACAAACAGGTTGACGAGACGACAAACCCAACTCTACGTGGAGCATTGAATAAAGAGCAAAAGCTGAACACTACCGACGTTTCTCTGACTCACTAGAGAAATATTACAGCACCCTGACGACAACACAAGCACATTCGTCGAATCACGCATCGCAACCACGGACACATTTTCTTTTCAGCACACAAGAATAATTTTCAAAACTTTTTACATTTTAAAAGTTCGTTTCCTACAACTTTTAATCCAGAGGGGAGGTATTGTCGCAGTTAGCTCCTCCTCATTTAATCCTTCAACAGTGGTCTCTCTCTCCCACGAGTATAAATACTGGCTGACCTTTCGCCTCTTCCTCTTTTTACGGCTTACGCACTCGTGCGGCCAGCTGCCTCGCCTCGGGCCGCAACCTCGCACGTGAGGCGAGGTAAAAAAAAACTTTCTCTTTTTCACTTACACCACTATGTGACCTCTCACACAAACAGCGTTTCCCATATTCTGAGAACACGCTTAAAACTATATACGCGTTCGTACGGACACTCAACACACACACACAACTTTCCATACAAACACTGTAACATTTTATTCATGTCTTCAATGTATTTGTAATTCGTGTATTAATCTATTTGTTATTAATATATATTTGTTTGCATACATGTATATCGGTCTTGTTTGTTTCTTTATCTTCTTTGGACTTCATTATAGTCCAACATTCTTATGTAGCTGGACCGGCCAGCGGAAGTCTTAACCCAGAGATAACTCATCATCTTCACATCTTCACACACCCCGCACGGTCAACTACAACTTCTCCAGGGCAGGCCTGAGAGATGTTAAATGAAGGGAATATGCTGCCCACACTGCATGGCCCGTCTTTCAGCCGTGCCGACAAGACCCAAAGGAATACAGGACATTACATTTGGAGCCGGCTTGGCTGCAGGAATTGCCGGAAAGTTGTCAGCCGACAGCCTTCGAGGCTCCACTCCGGGTTTTCTGTCTGGATTTACTTTCATAGCCTTTTCTGTGTTTGGACATGACCGCAAAGCAGTGGAGGTTTAAAATAAGGGTTATTCCTTCCCCTTGATGGACTGCCTTTCTGGGCTGTCGAGCTCCATCTACCCGAAGATGCTGGTTATGAGGCGCCAGTTCCCGCCTTCCACCGTTCCCGGCTTTGAGCTGGAGTTGTCAGAGGATATTTGAGGCGCATGCTCCAGAAACATTTTATAGACAGTGGGAGCTTGTCTTCCACTATCACTCCGGCTATGACAACCCATGAATACTACCTTATGAAAACTGAGATGTAGTAGAGTGGAGGGTCATATCATAGAGTGAGGGGGCACAGGACCCTTGCGCCGGCCTGGGCAGGGAGTAACTGGTCTATCAAAATGAAAACTTTTACCTCGATACCTCCATAAATTCACTTAAAATGAGGATACATAATGGAAAAAAAAAATGTCCAGAATAATAAAAGCAAAATTTTAACTTCAAAGTAATTTGTTATTATTAAGAGAAATGATAAAAGGATTTTTTCATGTCTATTTTCTTTTCTTTTTTTTCACCTTTTTAGAACTTTGGATTTTTTTTTTTTTTTTTTTTTTTGTCAACGCGGGACCTTAAATTTGTTTGGGAAATTTGAGTGCACTTTGTGATGCAAAACATTGATTTCGAAATTCTTGCTAAAATCAGATAATTGTCGGATTTTAATGAAACTTTCGGGACTTATTCAAAGTGGAATTAAATTATTTTTTGAAATGTTTCTTTTCTAGAAAATCTTTATAAAATCTTTTTACATTTCTTTTCACCCACTCATTTATTTTTCTGAAATTTCAATGAATTATTTTTATTTTTTTATTTTGTATCACTTAATGATTATATTTGTTTTAAAGACAAGTCCTCGGAGAATTTAAATCATTATTTTTTTTCCTAAACATGACCCCAGTTGTAGAAAATCTGCCCTGAATCATAAAATTAAAAATGCAATAAAACTAAGATATTTTTTAATTTGAAAAACTTTGAATTGCTTTTATGTATAAAATATATAAGGGACATTCAGAAAAATTTTCGAGAGATAATAAATTTTTACAAGAATTGTTTCAATTTCTTTTTACATTTTAATTAGAATAATTTATGAACTTATAAATATTTCAAAACACTGTATTAATTTGTAGCTACCAAATGATATTGCTATTAAATTAAAACTGTATTTACTTTTCATAAATGGGAAAAGCATATTACAAATCAACGACCTCCCAGTATTGAAAAAGGATTTTGAATTTTTTTTTGTGTGTGTATATAAACGTGTCGATTTTTGTAAATACGAGCGTCAGTACACATTATCAGAAAATAAGAGCGGTACATGGTGGAGTAATGGATAGCGGCTCGGATTGATGAATCGGAGAGCCGCGTTCGAATTCCAGTCGAATCCATTACATTCATTCACGTGCTAATACCTTTGGGAAAGGTATGAATCCACTTCTTCTCCCCCATGGGTAAATAGCGGGACAGACCGGGTTCTATAGCAACCGATCTACTGCAGAAAGAAATAGCAACCTACTGCGGGAAAAAAAACTGCCTCGCTAGTCATGTATCGAAGATACATGATCGCCTAAGCGTGTATCACATAACTGATTGACATATAGTAAATGTAAAATTTATTGGTAATTTTCTAATATTTTCTCAACAAGGGTCTTTTTAAGTAAGGTTATAAAGCCAAAGTACCTAAAATTCAATAAAATATTTTGGATTGGAATTATTTATCACTATTAATTATCTCTCCCATAATAGTTGGTACATTTGCATACACATTTCATACACTAAATGTACCAATCATTATGGGACAGAGGGAGTCTAATATATTGCAATCAATTTCTATGGGAACACTAGCATATCAGGATTAAAGAGAACCAGCTTAGAACTGGCAGCAATCCTTCCAATTTGGGATTGGAATTATTAATTACTACCTCTGTCCCATAATAGTTGGTACATTTGCATACACATTTCATACTCTAAATGTACCAATTTTTTATGGGGCAAAGGTCGCCTTTATTTTAATTGTAATTTTTTTTTATTTTCTCAGATATGGCAATGACGACCACCCAGGATGTTTTAAAAGTAAAAAATGAATTTAAAATATATCAATCCTTTTCGAAAGTACAAATCTAGAAATCGTTAAGTGAAACGTTTGAGAATGTAAATTTTCGTCAGAGACCATCTAAATTTTTTTTTTTTTTTTTTTTTTCTTTTTTTTTAGAATGAAAAACACGGGCGGGAAGAAGCACAGCAAACTGGATTTTTCATTACCGATGGAAATTCTAAACAAACACGCTTTTCTACTGTGGTTCAGGTAACTTTTTTTTCCACTTCCATTTTTGTATTTTAACGTGATCGTTTTTTTTTTTCTTCAAACGTTGATAGCTTCCGTCGTTGACAAATGAAGTTTGATATGTCTGAAATTTTGGCATCGGCTGCTGAACACGTTCTTTAGTAACTGCTGGCGAGATCAGCATGCCAGCTGTAATTCCGAAGCAAGTTTCTTTCAATCGGGCGATACACCGGAAGTAGGTATTACTGATTTGCCATTCTCCTTTTATGTGCTGTGTTCATTCAGGACGTGGGCGATCATGGCTCTCTCCAACCTCCTATCCTTTAGCAGCGATTGTCCTTTATCAGCACCCACACCCCGCCTCACCATCTATTCGCACAAGCTTGTCAGGTAAGTGGTCCGATGCTGCCTCTGTTCCTTTTGTCTTTGATATGTTCTGTGAGTGTCAAATTTTCCAAACCCATCTTCCTCATTATGGGTTTAAGAAATATTAGCTGTCTGTGGCCGATTCTGAGAATAAGCTTTCTTTGTTGTCTTTTTAATCATTTCACCCCAAGCAAGGCAATAAAGCCACCAGGACACAAGGAGAGAGGACAATAAAAGAATAAGAGTTAAGAAGTCAGAAGACAACAATTGACATTGCAATTATTTTTGCGAAGATCAAAGCTGACTGGGAAGCAAGAACCCAGAAGATATTTCCACAAGCGAGAAGTGTGAGAGAAGAAACTGTTAGCATAGAATTTACGATTACATCTAGCCATTTCAAAATTAAAATGATGATACCTCGCCGCCAATCTATTACTGCGCTTAAATTCATAGTGTCTAGGTACCATAGAGGAAAGTTAATCAGAACAGTTACCGTGAAAGTATTTATAGAAAAGGCACAGAGACGCTACTTTACAGTGGTGGAAAAATGACCGAAGCTGAGATACCAGGTGAGGACCAATAACATTGCAGATTCTGTTTTGGGTTTTATCAAGAATTTCTAAATATATAGCAGGGGCACCAGACCAGATGAAGCAGCAATATTCAAAGCAAAGACGAATGGTAGACTTATAAATATGCAATATAGATTCTGACGAGAAAAATTGTCTAGCACGACAAAAAGTGTCCATTTTGTTTGCATTTTCCTTAAGACTTCTTCGTTGCTTACGCACCCACCCCTTGGTATTCTCAGCATCCTGCTGTAGAACCACATTTCTGTTGAATCAAGTTTTCTCTTCATCTGTGAGGAACATGTTCAACATTCACTGCCATATAGTAAGATTAATATTACATAGGAGTCCTGCCTTTTTTTTTTTTTTTCGTTGTTTTTGACGAAATTTTCCTGTTTCTTAATAGAAGCTTAGCTTTTGGAAGGCGTCTTTCGCTACCCGAATGCGTCTTCGGATTTCGGTGTCACATTTTCCGTTTCCTGTTTAAACTAAATTAAACTAACGATAGACGGAAGAACATGTTTTCGTTTATTTCTGCGAGTGACCATGCTGTTTTATTTATGATGCCGGAACCAGTAGTGTGAAGGCATATGGATTTATAAGCTCCACACCAGGTGGATGTGGCACTGTCACTCGCCTCCTGGTTCCCTGACCCCTGACCCCTGACTCCCTAGCTAGTCTACCCGAATAAATAGCACTCTACTTTCTTTCTTTTGTCAGTTTTCATTTTGATTCTCCAATAATTAAGAGACCATGATCAGAAGAGTCTTCAGCAGTACCTTTTGGATATATATTATTCACAAAACAATGGCGTGTATTCCGCAGACGTAAAGCAAGCATTGCACTTGCTATGGTACTGTTCCTATTTGGACTAAAACTCATTTTTTGGCACATTGTTAATTTCTTTTAGCTTCTAAAACACGTAATGTCTATAATAAGTGCCTTGCTGGCTCCTGCTTTCCTGCCTGCTGGAAGTCATCGTCTGTTGTTCCAGTTTTGGTGAACCGTCCGATCCATCCAACTATCGGCCTATTAACCTTCTGTCTCGTTTTGGGAAGCTCTTAGATGCATTCAGTCATGAGAAACAGCACAGACTCGGGTTTGAGAAAGGGCCGAAACAAAACGTGACCGGCGTTTATTAGGTACCGGAAGAAAGGAAATAAGAAAAGGATTAGGAAGAAAAGAGAAAAGGATTAGGAAGAAATGAGAAAAGGATTAGGAAGAAAAGAGAAAAGGATTAGGAAGAAAAGAGAAAAGCGCAACCAACTTAAGCATTTGTTAAACATAATGATTGCTTCGATGTTTGAAATTGTGCATGGCGGAGGTGTCTGTTGAACTTCAACATGGGCAATATCCTTATCACCCTCCGCCTCTTCAACATTTTCCAGGGCGTGGATACATGTATACTTTTTTTATTGGGTACCCTGTATAACCAGTTTTAGCCGATTCGGCCCCGAAATCCTATGACTAAACGGGCACAAATCTAGCCAGACAATTACTTCCCCTATTATCTGGACACTTTGCGACAGGGGTGGAAAAATATTTGTTCTGGTAATTTAAAATTTCGGATAATTGAATGCTTATATTCTAGAAAAATAACGCAGAAAAAAGTAATTTTTCTGAAAAAAAAAAAGAAGACATTTTCAAATGATTTCTTCAAGGTTTTGTCCTGTTTATTTTTTATGAAAATAATATGCATCAATTTTTGTCTGTATCCGACTGGCCTGGTGTCTTTCTACCGCTAACCGTCAAAGCTGGTTTAAAGTAGATGTATTTGTAAGGGTGGGTTTTGGTTGAAAGCGGAACCAACTTAAACATTTGTTAAACATAATCATTGCTTCGGTGTTTGAAATTGGGCCTGGGGTGGGGACTGTTGAATTTCATCATGGGCAATACCATTATCATCATCATCCTCCTCTTCAACATTTTCTGGTGCGATTATAAATTAAAAAGATATCCTTGCCACTTAAGGGTCCATACACAAGCCTGTCTACATTAAAGCAGTCATTTATTTCTGAGAATTGCCTGAAGCCATATTCTCTGACGTGATCAAACTTTAATAATTCAAATGTATGTTCTTTGTATAAAACAACGAAGAAATTAACAAAAATCAGTTCAATTAAAACTGAATTTAATCAACGTTTTTATCAAACCTTAAATAAGTTTTTCTAAATTCTTAAAAACGCTTGTCTGAGATTAAATATTAAAATGTGTTCAGATTGGATAATTAAAAGAACTTGAGTAAATGGATGGCTGAAACCAAATTTAAGAGAGATATTAAAAAGACAAAATTCATTAAGAGCTACAAAGGATAAGGAGAACCATGATCATCAACGTCCTTAAGGAACACGGCACACTGAAGTATGGTTTACGGGTATCATGCGTATCCAAGAGTTACAGAAGCCATGATCTCTGGCATTACCAAACTGTAATAATTCTAATGTACGTTCTTTGTATGCAAACAATGGGGAAATTAACAAGAATGAATTGAACTGATTTCACCAGCGATTTTATCAAATTTTGAGCCTGGTTTTCTAAATTCTTAGAACGTTTGTCTTAGATTAAATATTAGAATGGGTTCAGTTCGGATAATTGAAATATATTTTCAATTTTTTTCTTTATTTTACGTCCGGATAATCGAAGCACGTAAGGAAGCATTTGTAACTTTACGTTGTATACTTTCACTACGTAGTAAGAACCTTAATTATTTTAATAGGAATGATTTCCATTTTTTCTAAATCCGGAAGTTAATTTCTTTTTCTTGTCAACCGCAGACATTAGAACATACTTACCCTTTTTAGTACAGTGGGAAGGCGCTGTCGTGGTTAAAGTTTATTTTTGGACCTATCAAATTTTAGCAAAACCGTTTGTAGGGATTTGATATCTTTCAAGGTTACCGCAAATCGGACTAAATGGATTTTGGTTGCATGTAAATGACTTGTGTTTTCCAATTTGCAGTGAGCGCTACCAGGAATACAGCCGTCAGTATCCCAACGACAGTGTCAAGGAACTTCAAGATCGCCGAAGGCCTCACTGGGACCAGCTAGATTACCGGAAAAAGACGCCTTACTATCAACGAGCCCGTGACGCCTCTTGTAGCTATTACGGGAATTCTTCAGATTCTGTGACACGTAAGTTGATATTTGTACGACTTGATATTTTCTTCATTTGCACTGTAGAACCGTCATCACTCGAATAGAATCCATAAACAATAACGTTGTTCAGTTTTTAACAGTAGTTTCTGTTGTCGAAAATGTAGACGTCTTCAAAAAGGAGATCAAAATACATTTAGATTAGATGGCAGATGGTAATTTTAAGTGTGTACAATGAGCCTCTGCCACTACATGTTGTTATATTTTTTTTACCTTCCATTTGTTTGTTCATTTTGGTTGGGTTAATAATAATAATAACGATATTATTATGATTGCGGTAAACCTTCCAACAATCATGGTAATATCGGCAACCTTTGTCAGCAAGAAAAGTTGGCTATAACAGCATTTCCAGACTAAGAAACCTTTTGAATGAGAGATCGGAAATTATGACCGGTCGTATACATACTGAAAAGTTACTTTTGAGTCCATATGAGCTGGGATGAAAAGAAAGTACGTATATTTCATTTACACCCCCCAACCCCACCGATATATTTCCAATACACTTGCTTTTCTCCTCCTCCTCCTCTCCTTCTACCACATCTCACGAAATGCGCTTATTTATTTAATTAATTAATTAATTATTTATTTAAAAATAATATTGCGTTTATTAAATTTAAAAAAATAAATAAATAAAGCGTTAAGAAATCAATTCACTGAAATCGCCCGAGGATACCGAAAGGTTGGAACCAAGATCGGGGAATCAGTTGTTCTCTTAATTTTCTATACTTTATATATAGAGACATTGAGGTCAACGCCCAGCGGTGACAGTCTGTTTCATGTTCAATACCTGGTATTAACCTATAAATATAGTATACATTAAAACTATATTTTTATCATATACGAAAGTAGTTGGTCAGTAAAACCAACGCAGTAAGTTAGGCTTGGCCAGTTAAGGTTCTTACTATCTAGGGAAAAATATACAACGTAAAGTTACAACTGCTTTCTTGATTTTGCGTGCTTCCATTATCCGAAAAAGAAATTGTGGCACGTGATGGGAGTTAGGTTTATGGGTTTTAACATAAAACATATTTACGAGAAATCTATATATAATCATGTGCTTGTGGGACAAATCCAACAATTGTGAATATTTGTAGTACAGGTTTACGACTGAGCAAGCAATCGGAGGCGATCTTACTGCGCATGCGTAAACTTTCGTCAGCAGTGAGTGTGTGTAAGTGACCGTTGCATCCACATCTCGTCCTGTCTGGCTCTCTATGATCTCTGGCTTTTGCCAAAGCTAAAAATCGCCGTGGATAAGATTTAAACAGAATGCAATCCCCCACCACCGCCAGTAAAAAAAAAGACCATTTCACAATTTTAGATCCTTTGTGGTCTAAATCTTGTATTATTTTCTGACAGGCGCTTGTTGAAAGTTATTTATATGTGGAATCTTGAGTTAAACTTCAGTTAAGTGAACCGAAAAAAAATTGTTATTTGGAAATGTCTTAATTTTCATAAATTTTGTTACAGCTAAAATTACAGAAAAAACTGCCAAAAATCTGCCTGAAGTAAAAGTTGAATCACGAGCCAGAGGAAAACCTAAAAATGAAACACCGGCTCGGTCAGCGCTCAGAGACGGTGTCCAGAGGCGGTTTAATTTCAAATATGAATTCGATCAGATGGTGAAGGACTTGATTTGGGGCAGGCCAGTACATTTTGAGAGCAATGTCCAGTCGGAGAAACTGACCCAAATTCTGAAAGACCTGGCAGATTTGGAAACCTCAGGAAAACTGATATGCGCCGTCAAATAGAAAGAATTAAAAAAAAAAAAAAATACCCAACAAATTTCCCTACTTGTGTTACTTCCATTTTTCCGGGGAAGCAGTATTTTTTTTTCTTTCTTAAAGTAAAAAATGGAAAGCAAAGAAAATTAAACGATTAAGCACATCTGGTTTATCATCACCGATTGGTTCTTCTCACCGTATTGGGAATGAACATTTAGGAAGTGTGTGTTAATCTGTTTTGAGATGAGGTGAAAAATTGTTTTGCATTCTATGGAATTTGATTTCTAATCAGTATGGCGTATGCGCATGCGTGTCAAAATATCTGGTCGTATTTGACGGTTATGTAAGACTTTCCTATACATCTCGTTAACCCAAGTTCGCATATAAGATCTAAGTAATTTATTTTTATGGCTCAGAAGTGCTATAAAGTATAATCAAATAGGGGAGATGTTTCGAGTATTTGTTTGGAAAGTTTTACCTTTAATATTCTACAAACAGGAAAACATTCATTTCAACCAAACAAAAGCATTATTAACAGGAATTGTTTCTTTGATGTTTTGTTGTTGTTGTTTTTGCATTGGCAACGTTTAACTTTTTTGCCAGCAAAAATAACAAAAAAACAAAAGAAATGGTGTTTTTAAAAGCACGGTTATTGCCTTGACACTGCTGTTACTGTATACACATTTGACACTCTCGGCAATTTTTATTTACAAGATTATTAAAATATGTGAACCAAGTAACAAAGCTACTTATTATTTACCATTTTATAAGTTAAAATTATCTTTTTATTTAAAAATTTATTAAAACTATTACCAAAATATTTAACCTAAATACAATGCAATATTTGTAGTAAAAAATAATCTTTGTTCACGCAATGAATAAGGAGATCAATCATTGAATGGCCATGCGTGATACACGCTTGGACGATTATGTCTCTTTCGATTCATGCCTGACTAGGCAGAAGATTTTCCAGCAGGAGGCTACTGTTTCTTTCTGCGGTAGACTAGTTGCCAACCAAGGCTATATGACTCAGTCGTTCCTGCTAGAGATAGAAGAGACGGTTTCTACTGTTGCAAAATTTACATATTTGGCCCCACGCGCGACATGCTTCTTTCCGTTTTTCGTGTGTCCTGCCACAGAAATTTGTCTATTTGTTTATCCCTTTTTAGTACTGTATTTCTGTTTGTAACTTTGTTTTTGCACTCTGTTTATTTCGTCTGTCGTGTTCAGGTCTCTCGTAGCTTTCAAATGCGCAATCGTAGCTTCACAAATTCGACATATGTCAATGCATTGAGATTTAGTGTTGAAAGCTGCAGGATTCTTTTACGTGCCTTGTTGTCTTTTACACCTATAGTGGGTTAGCCAGTTTACCAGAGACAAAATACAAATTAAACTGACCCCTTACCATTTTTACTCAATCAAATGCAACAAAGACAACAACAACAAGAGAAATAATCAAATAGGCAGATATTTATTTTAACAGAAAATATTTTTTTATATAACAAGTACACAAGATATAATAAAGTTGTTTAAAACACTTTAGAGTTCTTGGTTGTGTGATCAAGGGTAATATAAAAGATGTTATGCTACAGATCTGGTAAGGAATTAAACAGTTTATGTTGATGGTGAAATTGAATGAAATAGATTGCTTGACTTACTGTAGAGTTGTCTCGCTTCGACTGATATAGTTACGATTTCCTTTATGTTGTTAAGATATTGAGTGAGTTGGTTTATGAGTCTCGTCTTAGTTGAATTCGTCACTAGATGAGTTGATGTTGAAAAGAAATTGAATTCCACAAGAAGGGGTTGATGTTAATAAAAATTAACTTTTAGCGAGGAAGTTGGGTTTCATGGATTCGTATGACGAGTCGATTATTTTAAGGACTCACTAAGTCGTGTCGAAGTTTCATATTTATGAATTTTCTTGTTCACGTGGGAGGCACGAAAGAATGTTTACTAACTTTTTGGCGCGTTGAACTCTGAACATGTCAAGTCGAGGTCAGCCGTGCGGACGTAAGCAGAAACATGACATTATTATTTATGGACCTGTGGGAATCACTTACATGTGCCACACCTCCGCTTTCTTTAACACCATTGGTTAATAAATACATGATACTTATTATAGGACAATTTAACCATCGCGGGTAATTCAAATTTTTCTCTAAAATCACGGATTGGTCCATTTCCTGATCAATCGCGTATTTTATTATCTTTTCTATACTTTTGGCGCCAAGCCATCCGGAGCCTAAAACTTGTTATATAAAGACTCTCGCTGTTTGCCAGCGGCAGTAGCAGTTCATTCTTGGAAGATAAGGCACGGCGCTATATTGACATTTTAATTCTTAATTATTACTAATTCAAGTAATCATACTAAATCTTGTTGATATCACTCATGAACATTACATCTTTCTACACTGATAAAACACTGTGGAACTATTCTTTATTTAGCTAAGACTTCAATTGAACTTTGTAGTTAAATTACATTCAATTTTGTATTCAACATTTATTAGCTAAAATTACCCTTTTTATTAAGTTGCTTCCCTTTTTCCATTAAAAGGGAAGCAACTTTCTTTATACTTATTGTTGAAATTTGTATACTATTGTTAAGACGATATTATTAATGTTCACTGAGCTTGATTATTTTTCTCTCGTGTATTGTTGTTCATAAATTAATGTAGGGTGTTGTTTTACAAGAACACAGCCTTCTTTGATATTGATTATATCATGGTGACCCTAGCCAACATCCTACAGACCAATCAGAAAGCATTATTTCGTACTGAACCCTAGAGCCGATTTTAATGGGTTCAACACAAACTGAGAATACTTAGCTGTGATCCTCTTTTAACAGGTTTAAAACAGAGAATGTAGAAATCTAATTTTACACACCCACTATTATACAGTCGCGTAGCAAAGGATAGTGTAAACATTCACAAAAAATTCTAAGACTTCGCAAGGTTACGAAGCGTAGTTAGATTTGAATCAATGTTCTCGCTTTATTCCTAGTCTTTTTGCTTAAGACATATCGTTCATGCGTCTCATTGGTCTGTCCGATAGAATGTTGATCAAACTTGGCTATTACCGTCTCTAAGTCATCTTTGTTTCCCGTTGAAGCGAATCGAAAACGCGTCTGGTCCGATAACGTGGAGAAATAATGCTGTTTGGTATTTCTTACTTTGTTCGCGCTTTTTGGTCACGGTGCTGTTTGGTATTCAACATCTATTTCCAGGGCTTCCATACTTCTGAAGTATTATTCTTGGTGTCCATGTTTGACTGGGATCCTTCCGCCATTTTCATGCATGTGATCACTTATCGTCACTCCAAATGACGGACAGCAATGAAACAGCTTATGAAACAGCCTTTTTTGTTGATATCAGTCTTCATTTGCAGGGTTTTTAAAGCGTGAATTACTCCCTGGCCGTCAACGTGTTACATTTAAGTCATGGGAAACTGCACAGACTCAGGTTTAAGAGAAGGCTGAAACAAAACGTGACCGGCGTTTATTAGGGACCGGAAGAAAGAGAATAAGAAAGGGACCAGGGAGTGAGAGAAAAGGGAGTTTGTTAACATCGATTAGGTGGCATATATTAAACGGTAATAAAGGAGTATATATTTGTTGCGAGTTGTATGTACGTTGGAGGAAACACGCGTCTTTTGGTATATATGAGTCCGCGTAATAAAATAGAAAGAAGCAACTAAAACCAATATATATATATATATATATATATATATATATATATATAATTATGAAATGGACAAAGTCCGACAATTATTTTTTAAGACATCTTTTATGCTTATACATTTATATAAACATAAAAAATGTCTTAAAATAATTGTCGGACTTTGTCCATTTCATAATGTTGTTTACATTTGGATACGTATTGAGCAGATATGAATGTATGAGAGAAAATCATGGAGAATTGTGTTTAAAAACAGTAAAATCTAACTTGCTAACCGAACGCTCCTCTGTGGCCCAATCAGTTAAGGCACGTCATGCTATATGACGGTTCCGTATAGGATACAGGTTCGATTCCTGTCGCAGGACGCATATTTTCTATGAAAATTTCTCGGACATTCAGGCCGGTAAATGTTGTTAATACTGTTTATTATAAAACAGAGCATTTACTTAAATATTTGTATCTATAAAATATAAAAAGAACGTAAACATAAAAAATGTCTTAAAAAGTTAAAATATATATACAAACAAACGATAATGTATAATTAACAATACAAAATGTTACTGCGAACGACAAAACAAAGATATTGTAGGTATATGACATTACAAGGGAAGGCATATAATAAAGACTAATCAATAAGTCCCAGGGAAAATGAAGTAAAAAATTAAGTTGCGTACTTACGTGTGTTCCCAAATGGGAAACTCGATTACCTGATAGACCTATCCAAACTCGTTTGAGAAAAATAGGTAAAAGAGGATGACAGAATATATTACAGTGTATCTATAGATACTGGCGTTATTTTAGTAATGTAGGTGGAGTAACTCCACACATTTAAACAATAATACAATAGGTTCACTTCGCCGAAAAATCCAAACGGGGAAAATTAAAGGGAGATAACACTTGTGAATCTTTTATTTTTTTTTTTAATTATGTGACGTTGAAAAATGACACTCGTTAATTTGATTGTCGCTTATTTACGATTATGAATGATTGACAATTCATTTTGTTTAAACGCATTGTTTAATGTTGAAATCAGTTAAAGACAGGAATATGGGCGGGGCTGGGCAACGAAAATAGAAATAAAAAATGATTTCGTAAACAGTAAAATTGTTTTAGTTATGGCTTTATTACGATGTTCCTACCGTCTTACCATGAATAGGTTAAGAAGATCGTGGTGACCAGGGAAGCAGCTTCTTTGGAGTCGGTTCCACAAATCAAAGATACGTGTGAAGAAGCTGTTCGAGTGGAATTGCAACACTCAAATTAACAAGTGTAATTTTTAAAAGATTAAGAAAAGCAACAGATATAAGTTATCTCCCTTTAATTTTCTACGGATGGATTTTTCGGTGAAATGAACCATTCGACGAAGTAAACTTAGTAAAGATTCACTTTAAGTTAATGGTTTCATTGAAGAGAGTTTCCTGATAAATAACGATAACGTAGCCACCTCCAATAAATCGCTAAAAATCAGTCTACCATGATAAATTATTTTTGAAAATTTATTATTAGAAAATCTTGGTAAAAGTATATTTTTTATTTTACATGTGTTTCAGTCCCTTACTTAATTTTATGAAAACTTGAGTAATTCAACGTGATAATATTTAGTGATATATAGTCACTAAAATTTATCACATTGACTTCTCAGTTAAAATTATCACGTTGAATTACTTAAAAGCAAAATTCTTTGAAAACTTAAAATCACGAATTGTTTGCAATATCGGACCTCGTCTTACCGAAAATCTGTTCTGAATCGAAAAATGAATAATATATCTTAGACAATATTGTCTGAAGAAGAAAAAATTTCCATGAATAATGAATTTTTACGAGATTTGTTTTCATTTTTTTATAATTTTAAATTGAATAATTTGTAGTTTTTAAATCTTTTAAAATCCAGTTTCAATTTGATTCTTAGGAAACATTGTTATTAAGTAGAACTATATTCACTAATCATATATCGTACAATCTGACGACCGCCGAATGTTTTAAAAGGAATTTAGATTTTTTTTGTATTTAACCGTCCAATTTTTCTAAATACGCCAGTTGTTCCTGCATGACATTATCATTAAAAGGTCACGTATTTTAAATGCTGCATCCCCCACTTACGGAAAAAAACCCTCATATAAAATCTGTCGACTGCTAGCAATTCTACGTCGCCATACTTGTCAATCAACACGTTAGGCGTTCGATAAATTGATCGATACGTCAGAAAAACAAGTCTCCATGGTTAAGAAATGTTTGTATACAACTTTGTATGCTTTAAGTAATATTTGTTTAAATCGGTTAACTTTAAATTTGCTAATTTTCCTCAAATAACTTTTCAGAAATATATATTTTATTTTTGCAAGATTTTTTTAAACCGAGAATAAACTTTTGTTTAAAATATGTCAATATGGCGATTTTTATCGTTTTTATTTTTTTAAAATCGATTCCGATCAATAATGTCTGTTTGAAATACACCACAAAGTATTTTGCTTACTGGAAACTGTAAATTTAAAATCCTTTAGCTTTCAGTTAAAGCTACAATGAAAGCTACATGAAAGCCTTTTCATTTTAAAAAATTCATTTTAAACTTTACGTATATTGAATTAGTGGAGCTACCTACCAGTTTCCTTGAGTTTGAGAACGCTGTTTTAAATGGATAAATGAAAAGTACAAGGGAGATAAATCTCAGTAAACTTTTAGGCTAAGAAATTTTGATGTCTACGATGGTGATTTTGTTTTTTGTAGAACAGAATCAATCAGTATCACCATTTTGATGAATAGTCGTGAGGAAAGGAAGTCTCTTTGGGGATCATTACATTGCCTTCGTTATAAAGTTCACCCTTTATTTTGAGGTTTGTTGGCTGTGTAATATGAATGCAAACAGTAGAATTAGTGGGCCGAGTTCAAATCCCCACTCCATCTAATTGTGTTCACTTTCACACAAATGCCACTGCGATAGACATAAATATCTCTTCGACCACATCCAGCTATGGGTTAAATAGCATAGTAGAATGGAACCTCTGACTTTGAGTAGTAATGAATCTGAGAGGGGAAAACTCTGAATGACAAGACTGTGGAGAAAACAACAAGAAACTACTCCTTTACCTTTTCCAAAATATCTTGGCAATTCTTAGATAAAGGAAAAAGAATGTGGAGAGCCATGAATGCCTACATCCTGAAGGGGATGAAAAAGAAAAGGCAGGGGCGAGCCAGACATCGGTCCTGATCTTAATTGACAGAAGGTCAACATGTATACTGTCTTGGCATACATAAAACTACGTAAATACGGGACACACTCATTCTCATATGTAGACGCATTGTTTCTTCTATGCTAACGCAATTGTTTCGGCTGTATTGCAAAGAAGACAAACAAAAATATTTTGCGTGAAGTTGTTTCGCAATGAATCTTTGTAATTCATTTCTTTCAATTTGAAAGAAAACTAATACTCAATAATAAAAATCTATTTAAATTTGTAGAGTCGTGTTTGAAGATCGCTTATTTCTTCGTTTTCACACTCCTAAATCGCTACAACCATCATAGCTGTATCGAGAGGCTAGTTTTTGTCTTTTGTTAAGATTGAAAGATGAGATGATGTGGAAGTTACATTTAGGTAAAAACCTCAATCGTAGACTACTCGAGTTACCCGACCTGAAGGTATTTTTAACATTAAAACAGGTCATATTTGACTGTACTGCATGTGTATGGTATATCCTTATTAGATTGGTTGTAATGTTGGGTACATTGGGTGTCATATTTGTAACCTCATGACATTTCGTTCGTATTTTGCGCTCTCTCCATCTCAACATAATTGAGGGAAAATTTTCAGGCATTCCATCTAGAGTAAGGCGGTTTGGTGGGCGGCAGATGTTCTGGTAATGTAGCCATGTTTTTTAACTTTCAATATATCAAGATTACTCATCATTTTTTCACCCCATTTGTTCTTCATTATGTTTTTTAAATCATTTAACCCCGAGCAAGGCTATAATGCCACTAAGACACCAGGGATTACTGAGAGGGAAATAAAATTAGTTGTTAGTGATTTAGAAAGGAGAATAAAAGAGCAGGATTCAGGAAAAAAAGAAGATGGTGATTGATATTGCATTTAAATTTTTTAAAGTTTATAGGTGGTCGGGAAGCAAGAAACCGGGAGGTGAAAAGTAAAGCCACTCGTATTCGAGGGTGCCAGTCTACTAGGGCGGCTATTTAATCCCTATTACAGACGCCTGCTCAGGCACATTTGCGTTTGTTCAACACCCACAGAGCCCACCTTTGGTTTATACTGCAACTATGCTGAGCAGACCTTAGTTACAGTTTCTGGGTAAGAGCGCGTTATATAGCATGATCAACAGTCTGAACAAGGCTAGCACGCTGTCACTCGCCGGCTCCCAAACATTCACTCACAAGGCTTGGGTCAACCTTTCAGGCACTTTCCAAAGTTGCCGCACGCTGGAGTCGCCTCCTCCAGACCAACAACATCAAGAAGTCACCTTTCTGACATAGTGAGATTCGAACCTGGATCTCATAGTCAGAAAGCGAACGTACCTATAGAGGTGAAAAGTACGAGAGAAGAAACTATTAAAATATAATTTATAGCTATTTCCATCAAACCGTAGGTAGGTATGTTAATTGTAAGTAGTTATATGGAATTGTATGTTTAAAAGCAACAAAACCTTATTTCATAAAAAAATAGCATTGTCCTGTTCATTCTCCTCCCCGTTTTTTTTTTAACAGAAGGTTTATTCCTTGTTTCCTGGTTAGGATTGGGTTTCCAGGTCCTTGTAAAGCAGATACCTCCATGAATTTGGTATACGTAAGGTTTAAAATTATGTTTTTAAAAATGAAAGGTTTCCTGAAGCTTTCAGTTTAGCTTTAAATGAAAGCTAAAGGATTAAATTTACTGAACCCGCTAAGCAAAATACTTTTGGTGTATTTCAGGCAGAAATTATATTGATTGGAACAAAGTTGCATTTTTTTCAGTAAAATCGATCACGTCAGCTATAGAACAAATGTGTCGCTTCACTTTTTTTTTAATTGTGCAGGTCTTCCATACAAACCACCAAACATCAGCTTGCAGGTTTTGCTCTCTCTCTCTATATTATATATATATATATATATATATATATATATATATATATTAGTTAGATTGATGCGAGTTTGTGACCCTGGGTTTCACGCTATTTGCGACCGTCAGACAAACTGATTCATTTTTAAATTCTGGATTTATATATGGTTGTGTATATCGGTGTGACAAAAAACACCAAATGACGAAGCACTAAAAGAAAGTGGATACGCACAACAACTACAATACACACCTCCACAACCGAAACTCAAAACCAGAAAAAGAAACATTATCTGGTTTAACCCAACATACAACAAAACCGCCAAAACAAACATAGGAAGGACATTCCTAAACTTTATAGAAAAGCACTTCCCTGAAACAAACCGATTAGCAAAAATATTCAACAAAAATAACGTTAAAATCAGTTACAGCTGCACAAAAAATATAACAAATAATTAAAAGCCGCAATAATGCAACCAAGGAACCTCAATGCAACTACAGAAATAAAACATGTCCACTGAGGAAATTGCCAACAAACGAATATATAAAGCCAAGTGCAAACAACAGTACAATGTACTACATCGGTGCCACTGAGGGACCATTCAAGAAAAGAAAAAACCACGACCTTTCATTCTCCAACAGAAAATACTCAAACAGCACTACACTATCCACATACATATGGCATCTAAAAGGCAGAAATATTACACCAAGAATAAGCTAGAAAATATTGAAAAAAGCACCTGCCTACAACATTACAAAGAATGCTTACTTTGCCTACACGAAAAAGTAGCAATAATTTCTCATACCCAACGAAAGAAATTACTAAATATAAGATCAGAAATAATTTCTAAATGCAGACATGAAAACAAATACCTATTATCACAATTGATGTCAAACGGATAAATAAAAAAATACCAACCAACACTACTACATAAACCACCATTGACCCTATGAACATTAAGAGAAACTGCTAACACCATCAATTATTTTCTAGTTCAAACTGCCATCATAATAATTACTATCATTCCACCACCATTACTACAATTACTTCTACCACTTTACAATAATTATTTGCTGCTACAATTGTTATTATCACCCGCTCCCCCACCATTACTACCACATCACAATTACCATTGCCACATTAATCCACAATTACTACGGCACCACAATTACCATTACCGTATCAGTCCACAATTATACTTACTTCTCCCTCCCCCAGCAAAAGACTAATAAGTATTACAATTTGGAGTTTCTACCATTTACATATACGCAATCGCCAAAAACAAGCAAATAACCAACTTTAAAATAATAACAAAACAGCCTCAAAAAAATTAAAAATAGCAATTTTCACCTACCAGTCTTACACAGACCCCATATGTATATACATGTGTGCGAGAAAACATTATTCAGCGAACAAAATAGAAGACTGGTCTGCGCGTTGACACTGAAAAAGACAAAAGATATTCGCTACACAATCCAACATTGAATACAGCGTACATATGTACACGACGACACATCGATGTGCATATATGTCCAGTCCCACACTGTTCACATGTTTGTGTGAGCGTGCGTGTATGTATGTCTGTCTGCATACATAAGTATGAGTGGCGTTCCAACGACAATTTTTCCTCCCACTACCATAAAAACACCGATATACGCAACCATATATAAATCAAAAATTGAAAAATTAATCAGTTTGCCTGACAGTTGCAAATAGCGTGAAACACAGGGTCACAAACAACAATCCAACTAAATATGTTAGCTCTATCACTGATATTGAGCGCTTTCCAATAAGTACCACGCATATATAAAATATAAATAATATATATATATATATATATATATATATATATATATAAAATTGCATATATATGTTACAGACAATGACCGCAGCATAAAATTTAAAAAGAAAAGATAAAAAAGCAACTTGTTGTCAAAGGATATGAACAAGTAGTAGAAAGGATTCTCTACAGATTCAAATACACGAATGAGGAGAAACAATATGCAGTAATAAACGCCAATATACAAATTAATTTAATTATAACGAGACGATACATGAAAACATTAATGCAAAGGAATGCATGGAAATGTGTGCTATACATTCCTGTATGGAAAGATTGTCCATCTTTCCATACAGGAATGTATAGCCTTATATGTCTGGAAAGTCAAAATTCACTTAGCTTTGCCTATTCGCCGGAAATAAAATAGGGTCTTCTTTCCCTATCTTTCTCTCGTTTTATATTTCTCTTTTACTTTATTTCTCCACTGTTATGAGTTTTGACACCAAACGCTGGTCGTTTACTAGCTTCTTCCAATATTCAGCAATGTAGAATTCATTCTTTGATAAGAAAGATTCGGCGCTGTATGAGTTGTATTCCTTCATGGGTCACATATGCCTGTCTTAGGCGACTATCCCCCTTAGTAATTCATCTATGCATTTGATGTAAGCAGTATATTGTGTTGAGTTGAAGTGGAACTCATCTTCATCATGTGATTTCTTTTGCTTGACAGTAACAAGTAAAAAAAGATAGGTTACTCACACAAGACTCAGTTTCTAATTAATTCCTGTCAATCTTTTCCCACTCAACGTTCGTATTCGATCACTTGATTCTGCACATGTGAGAATCAATTTTTTTAGCTTTTGTTTAGACCTGTTACTGTGATCACCAGCCTGTCTTGACCTAATTGTTCTTGTAGTCAGCGACTATTATTACAGATCGAAAGAGAGAGGAGTATTTAGTGTATTATATTATTAGAATGGTGGAAAGAGAGATGGGTCGCTAAGCGTAAAATGTGTGAGGTTAGAAGTTTAGGGCTGCATGACACATACACACGCATATATATATATATATATATATATATCCGTTTACAGAAAGTATGTGTATGTATGTTCCCCACTGTTATGCACGTGGAAATAGATACAAATTAAAGACTGACCATTGTAATATGTCAATATGTATAACTAGTGCATTTACTAATGAAAAATACACTGAATGTGCACTATTTTATAGAGTACAGAATTAATGGATCCATCTGACACCACTCTTGTTTCAAACGTTATTAAAGTGGACACTCATTCAAAATAGATGCCCCATTTTTATTTATTAAACACTAATCTATCAGCCTGTGCATTTGAGAAATCTAAGTAAAGACAGTGTATCCTCGGATGTGGATTGAACCTATGTCCTACTTTATAGAACCTAACGTTTGATGCAGTACACTTTACCATGAAGGACTTCACAGCAGGCAAAGCTCTTATCCTATTTAAGGAATGTAAATCCCCCTCACTTCAGGGTTTCATCAAGTAATTTTGAATGAGAGGAAGTTGAACGTTTACAATACTTGTGTTTTGTTATTATTGTTGTATGCATGTGAGACCCAAGTCACATGGAAAGGGTAGAGCGATTTTGTCACCCGTGTCAAAATAGTGATGTTGATATCCTTGAATGTATAGTGTCTCTTTTGCTCCACTATCAATTAAGATGGAATGGTAATGTGATCAAGATGATGTAATTTCTTTACGGGGGAGAAGGCTAAAAGAAGAAAAAAAAGATCATCACACAAGTTGAAATTGAGTTATAAATATTGTATCAAAAACATGCTGCTTAAGGCCAACATTTTGCAAAATGACTGGAAAAACCTATGACCTTCCTGGAAGAAAGCAGTGCACAATGATGAGAGGGACTTTAAACGGAATTGTGTTAATGATGAAAAACTCAAGTAGAGATGTTTGCAAGTATCTTGATGTTAATTTATCTAACACACAAGTTGATATAACGTATGATGAATGTGTGTGCGCCTTAGTAGGCCAGACTTCAAAAATCATCAAAAGACATCCCACGTACAAATCACTCATTACATGTTATGCAGCATTTGTGCACACAGCTCCTGTAAATGGCGCCCAATGTTGACATATTTTGCAAGAGAATGTAAGACCTTGCAACTAAAAAGTTATATCCACACTACAATTACTCAAATTGTCTCAATCATTATATATATATATATATATATAAGAACAGAAATTCAAAATTACCCCCATTTGAATAGCTATTTCATCCTAACAAGAGCTTCCTTGCAGAATTTGTCAATACCAAGGGGTTAAAAACATGAAATAAATTTCATTTTCCCCTTAGCATTGACAAATCCTGCAAGGAAGCTCTTGTTAGTGTGAAATATTCAAATGGGCTAATTTTGAATTTCTGTTCTATGTAATTTATTTATTTATTCATATAAACTGTTATAATAAATACACTGAGTTCTCTTTGTGGATCAGTTTTAACATTTTATATTATTAGGATTCACTTGGATTATATACCTACGGATTACTGTGTGTGTGTGTGTGTGTGTGTGTGTGTGTGTATATATATAGATATGTATTATACAGGGTGTCCATAAAGTTCATGTGCACTTTAAAAAATTTATAACTTTATTTGTATTCGCGATAGAAATAATTTGTAAAAAGGATTAGAAAGAAGTAAATCTATATTTTTTAAGGTTTTATTGAAATTTTATTTAAGTCTCCACATGTCCTCCATCATTAGCAATACAAAGGGTAATACGATTTTGCAGTTCACGGAAAACATTTGCCAACTGATTTACAGTAATGCCTGAAATCACATTAGTTATTTTAGCTATACTTAAAACTAGGTACATTAAACTTTATAACATTTTTTTTACAGATTATTTCTATCGCAAATACAAGTTATAATTTTTTTAAAGTTCACACAAACTTTATGGACACCCTGTGTGTGTATATATATATATATATATATATATATATATATATATTACACGCACACACACAAAAGAGAAAGGTATTTTTTTTTTTTTTTTTAGTGTCTGTACACATGTCCTTAGGGTTGAAAGGGGTAAATATTTTCTAAGAACCCACAAATATTTATCATTTGATGAAAAATTAAGATCATTAAAATTTGAAATGGTGTGTGTGTGTATATATATATATATATATATATATATATATTAGTTTATTTTCTGTCTCAGACATTGAAAGGAATTCTGTAGTATTCAGTTTTAAAAACAAAACAGAAAACATTGGTCAAATATTTGAAATAAAAGAAAAACATGAATTAATGAATCAGCCAAATTTGTAGATTTTCAGCACAAGAGAGACAAAGAAAAAAAATTCTAGCAATTCATCTCATAAAAGAAAAAGAACACTTTTTTGAGCATACAAATTTTTACTGGCTTCAGGAAATTATACATTTCAGCGTGATATATTTGAAATTTTAGTGAATGCTTTCCTTCAATTTACAAACAAAAGAGGAGTGGGAGGAAAAAAAAAAAAAAAAAAAAAAAAAAAAAAAAAATCGATGAAACTGAGAGAAACGATGAATAAAAGTAAAAATATTCCAGCTTTTAGAAAAGAGAGAAAAAAAAAATAAAGGAAATAAAATGCTTTCTCATGATACACTTGATAAGAACAGAAAAATGTAACAGGTCTGAGAAAATACAGCCATTTCTTTTTTTTTTCTTTTTGTATTAAAACAAACATTAAATCCTCAACTTGAGAAGAACATAGAAACAAACTCAGCTGGTTCTTCTTGTGAGGCCCCAGGGGTGGAAATTATTAAAGACAAAGAAAAAAAAAAAAACAACAAAAAAACAAAGTTATTGATGATGAAAAATTACTGTCTCAACTCTGTTTTTACTGGAGAATTTTTTTTTCTCCTCCATGTTTGAAGCAGAGATGACCAACTAATTTTAGTCAAGAGACAGAATTGATTGGGCAGGTGAAAAAGATGGTCAGGGAGAAATTGCCCTTAACGAACAACTTTCGGATAAAAATCATTGACGACACAGCCAATGCTAAATAATGGAAAAATAAAAAATATCTGAATTTCAATGCAAATGTATGTGTATATATTTGTTTGTTAATGTTTGAGCGAGAGGAACAATAAAAGCTCTTAATTGTTCGCTTTAATAGGATGAGAAATGATGCCATCAAGGAACCGCCATGGCATCACAAAGGGGAGGCTTACAAGACAAAACCTGTCTACTGCTCACTAATACAGTAAGCGAGGATTGCCTGAAAGTATGGTGGAGCAGGTACTACACTCTGATCCTAAGATGTACAAGTGCACCTACAACAGGTTCATGCATATTCAGATAAATTTAATAACGGAAAAGTTTAAGCATTGCTACTAATTAGTTGTTTTTTTTTTTTGTGGTTTTTATTTTTAAAGCTAGAATTCTCATTGGTGAAATTCAGTCACAACAATTCCTTATCTCAAAAACAATCCTGTCAAACTTTTTTTGTTAAAGGCCATTTTTTTTTTTTTTTTTTTTTTTTCTGTTTTTGGTAAGTATAGCTAGAGTGGAGGTTGTAGCATGCCACTTTCTCATCATCAAGGTAGTTGTCTGTTGGGAATGTCCCAGAAGAGTTGGTTGTTCAGTTCATTGTCTTGATTACGTACTTGTCAATCATGAGCAGGAAGGGAGAGAGTGCCACTGAGTTGGCAATTAAAGAGAAAAAAAAAAAATATAAGGAAGTTGAATAGAGAAGAGATAAAACATATTTGATAATTGAAGATTCGGAAAAGCAAATCTAGAAAGGAGGGGGGGGATTAAAATAAAAAAAAATTAGGGTTGTTAGTTGACAGTGACAATCTCAACACAATAATAGCTCCAGCCTCCTGACAAAACAATTACTTAGACAATTATCTGAAGCCTACTGCAATGCACCAATGTGGTTTATAGGCTATCTCTTCCTCTCTTCTCCTCCTCCTCGTAATTCACACTGGACTAAAGTTTTCACATTTAAATACATATTTACAATCCTGAAGCTGTTATTAAATTAAATCAATCATTCCTATGCAAGTGTCACAAGTAAAAGGACAATAAAAAGGAAAGAATTTTAAAGCCTCCATATTTGGTTGGATGCCAAAGTGATCACCAAGAACTTAGGTTAGTAGACATTACGAATTGGTTTTAAGAAAATAGAAATAGATTGATCAATTTTGACTTCATTTTTCTTGAAAAAAGTTAACTGAAGAGAAAAACTGATATTAGTTGAGGCAAATTTTTACCCAAGGAATAAAAAATGTGCTGACACAGACATGCAGAAATAATTGGATTGTTTTTTTTTTTTAATTTTTTTTTTAAATATAAATTTTTAACTTGAATCACTCCTTGTGTACATCAGGTTAAAAGATGAAAATTGAATAACCCTTTAATTTTTAGAGTAGCAGAATGAAGAAATAATTTAACATTTTTTTTTTCTATTTTAAACTAATTTATTTTTTATTAAATGTCGGATCTTCAGGTTTAGGGGTTCTAAATCTTTTTGCCCCACTCCCCTTAATTCTTAGAACTTTGTGAGTTCTTCAATAGTAATGAAATATGAAAGATAGATTTTTTTTATTTTTTTTTTATTTATCAAACTTTGTTAAAAGAAAATATTTAAATTAACAGGTTGGATCTTCTGTTGAACATTGGCTTGAGTGGGCGGAATTTTCTTTTCATTGCTTCTTATGTTTCTTTGTCAGACTCTACAATTCTTACATTAGCCAAGAACACAAGTTATACAATTGCATGTGAAAGGTCAAAGTGTCAACCAAGAGCCACAAAATGTTCACTGTATGAAAGAAAATGATCTGTTGTAGTTTTTGAAACTAAGACAGCATTCAGTGGGATATGGGAATTTTTCAAGTGAGACTAAAAGCACAAGTTTTTAATTTTTTTTTTTTTTTTTGAATGACCCATGCTATTCTATTTTTAAATTGACTGTTTTCTCTTAAGACAATTGGTTTTAGAAATTAATCACAAAAAGTCACAAGTTGAGAAATTAAAAAAAAAAAAAAAAAAAGCACCGGACTTCAATATAGGTAGCTCAATATAGCAAGCAAGTCAAGATTTTTCATGTTATTAAGAGAGATTCTAATTTTAAAGAGCCAATATCAGAAATTTTGCTAAAGTTCCATTTTATTAGCATATTCTTTATTCAACCTTTCATTTAAGAACAAAAGAAACTCTTCATTGCAATGACATCAAACAAATCTTGATCATTTGTTCAATGATTTGGGCTACAGATATTATTATACTTACTGTGTTTTCTTTTTAAATATTTTCAACTGGTTAAACAATGTGAACGAGATATCTGGTGAACATTCTTTATCTTCTTCCTTGTAGTTAATTTTCATGAAATTAAGTTTTAACCAAGTTGAAAGGCTTTGTTCATGAACACACAGTATTTATATATATATATATACACATACACACACACAAATTTGTAATTGGTAGGAATTATTCCAAGGAGGACATTAATCCAATGAGAGCTTAGTTTAAATTACAGAGCAATATATAATGATAAGAAAACATCTTAAAAATCCATGTCAGTTATAATTTATTTCATGAATATTGTTATATTCATCTTTTCAGACCAAATGTTTTTAAAAAAGTTTTTAGATGAATATAACAATATTCTTGAAATTATAACTGACATGGATTTTTAAGGTGTTTTCTTAATTTATTATTGTGTGTGTGTATATATATATATATATATATATATATATATATATATATATATATATATATATATATATAAAAAAAGTAAAATTACCCATTAAGAGAGAGAAAAAAAAGAATGAGCTTTGGGGAGACAAAAGTGCTGAATGCTTGATAGTAGAGCAAAGATTCTTTTTTATAGGACACGTGTCTCCAAGGTGCAACCTCTACTCAAAAGTTTCATGTGAACACCTTATACACAATCTTCAAGTGGCTGATCCCTAAGGATTGTCTGAAATGTGTACATGAAACTAAGGTCAACTGTTGCAGACACCTTTTTCAGACACACACATATTATATATATATATATATATATATATATATATATATATATATATATATATATATATATAGTGGTTACCTATATTTGATTAGATGCCCCATTTATTTTAAACAGTATATTTATTTTTATCTGCTAACCTGAATATTCAAGAAATCTATCAAATATTCAGGCTGGTAGACAAAAATAAATATATCATTTAAAATAAACAGACCACCTACTCAAGTATGCGTATCCATAAAAATAATGTTTAAAGTGATAAAAATCCATTACTTCATTAGATATTGAGTTCTTTAAATTCTTAGAAAACAATTTCGGATTTATTGCATATAAAGGAAACCGATTTTGTTTTTCAGATTTATATAAATGCAAACTCATATTGGAAGAAACTTATATTTAAACTATAAAAAGACATTTTTTCTTTCTTTTTGAAAGAAGAGTAACTTCTGCAGATGAGAAGAGCAAGGACTGTGTTGAGATTAACATAACAGTTAAAAATCCCTCACAAACCCTGTAAGTGAACTAGTATCTCTGGGTGATGAGATCTGATCTAAACTAACTTGTAAGAAAGCTCATAACCTATGTACAATTTGCAAGTCCTTTTGCATTAATAATAGCAAACATTTCTCGGCTAGTCAGAATGCAAGGGAACTTAAATCACTTAAACAATTATCTTCCTGCAAAACATGGCAATTCATTTCATGATTATAATATTCAAGAGAGAAAAAAAAAGGGAAAAACAGGAAAAAAAAAAAAAGGGAAAAACAGGAAAAAAAAAAAGGGGAAAAACAGGAAAAAAAAAAAGAGGGAAAAACAGGAAAAAAAAAAGAGGGAAAAACAGGAAAAAAAAAAGGGAAAAAAAAGGGAAAAACAAGAAAAAGGGAAAAACAGAAAAATAAGGAAAAAACAGAAAAAAAAGGGAAAAACAGAAAAAAAAGGGAAAACAGAAAAAAAAGGGAAAAACAGAAAAAAAGGGAAAAACAGAAAAAAAAGGGAAAAACAGAAAAAAAAGGGAAAAACAGAAAAAAAAGGGAAAAACAGAAAAAAAAAGGGAAAAACAGAAAAAAAAAGGGAAAAACAGAAAAAAAAAGGGAAAAACAGAAAAAAAAGGGAAAAACAAACAAAAAACTGGGAAAAACAAACAAAAAAACTCGAAAAACAGAAAGAAAAAATGGAAAAACAGAAAAAAGAAATGGATGTCTGTCACTTGGCTGAGGGAGAGGAGAGAGAGAAATATGATGGGGGACAATGAGAACCTGTAAAATACCGAGACAGAGCCTCCATTACCAAATATATTAAGTTGATTTATAGATTTAAAAATAAAAATTATGCATTGCTTAAAGCATGTCACACTACCCAACAAAGTTGAGGTTGTCTTTTGTCATGAAAAAAGAAATGAACAAAAATCAAGTTTATAGGTGTTATTTCTTAAATGCTAAGCATTTGATTAATTAATTTTTTTCTGTTGACACAAGAAGCAATTTAACAGCATATAAAAAGCCAATATTCAATTAAAATTATTTGAGGAAAAAAAAAAAAGAAAAAAAGTGAGTGTGTATATAAATATTATCAGTAGAGAAATGCATGCAGACCTATATATCTCCATAAACAATTCTTATTTTCACCTCAGCAGACCAGAGAACATATAAAGCCTGTACAGTATCTGCTCATATATTTTGCTACCATAAGTAAAGCAGATCATAAACAGGTATGATACAGAATCATGTACCAAAATATCACAGCCATTCAGATCTAAATAAGGTCAAAGGTTCTGTTAAATTTTTACTACAATATATGGAGAATATGCTAGAGTAATATTCAGTGGAGTGAAATAAGAAATTAGTCTAACGAAGATAGAAAATGTAAAATATGATAATAAATGGAAAACAATAAAACTAAATTTTAAAAATGTTTTATGATTTCTTTTTTTTAATTTTTAAACTAAATATTTTCTAGTTTATTTTGTTCATAATGAAAGAATGTTCAGTTGTTTTGAGAGGAGAATATTTAGGCTGTAAAGTGTAAATTCTTGCAGTTAGAATAACTGCAGTCCCAATATTATTCTGACAAAATCTTGTATGAAAATCCATACATTAAACAGTTGTATCATTAAAAGGATAAAAATATTGATTCTATAATGATGGAGGATGGTGTGTGTGTGTGTGTGTGTGTGTGTGTACATTAAAATAAGAACACAAAGATTTATGATCCGGTTCTCTTAGTAGTTATTTTCATTTATAAAAAAAAAAAAAAAAAAAAAAAAAAACACAGTGCTCAATACAAACAGTAGAGCATAATATTAGAATTATTTTCTTTTTAAAAATAGGATTCCATTGCAAACTAAAATTATAAATTTAATTATAAAAGTTAAACTTAAAATCCATAGACTGATTCAATTGTCAAATCATGATAGGAATAAACTTCCAAAGAAATTTACTTAATTTACATGTTGCAATGGAATCATATTTTTAAAAAGAAAATAATTATATATATATATATATATTAGTGAATCTCACTATGGTCGATTTGTCAGGAAGATAACTTCCTGATATTATTAGACTGGATCGAGATCAATCCCAGCGTGTGGCACATTTGAAAAGTGCCTGAAAGCCATACCATGGGTTGACCCAAGCCTTGTGAGTGAAATTGAGTAGATGGAACTCTTGTGGGCCATTGATAGCTGTGCTAGCATGAAGCCACAAATCATTGTGGCCAAGAGCTTGAGGATTCTGGCCTTGTTCATATTGTTGATCACGCTAGATAACATTCTCTTTCCTAGAAACTGTAACTAAGGTCTGCTCAGCATAGTTGCTGTATAAACCATAGGTGGGCTCTGTGGGTGTTGAACAAACACAAATGTGCCTGAGCAAGCGTCTGCAATAGGGATTGGTTAGCTGCCCTAGTAGATGGGTATCCTCAAATACAAGTGGCCAGCTATTTTATATATGTAAGTGAACATTGAACTTCAATGTTCACTTTTATATTTACAAACACTATTTCTGATATTGAGCACTTTATCCCATAAATATAGCACACCTTAAGAGTATATATATATATATATATTAAAGACATTTCTGATGTTTAACGTTCTTTTTATAGATACAAGTATTTAAGTAAAAAAAGAACGTTAAACATATCAGAAATGTCTTTAATAAATTGTCGGACTATGTCCAATTCAAAAATATGTGTGTGTATATATATATATATATATATATATATATATATATATATATATATATTTTCCTGATGTTTGTAGGATGTATAATTGTATCAGAAACAAAAAGTGGAAAATTTTATTAATGGTGTGTTTTGCAGGAGAAGCGTGTACCCTACTTGGCCTAAAATGAACGACCACCCCCATCCTTAGAGAGCACAAGCATTTTCCTTGCACACAATTTTGTTTTTCTTTCATTTTAGCCTGAGGAAAGCCAAGGCGAGCACATGCTTCTCTGACAAAATGCATCATTAATAAAATTTTGAACTTTGCCACAATTCCTGATGAATAAAATGGGTTTAGTCATGAGAAGTGGGGGATACAACTCCCAAAATAAAGTCATTCAGTCTATGCTTTGTGACACGTGATAAAACAGAAATCCCACAGACAGCACCCAAACAACAATTGGAAAGCAAAATGGATCATGGGAAATGGTTGTGGTTACAGGATTTAGAATGTTGACGCCAAACAAATACAAGAACAGTAGCAGGATTTACAGATGAGCAACAGGAATGCAAACATATGAGTGAGGCAATTGTTGGGGAGACCAAATTGCATTTAGAATGTGACAACTGGAAACCTTTTCATGTTCCATTCACAGAAAAAACTAAAGAGTGGAAAGTGGGCTGTACAAAATTATTTAAATTTCTGAATAATTCAATTTATAAAGTCCATGTTTAAAGGAAGATGGTATTGACTTGAGAGAACAACTGAACAAACTTATTAGCGATAATTTGAAGACAGCAACAGAAAATGAGTGACAGTGATCTACTGCATTATCAAGCTTTTGTTTCTAACCAACAAACACAAACTGAATAAAAGGCAGACACAGAAGGTTTAATCCCCACCCCACTATGCCACTCAAAAGTTTAATTGATAATGAGTCTATTTCCCTATTAAACAAATTCGAGAATAATAAAAAAAAAATGGAGAGATTGAAAGAATTAATCCATTAATTACATCAGAAATCTTTATCATTCAGTCATCAAATTGCCAGTCATCTGCAATTAATGTTCTAAATTTAAATTATGTTTAACACACACATATTATATATATCTATATATATATATATATATATATATATATATATATATATATATATATGAGAGAGAGGTCTGTTTCATACAATCTTTAGGCCATGATGATTGCATTTAAACATGAAACAGACTATCACCTCTTGGTGTTGACCTCAAGGTCTACTTTTACATAAGCTCTATCACTGATATTGAGCACTTTTACCCATAAATACAGCATATTTAGACTATTTTTATTATTTATATTTATATATATATATATATATATTATGTGTGTGTGTGTGTGTGTGTGTGTGTGTGTGTGTGTGTGAGATAAAAATATAGTTTTAATATATATTACAGGTTAAAGTGCTCAATATCATGGCCTGAAGATTGTGTTTAAGCATAAAACAGATTGTCGCTGCTAGGTGTTGACCTCAATGTCCACTTTTATATTTACATACACTATGCCTCCTATTGAGCACTTTAAACCAGAAACATAGCATAACTTAAAACTTTATATAAATATACCCGTTTCCCCAAGTTGTCAGGCATGAATGGCAAATGAACCACTTAATACTTTTATGTTTTTAAATAGTGGGTCTCATTGGAGGAATGCTAAATTATAAGCAGATTCAAATTTCAAAGTTAATATAAACTTTGAATTTACACCCAAATAATATATTAAGTTTATATTAACTTTGAGCTTTGAATCTGCATATAATTTAGCATTCCTCCAATGGGACCCAGTATATTTTTTTTAAAAAAGCAACTGTATTAAGTGGTACTTTCGGCAGTTGTGCCTGATGATTTAGTAAACCATAAAACTAAGTTGCACTACAAACGTAGGTACATACATACATACATTATATATATATATTTCTTAGTACTGTTTAACTACATCGAGCACTGTTTTGTTTACACCATAAATTAAATATTTATCTGTGTACGCACACTATTGCATGCATATACAGCTGCTAATATCTCATTATTTAGTTATAGTCACACACACATATATATATATATATATATATATATAAAATCACTTCAAATGTTATTTTTAGTGGATACCCATGTGAGTACACAAACCTTTTCTTTTAAAAGTGCGTATTACATTTGTCTCTTACTTGAGAAAATTTAAAGAAAATGTGTTCTCTGAGTTTTGAGTATGAGTTTTAAATAGTATAAACTATTTAAAAAAAAAAAATACAGGCTGTATACTCATCTGTTGGTATCCACTGAAAATAACATTTGAAGTCATAAAAATATTTGATTAAAAGTAAATCCAATTCTTCAGAAATATATATATATATATATATATATATATATATATATATATATATAAAGCCAATGTTGAGTCAATCAGCCAACAATGTTAAGTGTTATCTTAATATCAAAGAACGTTTTGTTTCTTTTAGTTTTTTTTTTCTTAGAAGAACTCTTGAGTACTGTCTGTAGTAGTATTCATTGAACCAGTATCATCATTTTTATTGTTTCTATTATGGAATCGAGGCTATTCTTTTGATTTTTGTAATAAACTTCGGGAAGCGTTGAATAGAAGCATTTATTTTGATTTTAACTTTGACTGTAGACAATAACTTGTCATTCCAATTTGAACACTTCACAGATGACAAACATTCGTGTTGCACTTGCTGGTATGAAATGATCACAGCTTATCAGAAATTACTACACACAAACATACATACACACAATAGAGGAAGGCTGAACAGTAATGTACCAGCCAGAAAGATTGTGACTAAAATACTAAAAGAAATTAGCATAAAAGTATTGCATGTTTATCCATTTTCAAAACTGCTTAACCGTTTCATGCTCAGTGTTCATTTTAAGTATTTTTTTTTAATATACCAGACAAACATTATTATAGATGGAAAAGACAGAAATGCAATATGTACTGACATTGTTAAAATACAATTAATGTTTATTTTGGTATCAAGTCTTGAAATATGTTCCACTAGTGGAACAATTGTCAGTAAAAACAGGAAAATATAAAATTTCTTTTGTATCATCAATTAGAAGATTTGTTTTTTCTTTTCATACATTTACTAGTAATTTATCTTTATTTTTATAATGATAGGTCATAGCCATTCTTAACTGAAGAGAGAGTGGAGGAAAAAAATATTCAAACCTAGTTCTAGCCATCCATCACAAAAAAAAAAAATTGAATTAAAATTCTAAAACATCTTTGTCTATATTTCTGAGATGAGGTATTGTAATTTACATTGTTTGAACGGTTGTCGTGGATATGGTGATGAAGACAACAATCTGGACAATGTAAATAGTGTAAATAATCTATCTTTATACTTTAATGATGATACGTGTTTTTAGTGCCAAAAATAATCAATTATTAATGATTATTTTTTTTAGCAATTTTGATAAAATTGAATATGGTAATCATTTTGAAATTCATGTCTATTCATGTAAAAGAAGTTATTTTTTTAAAGCTGGCCATATTTTATGCAAGCAAGTTATATATTCCACCCATATGGATAACGTATGAATTATACATTACAATATGTAAAACTTATAGCTAATTTGACTTACAAATTCAAAACCAAAACAACCATCCACACAATTCCGTCAGTAAACTTCTAGCTAGAATGACTCTTGGGTTTTGTATAGAATGAACGTTAATAACCCCCCCCCCCACCACCAAAAAATGTTTTTGTACAAACTCATTTTTTACAACTAGACTTATAAGTGCCAATCCAATAATATTTTTTATTACATTAACCATAAATATTAGTTTTAAAATATATCTTATGAGAAATTTATGTGGACGTGCAGGTAGTATGAAAATCAGAGGCTTGGAATGTGAAATCAGCGACCCGAGTTCAAATTCCAGCAGAGTTTGTTACATTCAGAAACATTAAAAATAAATGTATGAATACATCTATTCTCTTCTCCAGTTAAGAGTTAAATAGCAGGGTAAACTAGAATCTCTAGCTATAGTTGGCCACCAACCATGACTAGAGTTGCCAGTGTTATTGAACTGACTGACTCAACATAACCTTTACATTTCAGTACTTTGTTTATTACATTGTAGTTTTTCACTTGATAAATATCAGGGGAACCAATTCTAATTCCAGGCCCAGTCATGGCTACTGTAAGGAGATACTAAGTACTGAACTGGGCCAAACAGTAATAAATTTAAAATTGACTTCCTTCTTAGCCTGAATTTATCCCAACTTAAAAAAAAAAAAAAAAAAAAAAAAAATTAAAAGTAACCCCCAAAAGCTGAAAGTAGTAAAATTAAAAAGATAACAAAAATAGCCTGATATGGCTCTTTTAATACAGTTAAAGAGAAGTCAGCCAGTGGTTAGATAATATTTAAGTAACACCATTTATGTTAATCTTTAAGATATTAAAAATTGTTAATCTTTATTCATGACAGATGATAATCCTATCTTAGGACAAAGGAGAACAAAATTGAAAAAGACTGAGAGAAGACAGAAAGGACAAGGAAATAGCCTTTTCTGTTCCAATCATTTTCAAGTAAATGTTTTCAGATTCAAATTGAGTGAAAATAAACACTAACTTTGAATAATCAATTCTCAACAGTAAGAATTTACACCAATAATCATAATGCTGGAAATCTTGCCACCCCTCCCTCTCTCAAAAAAAATTCCTTTCAGAGAAAACATGACCAACAACAGTTTTCATAAAAGTTTGTGAATTTTTTTTTCTTTCACATTAATTTGTTTATCTTGTTTTCTAACAAGATTAAATCATATCAGCCCCATAACTTTTTAATCACATTCAGCTGAACAGATATAAATTCAACTTTCTTTTTTTAACCTTGAAAAGAATAAGCTTTGGCAAGAAAAAAAAAAAATCACCCTATAAAACTTGAAAATGGTTGAGTAGCCATTCTCTCAGTCAATAAAAAAAAAGAAAAGAAAAACCTCAAGCACAATATGGAAAGAGAGAGACGAAAAAAAAATGTTGATAATTTTTATCACTTCATCATTCACTGTAGAAAGTATTAAGGTTTGTTTTTTTTTGTTTTGTTTTTTTTTAGATTTCCTTCTAAGACATCCTAATAAAAAGTCATAACTTTTTACTAATGAGAAGGAGGGTGTGAAAGCTCACCCAAGGTCAAGCTGGCTCCGAGAATGCCGGGAGGAATAATCCACTAACAATGTCAGCCAAATTAAGCATTCAGCTGAAAAATACTGTAACAAAGTTTTATTTATTTTTTTTATGCTTACAGGATAATAAAAATTGGTTAATATCACATTTTCGATCCTTCTTAGTTGAGATACTGTAACTTTTAAGAGATTCTTAGTCGCATAAATAATCTAAGTTTAATCAATGCTAGTATGAAAAAGATTTACCTCCCCTGATTCATTCCTGAGCATAAAACTGAGAAATGAATAAAGGGAGGTAAATTTCTTCTGCTATTTCAAGTAGAGAGAAAAGAAAAAAAATTTCAGAAGGATTAGAAAAAGATCTAAGCTGTTAAAGAAAAGAAAATTCAAATTTTGGTAGCAAATTAAAGACCCAAAAACTAGAATCTGTATCATGAAAGAAAGAAATTAACTAGATTTTGTTTACGTGAAGGAATTTAATAACATTTCGACAAGATTTGATTCTTAAAAATCACAATTATTATGCCTTAAAGCATCAATAATGTTTAATTTTTATAGTTTAATAGTAAATGTGTCAGCAGGCAGCTATAAACAAAAAAGAAAGAAAAAAAAAGGCTATTTTCGGGGTGGAGGAGTAGAAAAATTGAAGGTGATATTTTTTTTGTTTTTAAAAAGGAGTAAGGGATCTAATTAAAACCTTCCAACTGACTCAACGTTGCTTAAAGGTTAACGAGACCAGTTAAACACTTTTGAGAAAGGAGTTAATTCAAAAGCAGCTTTTAATTTATCAGGAGGGAAAGAAGATAGAAAAAAATGTCAAGTGACCAATAAAAGATTTTCAGGGGAAAAACTGGAAAATGTTAAATAATACAAATTAAATATTCAACAAGATGAGAGAGGATAATCGTTTACAACGATAGCATTGCTCTTATGTATTAACCTTTCCAAGTATTTAAAGATGAAAAAATATGTATATAAAAATAATTCACTTGATTGGCTCAAAAAATATGAGGCATGGCGAGGCGGGGTTGTTAGAGAGAAAGAGTAAACTCTGGAAGTGAATGTGAAGATCATATCATGATAGAACTCTAGTCAAGAAAAATGATAAAATAATGACAAGCAAACTAGAGAGAATTTTTTTTTTTTTTTTTTTTTTTTTTTTTAAATGACCTTTGACCTTAATTTCCTTATACAACTATATAGCTGGTATCACTACTTACCACTGTGGAGAGAGAGAGAGAGAGAGAGAAATATATATTCATAAGACACACACACACAATATATATATATATATATATATATATATATATATATATGGACACAAGCACGCATAATGAGAGAGTGCCTCCAGAGTACATTTGGAAAGAGAAAGATTGGCTCGATGTAATCTTTCCACATCTGAAGCCAAAGCAATTTCAACTGACCAACAATGTTTTGTAATATAGAAGTTAGTAAGTAAAATTAGTGGAGACACAAAGTTTTCCCTTCAAAAAGGGGGTGGGAGTGAAGGCAGGGGATGGACTTTTTTTTTTTCCTTTCTTCTCTTTCGTCCCTTCTTTCCCCACAAGTAAGTAGTTTTTCAAGAAACACATCAAAACAGTCCTGTATCACTCATATGAGCCGCCATCATCATTTTTTTTTTTTTTTTTTGCCTGCTTGCTTCAGCTCACTCGTATTTACTGCCTAAGAACGTATCATCAAGGGCACACAAGTTAGGTAGTCCATTGCAGTGATCCTGATAGGCACTGAACAGCTTATTGCACTCTGGCTTGCTTCGAGCAAAGTTACGCAGTTCATCTACAAGATAGATAAGAGAGACAAATGATTATAACAAGCCACATTTATTTTACATGAATTGTTGGTAATTATTGTAAGAATTATAGAAAATGCAACACAAAAAAGAACAACAAATACAACTTTTATTTCCTAAATCCTAATCTAGACTTTTAATCACAACCTTTCAGCCAATGTTCCTCAGCCTTCTTCATATATAAAAAAATACAGAATTATGTTGGACACTCAGGACAATTTATAAGTTTTTCAGCTTTCTTTTATTTCAGGATAATTTCACATCTGTAGCAGTTTAACAAGTGTAGGTCTTAGAGAGAACCATCCTTCGAACTTCATAGACTGGCACTGTGATAAACTGTTATTTCCTATTTGCTTATGCCTAGAAAATATGAAAAATGGCTTACATTTCCTTCACACATTGCTTTTGTGACTGGGATAATGAGATTTCGGAAATTTACCTATTTCCATTTAAACTGTTGAATGTGAACATTGTTATTCATGCAAAGTAGGAACAAAACACGATTCAAAAGTAGCATTTATTTATTCTAGGATTACACAATGTTTGTATTTTGGCTCATACCTTCTGAGGCTGACCTTTTAGTAGACAAAATAGGGATGTCGATTTTGATTGGCTGAGCTGAACATGGGAATGAGTTTTTTTGGAGATGCTGTTTGAACATCAGGCTATGTTTGTACAGTATTTACATTATTCAGACTATTATCTCTGTCACCATATTTATTACAACGTTTTGGCCTTCAGGTGGTTGGAATGTCGAACTGAACCATTTATTTTACACTGGGATAGACTGTTCTAGTTCCACGTGTCGTGTCTAATGGATGTCAGTTATCAGTTATCTCATGTTAATTCCCCTCTCCAAATTCTCCACCGCCTTAACCAGGTATTGAACTCACACTCTCTGGATCCTGTTGCTGGATCGAACTAATGCTTTATCCACTGTGCCATGTGTCCTTGAGGACATCTGTGTATGAATTTCTGGGTATTATAAACCTAATCTTTTCAGCAACTATTTTTTAACCATTTTTTTAATATTGCAATTTTTTTAATATTGCAATTTTTGCTGTTATCAATGCATGTTTTTACCAGAGCTCATATTGTAATTTTTGTTGTTATTATTGCTTTTCTCCTTATTACTGGTTCCCATATTGTATTCATTTCTATGCTTGGTCGGCTCAGGAGATTTTTGTGGCCTAACATATGTGCTGATTCCTTAAGTTTACGAATTTTTCAGTGGTGTTCTTTGTCTATGATCTAAACCTGATCCCAGGGAGGGCGATGATCTCCCTTTTCTCTCCATATGTGGTCAGCCACGCCCAATGTTTCCACTTCCCCTCTTGTTACAGCTTTCTGATGTTCTTGAAGCTTTAGCTTAAGGGTGTGGCCTGTCTCCCCTTTATATTTCTTTCCGCAGCTGCATGGGATAGTGTACACACAGACTTTAGTCATGTTCTCCTCTAGGGGAGTGGGGGAGAGTCTTACTTGGGAGAGATATCTGCGAAGTGTCGTCCAGCTTTTGAAGGTTGTCCTGATGTTATATGGACTGCAGATCCTTTGTATTTTCTCTGATAATCTCTTCACATAAGGCAGGCAGACTGTTTTCTGAGTGTTGTTGTCGTCCTCTTGTACCTACCTATCCCAGTTTTTTGGGGCTGCTGCATTGTGCCCAGGGTAGTTACATTGTAGAGTACTACTTATACTGACCAATTCTTTATCTAATGTCTCTGGGTCGCCACTTTTGCTCGGTGTTGTAAGCAGCGGACGATCCCTTTCTTTACGCTGTATGGATGGTGGGAGTTGAAATTGAGGTACTGTCCAGTGAATGTCAGTTTACTGTATACAGATGTCTTGAACCCATGCTGTTTGAGATATTAGAACATCCAGGAATGAGAGTGTGTTATTACTCTCTTTCTCCACTGTGAACTGTATCGAAGGTCTTATGGAGTTCACATGGTCCAGTAGAACCTGAACATCTTCCTGGTGTGGACAGAGTATGAAGGTGTCATCTATGTACCTTAACCATATAGTTGGCTTTAGAGATATGGATTCTAATACCAATTTCTCAAAGTATTCCATGTATATATTCACCATTGCTGGTGATAATGGCGAGCACATTGCTAAGCCCTCATACTGTCTATATATGTGTGATCCCATTCCGAAGTGTGTTGTTTGTGTACAGAAAGCAACACCTCCATCATATTATCTATTGGAATACTGGTCAGTTCTTCTAGGGATGAGTCAGAGGCCAATCTGTCTCCGACTACTGAGAGTGCCTCCTCCGTGGGTACCTTAATGAACAAACTCACCATGTCCAAGCTCACCATCTGGTTGAATAGGATGGGAGTGTCTGATTATTTCCACGAAGTGGGTGGAGTTTCAGACATATGAAAGAGACTTTCCGATCAATGGATCAATTATATGTACAAGGAAGCAACTCAGAGGGTGGCACACAGAGCCTTGGCAACTAACAATCAGCCTGAGCAGAATACCGTCTTTGTGAATCTTAGGGAGACCATATATGTAAGGTAGCTTGGTGTAACGCTGCGATAACTGCCTATATGTCATTTTCATTGTAGGATCCTTTTTTACTTTGCTGTAGCTACCATTGCTAATGAGGTCTTCTAGCTTTCTTGTATAATCTGATTTGTCCATCACTACAGTTGCATTGCCTTTGTCAGCTGGTAGTATGATTATGTTTTTGTTCCTCTGTAGGGATCCGATCACCAACCTCTCCACTTTCGTGATGTTTGACCTGGGCGGCTTGGCCTTCTCCAAGGTCTGTCTCACCTTCCATCTCAGTTCATCTGCCTGAATCTGAGGGAAGTTCAAGGCCACCTTATCGACTCTGGCAATGATGTCCAAGTATGGCACTCACCTGATGGTTGTGGCAAAGTTGAGACTTCTATTCAATACTGACACCTCAGAGACACTCAGCTTATATTGGCTGATGGACGTTGTGTGTCACCTTCAGATCTTTCAATCTGTTTAATTTTTGTACTTGGCGAGCCTTGACTACATCAAATTCATGTCTGAAGGATTTATTCAGGTCATTTTGGATCCTTCTCTGGTCTTCTTCATTGGTAACTCTGTTGAAGAAATCCTTGAGCCTCTGGGAGATATGATATATATCATAGTCTACCCCAGTGAGCAAAATAAAGGGTTCGGTTTGACATTCCAACTACCTGAAGAAGGCCAGAGCCTCCAACGGCCAAAACATTGTTATAAATATGGTAACAAAGATGAGGACAATAGTCTGAATATAAATAGTGTACATAATACCTTATCTCAGAAATATAGACAGTGATAGATTGTGTTTATGCAACCCCCCTTCCTCCAGTGGGGATCTTTCGAGAGTTGGTTGTTACATGTCAAAGAAAATGGACGTGTGATATTTTCACTTCGAAGTGGCTCCCTAATATGGGGTGTAGTAACTCCCATTTGATAGATGTACCTGTCCACATGGTTAATAAAATAATAAATAAATAATTAAAAGTTCTTTGGTTCAGACACGAAAAGCATCAACAAAGAACATTTCATGACACTGACCAAGAGGATTGAACTAAAATGACCAGCGATCACTGGCCAAACAAGATAAAACCAAAAACACTCCCCCATCCAATGAAGAGGGTATACAAGACACAAGAGAGACCACAAAATATTTAGAAGCGAGTAGTTTTTCATGATTTACACTTCTACTGTAAATTACTTTTACAAATCAGGCCCCATTCTTGAAAAATTCTAGAAAGTTCTCCTCCAGCAACTCAGCACTGAATCTGTCTGGCATGTAATGGAAAATAGGTTAGTTTCAAAACATTGATGTCCAGGTTACAAAAAGCAAAGTTTGAAAGGAATAATAATCATTTCCTTTGTTTTCTGGACAGAACCAATTAGAAAATAACATTGACCCCAAAAAATCAAAATTTTGTTAGTGTTATTAGAGTTCAACTCTAACAATTGTAATCGTAGTAGGCATCAGTTTAACTTGCAAGATAAAAGGTAGCACCAAGTTTGGTCAAAATTCAGTTCGTTGGTGGTGAAACTGGAGTGATCTCTCCAGGGTGCAGGACTGAGTAATGGTATATGGAAGCTGTGTGCTGTCTGGATTACATCCCCCCCCTTTCGACCATACCAGCAAGATCCAAAGGAATACAGGGTATTACATTTAGGGACAGCTTCACTGCAAGAGTTGCCAGTGTTGACAGCCAACCACCTTTGGATTTTCTTTCTAGATTTACTTCCATAGCCTTTTCTGTGTTTTGGATATGACCACAAGTCAGCAGAGGTTTAAAATCGGGGTTTTCCTTCCTCTAGATGGACTGCTTTCCTAGTCTGTTGAGCTCCATTTACAGCTGGTTATGAGGTACCAGTTTTCCACCTTCGCCCATTCTCCAGCTTGGAGTGGGACAATTGCCAGAAGTTATTTGAGACACAGGCCATGGAAGCATTTTTATGGACAGTGAGAGCTTGTCCTCACTATAACCTCCAGCTATGATACTCTTTAGAACATATATAATGTATGTATATAAACATTATATACATTAGAAACCAAGAAAAAAAAAAAAAATTAATATTTTTTTTAAATATATAAAACAATTATACATCATAAATGTATGTTAAAGCTTCATCTATTATCAACCTTTGTAATTGTATATTTTCAGAGATTTTTACAAGTTAGGTTATGACTGAAATCTGACAAAGAAAAAAAAAATCAGCATTAATATTCACGAGAAAGGCAGGCTTGCAGTCTATCAGGAAACATACAAAAAATGGGGCTACTTCAAACCTAGCTAAAGAATTAATAAGTACAGTTGAGGAATTTGGGTGGATATTTAGTAAGTTTAGTTTGAAACAAAGCTATGAAGGAGAAAATTATTCGGATTGGCTTCATGAAAAAAGATTTTGAAGAGTCTTACACATTTGCTGCAGACTTTCAAATGGCTTGAGTACAATATAGGGGTGTAGCTAGATAGAGAGAAACAAATGCACTATTTGGTAGCACCTTGAAGACCCAAGAAGCCATTTTGAGAATTTTCTAGTAATACTTGCTCCAGACAGAGCACATTGTCACATCATATGTTGTTAAGCATGTAGCTCAAACTGGTGTGTGGCAACTACAACTATAGTTTTGCAGTGGGTTATATCGGTTATGCTGCTGCATTAGTCTCCACAGCTATCCTCAGCCTTGATGTATTGCTATACACTAAAGCCACATTATCTGTTTCTTACTAAAAGTCAAATCAACCATCTTTTAACCAGGAGAATTTGTTTCAGTATTAAATAGCACATTGTATATGGTCTGTATTGGCTACTTTTATTGATACCAGTAAGGTGAATTTTGCCAACTACTTGTCAGATGATGGAGTGAGTGAAGCCAGTGAGAGAAAAAAAAAAAAAAAAAAAAAAATGACAATTCTAGCAGTTGCTGACCCATATACTCCGAGGCAAAAATTCTCACTCAAGAATTTGGGATGGAGAAACATTTTTTATTTTTTTTAAACCAGGAAATCTCTCTTTGCTAGTTACTGATTCATCAATTGATGGGCCAATGAAAAAGCACCGCCACATCTTTTCCCTTTATTTTGTGGGACTTGTGACCATCAATTGACCCTATCAAATATATTCTATTTCTAAAATACAAAATATTTCCAATAATCTGTATGGTACCCCCCCCCCCGCACCTGAATCCTTAATTTATTCCACTATTTTACAAGCACAATAAAGTTACAAATGAAGTTGGTTTCTACCAATTGAGGCGAATTAAGGACTGTGTAAATAAACAATGACTATTAATAAGGCTAGGTAAAGACATCTGAATCCTGACTTATTAGTTGAATTTTGATCTGAAATTTTCAATGTATAATGTGATAAATATTCAGCATTGAACTGACAAGGGGGGAAATTATAGTTGCATAAAATAAATGATAGTTATTAATAATAGTAACGATAAAGAAGCACTTCCAGGACCAAAGTTATTGCTTTTATTTAGTTACTTTTTAATTGTTATATTTGGGAGTTGGAATAAAGACCTGGAACTGTACACATGTATTTGTGCTGACTGCTGCCTAATTGAAACATGAGAGTGTGTTATTGAACCCATTTGACTGGATAACTTTAAGTAATCAATGTTCAAGATAAAAACAATTACAGATATACTTGTGTAGAGTGAGTTTTTATGATCAGTTTCTTTTTTTTTTTAACACAAAGTAGGGGTTGCCTTTTTGGTGCCTAGTTGCACTATACACAGGTAAATTTTTTCTGGAAGGGTTAGAATTCATGCAAAAAATTCAGGGGTCACACTATACATGAAATCAGCTTATATATGAGCATATATGGTATGCTGAATAATATTTGTTGTGTAAAAGTTTTTTAAAACTACTATTTTTTTTTCTAACCCTTTTATACACACACAGACACACGTCTCTCTTTCCCTTGCCAATAGTTTAACATTGCCTAAAGAGAAACATTTATGTATTGAAACATGATTGTAATTGCATAGTGATTTTTAATGTTTCAATATCCTAAAATAAATAATATTTAGCTCTATGCATTGAGCTCTCTTTTAAATTAAATGTTATGTACAGTGGAATCATACTCCCTTTGTTCTCATTTTACCTGAATACACACACACACACACACACAAGTAATCATTCAAATGTGCTGTGCATCAATAATAGAATTCCTTAGCCACCAGTACCAAACAAGTGATAGAATTTTTAACACAAGACATAACAAAGCAATTAAACCTTTCAAGAGCACATTGCCTCTGAAGAATGAGGATTGAAAGGAGGTTTTTGTTTTTTTGCATTGCAGTCAACAGTGCATAATAAGAGAAGCCTGAAATTCATAGTTTGGCACCAGCAGATTTCTGCTTGTTCCCAAAAGGTGATGTGCACAAATTAGTCGCATACAAACCAGAAACTTTCTTGGACAGAATGAAAAATTTAAGAGAACATTTGGAAGAAAAACAAAACGTTCAGGATTAGATGCGGCACATGTCTTTGAATTTTGAAGAGAAATCAATTTACGTCATGTTGATACCAGTTTCATTATTTGATCTGGTCTAAAACTTGTTTTATAGTATTATAAAGACTTTACATATCAAGTAACCTTTGTAATTTTGAAGAGAAATAAACTGACTTCATTTTCATTATTTTATTTGGTCTAAAACTAGTTTTATAGGATGGAAACCTTATTTTTAAACTAAACCCCTTATTGAATGGGAAAAAAAGGTTTACCATATGTGATTTGTCCATCATTGTCCGAATCTATTGCTAAAAACAGCTGCTGAGTTTCTTCATGTGTCATCCTGAACATGTGTTTAAAAATGCAGCTTAAGTTGTTACTAGAAACAAATCCTTTCTGACGGTTCTCAAATAACTGAAAGAGAAAAGCAAAACAATATTTTAGTCAGGAAGCACAATCTCTCACACAAGAAATTAAAAAAAAAAAATTACATAAACAGGATTTGAACATATTTAAAGAAAAAAAAAAAAACTATTTTAATAAAAATTAAATTACTTAATCCATTTATTTCATTTATAAACTATAATTATCAGCTTGAAGGAAAAAGTTAAAATTTCAAGTCTGTTCGATACAAATATTAGAATTTTATATTTTACCTTTCATCTGTACAAAAGGAAAATAATTTACAAAACACATAATATTCAATATTCTTGCCTCCCCCAAAATCCCATTTACCACGTATACTTGGATTTTCTGAAGTAATACATTTTTTATTTATTAATCTGACACATTTTTTATGACTTAAATGTTATTTTTTAATGGATTCCCATATTTGAGAAGACACCGTTTTTATTTTCAAACCGTATATTTATTATTGTCTACCAGCCTGAATATTTGAGAAATCTTATTAAAGAAAAATATGCACCTTCCACCAGGATTTGAACCGAAGTCCTCCTTAGTAGAAGGAACAGTCATTGAATACAGCATGCTTATACCAACTCATTATCAATCAAGCATGGCCTTTAAGTGAAACTCTTCTCATCAGATTCTCAAAATTTCATATCTGTTCAGTTTCGTATCCAATTGTAAACAGGGCAATTTCTAAAGTAATGTTTTTTTTAAAAATTTTTTAAATTTATTAATCCAACGGATTTTTATTACTTAAATGTTATTTGTGGCTGAGTCAATACAAGCACATTGGATCTAATGATGGTTCAAATACTGCTGGAGAGTGCATATTTTTCTTTAAGATTTCTCAAATATTCTGGCCGAAAGATAAATAAATATACTGTTTAAAAATAAAAATGAACCATCTGCTCAAATATGGGTATCCACCAAAAATAACATTTAAGTGATAAAAATACACTTACATATGAATCAAATTTTTAAAACTTACGACATTACCCTTTATGAAGGCGCAATCAAACTAGTAAACTAATCCTAATAAATAGACTGTACATGAGGCTTATAATGAACAAGACCTTGAGCAAAAATTAGGAGTTAGTTTAGAAACTTAGATGTAAACATGCATGCTTAGTTGTGGTTTTAAATTTAACAGCTGCTAAATTCAGCACTCACTTGAAAAGCACATGTAGCTTTTTGTCCATACAATGATACACATCTAAACAAAATTAAACAATGAAATGGTGATAAATAATAACTGTCAAAGATCAAAGAAGAAATATTGATCCAAAGAGAAATTAGTAGATGCTTACAAAAGCAAGGTTGACACTGTGTCAGGGAAAGAGAAAAATAAATGTACTTTGAGAAATGTACTATGAAAGTGCAGAGTAGTTTCAAAATGTGAACAGAATATAAATGCCTATTTGTGCATCAATTTTCTTTTGTAATGGAGAATCAGGTCAACCTGACAAGAGGACCTACAGTTGGTTGAATGTGGTGCAGTAAGCAACAGGAGTTACGTCCCCTTCCACAGTGGCTGTTGAGAGAGGAGGACATTCTACTTACAGTAGACAAAATTTGAATATGAACGATACTGGGCAGGTATCAGCCAATACTCAGAGCAGAGAGCTATATAACAGCAGCTTTTACTCTGTCAGGCAGAAGCGCTCTCAACGTGTGGACTGTCAGAGTTTACATTTACTTAGAAAGCCAGACAAGATGATCACAGTTTTACTTCTAAGTAGATTCTTTAAGAAGGTTCAGAGTCTTAAAAAAAAAAAAAATGATCAAATTATCCAACTGGCTAGTAGGTGATGTAGATTATTGTCATGAGTCCTTCATGACATTTGCATGTTTGATTAGTGGCAGATCAACTCCTTATGGGTCATTTAATTTTCTTGGAAGCATTAGTAATTTACCAAGGTGGACCTGGGAACAACAGCAATTAAGAGGTGGTTCCATGCTCCTCAAAACCTCCTGTTCAGAGGTCTTGTTGCCAGATGTACTTTATAGTCAGGAGTCCTTTACAACATTTCTTTGGTAATGTAGTTGTGCCAAACAAACAAAAAAAAACAGCTTCAATTTATTCTGGTTTTTGGGTTGAGAGCTTGACAAAGTATAAATGAGAAACTTTATCCAAATATAACCATGAACTGTAGAGAGAGAGAGAAAATCATGAAAATGAGATGAACCCTCATCTACAGGATACAGTGTATAACATCATACCTGAAACATCATTTTCACCGTGTCATCAACGCTTGCCGGCCCGGACACAAGACAGAGGCTCACCACATATTCCCGGAAATCAATTTTACCAGATTCAACCTGAAGGAGGGAAAAAAAGAGCATAAAAACCATTACATATTTAAATATAAAATTTTAGCTTCAGAATAGCTTTTGTATATATGTATTTTTTTTAATCCAAAATGCTCATCTTGAAGAACAGCTGTTATTTAATTTACTTCAAAGCACAAAAACATGTCAAGTCCCATCACCTTTGATATTTAAAAAAAAAAAAAAAAAAAAAAAAAAAAAGATTTAATATATAATTAGATATAACATTACGTGCAGGTGCAATGGGTAAATTATCACCATTTTATATTTTTAATTTCTTGCAAGCGTGTTGTTTGTTTTTGTCAACTGCACAGTGTAGAAGGGTCAGTTGGGAACAGTGTGAGAAAAAGAGCACCATGACGCAATTCACTCCGCCAGAAATTTGGAACTGCATGCTGTACTGCTTGGCATTTGCGCCGGAAACTCCAATACAAACACTCCAGAGTGTTTAGGTGTCAATCTAAAAACAGTGCAGAGGATTCGTAAAGAGTTAGACTCATCTAATGGTGATTATGAAGGTGTTTGGAGTGATCACTAGTGATTGCAATGTTATGCCTCCATTCATCTTCCCACAGAGTCTCAGACTCAACATGGAGGCCTACATCAAGTGCCTTGAGGAGATAGTGTAACCCTATGTCTGGAAACAGGATTCTGCACCATGCCACACAAGCAGGAGAACCCAGTCATAATCTGGCCACCTAACTCTGCAGACTACAACCTCTTTCATTACTATGTGTGGGGCACAGGTGAGTGAGAGAACAACAAAACTGCTTATAGCACCAAAGATGAACTGAAAGAAAGGATTATGGCAGCATTCACCAACTTAAACAAGGAGACTGTCCAGAACAGTTGCAGGCTATTCTGAAGTTGTCTGGAAGCCAATGGTGATTTTATTGAATAAATTTACTCTTTAGTATTTCAAGATATGTTTGTGTAATTTTGATAAATATATCTGTTAAAATGACATGTCAGTGATAATTTCATTTTTGCATAACTTAGACAATTTATCCATCGCACCCTGTATAAATCCATATATAATAAAAACAATTTTATGATATATAATAATGGTAATATAACTATTCCATGAATGATTTTGAAAATGTTCATGATGTTTCAGTTAAAAACAAATTACTTACTTTATTGTAAAAATTAAATAATTTTTGTACGTTTTCAGATTTGGGAACATCGAGATAATCAGCAAATTCTTGTAAATTGACAGTGTCTATAGATTGATTTAAGACATGACTGTAACACTTTTCTAATAAATCTTTCATGGCATCAAAGCTGACTCTGTAAAAAAGAAAACAAAATTTGTCAAGTCAATGTAAGGAACAGAGACAGAGGGGGGAGGCAGAGAGACAGAGGGGGGAGGCAGAGAGACAGAGGGGGGAGGCAGAGAGACAGAGGGGGGAGGCAGAGAGACAGAGGGGGGAGGCAGAGAGACAGAGGGGGGAGGCAGAGAAGGCATACGAGAGAGAGAGAGAGAGAAGGCATACGAGAGAGAGAGAGAGAGAGAAGGCATACGAGAGAGAGAGAAGGCATACGAGAGAGAGAGAAGGCATACGAGAGAGAGAGAAGGCATACGAGAGAGAGAGAGAGAGAAGGCATACGAGAGAGAGAGAGAGAGAAGGCATACGAGAGAGAGAGAGAGAGAAGGCATACGAGAGAGAGAGAGAGAAGGCATACGAGAGAGAGAGAGAGAGAAGGCATACGAGAGAGAGAGAGAGAGAAGGCATACGAGAGAGAGAGAGAGAGAAGGCATACGAGAGAGAGAGAGAGAGAGAAGGCATGCGAGAGAGAGAGAGAGAGAGAAGGCATGCGAGAGAGAGAGAGAGAGAGAAGGCATGCGAGAGAGAGAGAGAGAGAGAAGGCATGCGAGAGAGAGAGAGAGAGAGAAGGCATGCGAGAGAGAGAGAGAGAAGGCATGCGAGAGAGAGAGAGAGAGAGAAGGCATACGAGAGAGAGAGAGAGAGAGAAGGCATACGAGAGAGAGAGAGAGAGAGAAGGCATACGAGAGAGAGAGAGAGAAGGCATACGAGAGAGAGAGAGAAGGCATACGAGAGAGAGAGAAGGCATACGAGAGAGAGAGAAGGCATACGAGAGAGAGAGAGAGAGAAGGCATACGAGAGAGAGAGAGAGAGAGAAGGCATACGAGAGAGAGAGAGAGAGAGAGAAGGCATACGAGAGAGAGAGAGAGAGAAGGCATACGAGAGAGAGAGAGAGAGAGAAGGCATACGAGAGAGAGAGAGAGAGAGAAGGCATACGAGAGAGAGAGAGAGAGAGAAGGCATACGAGAGAGAGAGAGAGAGAGAAGGCATACGAGAGAGAGAGAGAGAGAGAAGGCATACGAGAGAGAGAGAGAGAGAGAAGGCATACGAGAGAGAGAGAGAGAGAGAAGGCATACGAGAGAGAGAGAGAGAGAGAAGGCATACGAGAGAGAGAGAGAGAGAGAGAAGGCATACGAGAGAGAGAGAGAGAGAGAGAAGGCATACGAGAGAGAGAGAGAGAGAGAGAAGGCATACGAGAGAGAGAGAGAGAAGGCATACGAGAGAGAGAGAGAGAAGGCATACGAGAGAGAGAGAGAGAAGGCATACGAGAGAGAGAGAGAGAAGGCATACGAGAGAGAGAGAGAGAAGGCATACGAGAGAGAGAGAGAGAAGGCATACGAGAGAGAGAGAGAGAAGGCATACGAGAGAGAGAGAGAGAAGGCATACGAGAGAGAGAGAGAGAAGGCATACGAGAGAGAGAGAGAGAAGGCATACGAGAGAGAGAGAGAGAAGGCATACGAGAGAGAGAGAGAGAAGGCATACGAGAGAGAGAGAGAGAAGGCATACGAGAGAGAGAGAGAGAAGGCATACGAGAGAGAGAGAGAGAAGGCATACGAGAGAGAGAAGGCATACGAGAGAGAGAAGGCATACGAGAGAGAGGTGGCATACGAGAGAGAGGTGGCATACGAGAGAGAGGTGGCATACGAGAGAGAGGTGGCATACGAGAGAGAGGTGGCATACGAGAGAGAGGTGGCATACGAGAGAGAGGTGGCATACGAGAGAGAGGTGGCATACGAGAGAGAGAGGTGGCATACGAGAGAGAGAGGTGGCATACGAGAGAGAGAGGTGGCATACGAGAGAGAGAGGTGGCATACGAGAGAGAGAGGTGGCATACGAGAGAGAGAGGTGGCATACGAGAGAGAGAGGTGGCAGAGAAGGCATATGAGAGAGAGAGAGGTGGCAGAGAAGGCATATGAGAGAGAGAGAGGTGGCAGAGAAGGCATATGAGAGAGAGAGAGGTGGCAGAGAAGGCATATGAGAGAGAGAGAGGTGGCAGAGAAGGCATATGAGAGAGAGAGAGGTGGCAGAGAAGGCATATGAGAGAGAGAGAGGTGGCAGAGAAGGCATATGAGAGAGAGAGAGGTGGCAGAGAAGGCATATGAGAGAGAGAGAGGTGGCAGAGAAGGCATATGAGAGAGAGAGAGGTGGCAGAGAAGGCATATGAGAGAGAGAGAGGTGGCAGAGAAGGCATATGAGAGAGAGAGAGGTGGCAGAGAAGGCATATGAGAGAGAGAGGTGGCAGAGAAGGCATATGAGAGAGAGAGAGGTGGCAGAGAAGGCATATGAGAGAGAGAGAGGTGGCAGAGAAGGCATATGAGAGAGAGAGGTGGCAGAGAAGGCATATGAGAGAGAGAGGTGGCAGAGAAGGCATATGAGAGAGAGAGGTGGCAGAGAAGGCATATGAGAGAGAGAGGTGGCAGAGAAGGCATATGAGAGAGAGAGGTGGCAGAGAAGGCATATGAGAGAGAGAGGTGGCAGAGAAGGCATATGAGAGAGAGAGGTGGCAGAGAAGATATGAGAGAGAGAGGTGGCAGAGAAGATATGAGAGAGAGAGGTGGCAGAGAAGATATGAGAGAGAGAGGTGGCAGAGAAGATATGAGAGAGAGAGGTGGCAGAGAAGATATGAGAGAGAGAGGTGGCAGAGAAGATATGAGAGAGAGAGGTGGCAGAGAAGATGAAAGAGAGAGCGAGAGAAGAGGAAGTGGAAGCTGAAAGTGAGAGCTTTACTCTTTGTCTTCCCACTTTTTAAAACAAATATAGTTTAATTCCCCAAAGTATTCCACACACAAATTATCCTTTTCTTGTCTTAAAAAATAAATAAATAAATAAATTTTAAATGCAGAAAATTATTCTTAGTTCTTGGACCAGACACCTTTTGAGTGGTAAAAGACATAAGTTTTAAGCTAAAGGGTATGTTTATACTTGACAATGTTTTTTCACACTTGTCAAAAAAAAGGTGGAGGGGGCATTCAAAAAACATTACATTAGTGGAATGGCTCTCAGTGTCTACAGATAATAAACCAATAGAAAATTTGTAGTTCACCCTTTAAAGAGATTTATAAGAGATTGTAAAGCAATATTTAAGCAAAGAACATCTTTGAGAAACAATAAAAAACAGTGCATGTAAAAGAGGAGAAAAATTAAAATCAATGAATAATATTCAGAAGGTTTATAAAATATCAAGTAGCCCATATAAATGTGTAAAAATAAATTTATTTAAGTATATTGTAAATGCTAACCAAAAAGATTTTTGTATCCAATAGATTTGGGACTTACTTATGAAAGATTTTTGTTGCCATTTGTTTACAAAACAGGTTATCAATATTTTTAAAGGAGATAAATGTTAGTGGAAACTCACAATAAGTTACTCATTTATCTTGAAAATTTTCACAAATAGGTTGGTTAATAATTTTATGGTGGAAATATTGTTTTGTGTAATAAAATCTGACAGTATTATCTATCTGCTCTCACAGGTAGATAAAAGGAGACAGGTATTTGCAGAAGGAATGTTAGAAATGCTCAGTGGAAAGTAGACATCTAAAAAAAAAAAAAAAAAAAAATCTGTCCATAAGATGAGGTATTGTAATTATTTATATTATTTACATGGTTTGGACTGTTCTCATCTTTGTTGCTATATTCATGACGTTTCAGCTGCTGTATGCTTCAGCATTCTTCAGGTGATGTACATTAGAATTTCAAACCAAACACTTTACACACAACTTTTTCAGTCAAGTCAATGGATTACTTTAATTAATGCTTTTATCCACGGGTTCAAACTTCAAATGTATATCACCTGAAGAAGGCCAGAGCATACAATGGCCAAAATGTCATGAATGTAACAAAGATGAGGACAACAGTTCAAACAATGTAAATAGTGTAAACATCTAAAAGAAACATTCAGTGGAAAATAGACATAAAATAAAAATATATAAATTTTATAATCATACAGGTGCATTAGTAAATCTGCAACCTACAGATGAAAAAGCATTTATTTTTACACAAATATTATTCAGTATAATCTTTGTCAATGCACTTAATCCAAATGTAACATAATTTTAGATCAAACTTAAGCTAAAAACTACATGTCAGACTACAGACTTATTGATCAACCCTTATAGTATTTTACTTAATCAGGTAAAGAATTGAAGGAAATCATTTAAATTTAAAATATTTTTTTTCAGTAAAAAAAAAAAAATATTGATTTTAAAAATACTCTTTGGTAATATTTGGGACTTATAGCAAAATTGAATCACCAGTCATTTTATTATTTCCATTTAATTTTTAGTGTCTATTTCCAGGCAATTTTATGTACATATCTAAAGCCTATGACTATTACATTATTAATATTATATATTAGGGTCAATCTGTTTTGGTTTCTTTGTTTAGGAATAGACCTTTACTCCAAACCTACTTTTTCCATTCTAAAATAATATATAATTTCACTATATTATTAATATTATCAATATCGTTTCAAATGCTATAATTGTGATTACATGTATATTGATCCTGGTAATTACTGTATATAAGCCGTCTTCATGTATAATGTGTCCTCTAATTTATTTGCATGAATTTTAACCCCCACCTCCCCAGGAAAAAAATTAACCTGTGTATAGCACAACCAGTCAATGAAAATTCATAAAATACTTAAAAAGAAAAAAAAAAAAGAAAAAAAAGAAAAGAAAAATTACCTGTGTATAGTGCAATCCTCAGAAAAATACTGATCATAAAAACTCAAACCCTATTCCAGTATATATATGAGATTTTTAATTATTTAAAATAGGACCTCAAAGCTGCTGAAGTTGCTTGAAGAATTTGGGAAGTGGAAGGAAATGAAACATTATCTGAGCTTACTGCACAAAATTGGTTGAAGAATTTAAAGGGGTGTGCCATTTCCCTTGAAATACAACCCAGAAGTGGAATGATTGTTGGTTGTCAAAATGATTTAAAATGTAAATTACAGGAGAATGTGACTATCGGCACTAAAAAAACAAAAAACAAAAAAAACAAAAAAAAAAAAAAAAATGTCCAGACTGTGATAATTGAAAGATATGTGTAGATCATTACATAAACTTCAAAAAATGTGCAGGTGAAAAAGAAAAGAGAAGGACAGACAGAAACAGAGGAGGACAGAAAAAAAAAAAAAAAAAAAAAAAAAGAAATACTTTTGATATACCACTACTCTTTATATCAGCAAAAAGAAAGTGTTTTTGTCATAAAAAGGAGCGATTTGCAACAGCTTAATAAACAAAATTTAGTTAAGAAATAGTCAAATAAAAAGGGGAAAAAAATGATATTCTTACCCCAATGATTTATGCATTTTATGCAATTCAATAATTCCTTTACTGGCTGGAATATTTAGCTTAGCTGCCCTCAGCATAAGACGACAATCATCATAGGAATGGTTAGTAACAGCACAATCCAAACAGCTGGTTTAAAAGCAAACAGAAAAAACAATTAGTAAAAAAAAAAAATAGACCAATAGATTAAAACGAAAGTACATAAGTATTAGAAGTAAAATCCATTAAATCCTTAGAAATTGCTTTACTTATGTTTTGTCTATGAATTATATATATGTATGTATGTATGTATGTATGTGTGTGTGTGTGTGTGTGTGTGTGTATTTAAAATAGGATATAGAGCCCTAACAAAGTTTTTAAGAAATTTCACAAATGCAAAACATTTTTATTAAAACTAGATTTGGTTATGCATTTCATCTTTCTAGGCTTCATCACATCAAAATACGAAAGAAATAAATGTGTATTTGTAGATATATTGAATCTTAATATAAAAAGAATGAATCTCAGTGCTTTTTCCCTAAGCTGGTGTTTCTCGTGATTAAAGAAAAAAAAAAAAAAAGGGACTTTTAAAAAGTTGTTAATATTTATTTTGTTTCTTTTCTTTATAATTCTTAGTTCATGCCGAAAGATGTTAATATATTTTTCCGAGTATTTTTTTGTTTGTTTCAAATTAAAAGTAAATCCTCAAATGTCTTGAAAGCAAGAAATTCATATAGCCTTTTCTGAAATTAATCCAAGGCAAATCCTCATACAATCCTTCAGAATGGATTGAAAGTAAAAAATTTCAGTTTTTTGGTCTCTCCATGTGTTTTCTGTGTCAACATTATGTGTTTAAAATAGGACATGATTATTTAAGCATATACACAAATACAGATTTCTTCCTTTTGTTTTTGGATATGATGAAGCCTAGACAGGTGAAACGCGTAATTAAATCTAGTTTCAATGATTGGTTTATTATTGGTTTATTTTGTTTTCAACCTCACTGGGTTATTTAATGCCGACAACATTTTTAGGATAGATTCATATGAATGTATTCTTTGGTTGAGATTGGTTTGGTTTATTTTACGGTATATCAACCTCAATTGGGTTATTTAATGCTGACAATTTTTTTTTATTGCTGGTAATATTTTGTTTTGACAAAAATCTGTTTCTGGTAATACATTTCCTTCAAAATTGTATTGCTGGTAATAATTTTTTTCAAAAAAGTATTGCTGGTAATAGTTAACTATTTGCCCATAGCTGGGACCCTAACAGGTGCTACCACCCCAGGTCAGGGTGGACCTGGGAACACCAGCAATTAAGAGGTGGTTCCACATTCCTCAAAACCTTCTGATCAGAGGCCTTGCTGGTGGACGTAGTTTAACATCTTACCCAGGACACAGATGTAGTTTAACATCTTATGCGGGACAACTAGTTTCAATGAAATGTTTCCATTTGTTAAATGTGTGTGTGTGTGTGTGGGGGGGGGCACCAAGTGGCAACAGTGTTTCATGCTTTATTCATAAATTTATAAAAATTACCTAAAATATCTGAACCAATTATACGGAAATCTGTATTTACCATTTTATAAAGTTTGAATAAATTGACATTAGCTGATGTCTTGCCAACCATTCCAATAAATAATAAATAAATAGCATTTATTATTTTTGTTGTCAATTCTTAAGAATAAAGAAAATGTATAAATTCACTTTGTGTTTAGGTTTTATTAAAATTCTAATCATTGCTTTTTAAAACAAACAAACATTGCTAAAGAGTGAAAGTAGTTAAAATAATAGCGGTGTCAAGGGAAAAAAACAAAACATCCTTTTGACATTGTCTTATTGTGGGCATGAAGGCCAATGTTTGCCAAAGTCACAAGGGCATGTCCATATGGGTCTTTTCATAAAACTTGTCTCAATTGATTTACAATCTCAGCCAGAGACTTACACTCTTATTGACACAGGCAACTGATTTTCAGGACATAGCTCTGTACTCTTTTTTCATGTAATGTTAACTAATACCCTCACCCTGATACTTCTGTAGTGCCAATTCAGTTTGCACCAATTAATCAGTAATAATTGATCATATCAGCATTTACTATTTTTTGTTTCTCTCTCTTTTGGTGGACAGGGTACCAATTAATTTTAATTAATAGTTTTCCTACATACATACATCACAGAAATTTCATCCCTGGTTTAAGAATTGTCCATTATATCAGACATAAAATTCTGATAGTCCTTCATTAACTTTTTTTTTTTTTTTTTTTTTTTGGCTAATCATGATTGATAGCAATTAAATTACCAACTAATTAATCAGTGTAACCATAGTAGCAATCTTCAATTAGTTTGTGACAGGCTGAGTCAAATGGATTTTTTTTAACCCATAAATTTCAGAATGAAAACCCACGTCATCCAGATCATATAAAAAGTAAGGTTGGATTTAAAATATAGTTTACAGGTATTACATCATATTCCCAGTAAGACTTCTAAATTTTTGAGGCAGGCATTCTGGATTTTACCTTTTATACAAAGGTCCAATTATATAAGTTAAATCTTATCTGCCCATGATAATATTTTCCAAAGTTTAAGGTAGTTAAGAGCAGATCAAATTTCACAATTCCAGTTCTTGCTTTTACAATTACTCTTGCTAATTTCTAAAAGGTTAAAACACTCAAGACCAGTTGAGCAGTTAAACCTTAAAATATGGCCTGGAAGATCTGGAGGAAAAAGAAAGAAAAAAATTGCCTTTTTTTCCCTTTATTTTAAATTTGTACTTGCTATATAATGAAACATTACAAGGTTAAATTAACAAACACTCAGTAAAGATCAAATTCATTGAACTGGTTTGCAAGTCTAACCAATGCGCTAAGATTATTATTTATGATATATACAGAGAATGCGATAAAATGAGCAAAACTAAATGATAAAATGTGTGAAAAAAATATTTCATTTCAGCATCTCAAAAATTCTAAAAGATCTTGTCTGTTTATCTGTTACATATACAAAAATAAGGGACATAACCAGTTCAATTAATATTATATTTGAATTAGAGTAAGGCATCACCATCTGTGAAATCACCAACTGAGATTTCACATCTTTGATTGGTACAATCAGTAAAACTTGCATGTTAAAACTTATTAAACTAAATCTACTTTTCAAAATATATTCAAGAAAAAGTGGAGAGTTAAAGGAAAAGAAAGACAAAAAAAACAAAACAAGTCATTTATATTTTCAAAATACTGGGCACTTTGATGCAGTTTAATGGTTAACAAGTTTTTCTTGCTTGATCACTTACAACTGCATAGTGAATTTGATCCGCACTGGGTGCTCAATTCTTTCGGCCTTGAGCCACGTCTAAATGATGCTTAGTAAATACTTTTTATTAATCCCATTAAAGTCAAGCCATCGCATTTACAAATTAAATGAAGGAGGAATAATAATAATTATTAAAATAATTGGTCAACTCATAAAAATAAGGAAAGTGGTTTTTTTTTTAACAATTTATGTAGATTAGATTTCTGCTCCATCACTACTATGATGGAAAATGCTCAGATGAATTACATTCCTTGGTTCTGCCAGGTCTAACCATCACAGCTAGGACCCGCCATGCCACTTACATAGTACCAAATCACCCACATTCCCTCTGTATTCCATCAGTGAGAAGTAAGTTTCACTCAAGCAGCTTCTTCCTGAAAACCACTGCCTTGCAGAATAGACTCCTAAGAGGATGTTCCCCATAACTCTGTAATCTTAACCCATTCAAGTCTAGAGTTAACCATCATCTTCCTCTTTTATCCATATAAACCACCCCTTAATGTAATGTAACCCTCTACCTGGGCCTTGTACAGGGTGAACCTTACTAAAAGAAAAAAAGAAATGGCTTAAAGGTCTAATAAATGCTAATATGCCCCCAACATGCTGACTACTGTAATGTTTTTTTTACTAATTCATTTTAGTTTTAGTTTTTTTTTCAAATTTCTTGGAGAGAACTGAGCATTCTTTCTATTATTTAGAAACAACATTAATAATGTTCTAACTTAATTTCTCTTAATTACCTCAGAGCAGCTTTTTTGTCACCCATCAGTATGGCTGATGCTTACCTCCAGGAATGTAATTTGTTGCATCTTCTCAGTCTAACATTTTCCACTGACATTAAGTGGCATGATTATATCAGATCAATTGTTCAGTCTGATGCTACTAGATTGGCAGTTAGGTCTCATTTTACTAGTGAAATTGCTAGATCTAATTGTAAGTTCTATACTGACAGTTTCTTTTCTCGCATGTCAACTTTAAATTTTTAAATATAAAAAATTTATAATGTTTCCTGTTCTATTTTTGTCCTCTCTAATTTTTTTTCTCAGATTCTTTCACTCTCAGTAACTCCTTGCACCTTAGTAGCTTTATTGACTTCCTTAGGGTAAAATGAAATAAAAAAAACAAAACATGATTTCCTGGTGAAAACTTTTAGGCATACTAAGAATATAGGGTCCAATATTATTTGCAGATCTCATCATCCAAAAGAAAACCTACCCACCACTGATAAGGTCTTTCTTCATTTCAAAATAAATCCCTGTTAGTCTTACTAAGAGATAAAGCAAATAACTGGAATGCTATAAGTTTAATTTTTTGACTGGTGTTGATGGAGATTTTTTTTTTTTTTTTAGATGGACTTAGACGATTGATTGGAAGTGGGTTGCAGAATTGGTAGAGAGAAAACTTTGGAAATTAATAGACAAACAATTTGGGCTCCTATAATGACAGCAAAGAACATCGGTGATTATGCTTTTCATAGGAGATTCTTTTATAAATATTCAAGGGTTACTTACATGGCCATTCGTCTCCGTACATTTTCAGCAAATAATCTTGCATCTTTGACTTCGTCTTCATTAGGGACATGGACAGGTAAAAACTGCAACATTAAAATCATTTCAATAATTAAGGAACAATGTTTCATATTTTTCATTTCTTTTTCTTTTTTTTAAAAAATAATGAATTTCACTTTTTATATGTAAGATATTAAAAAAAAAAAAAAAAATTAAAATTTTCTCAAAATTAATATTTTATCTTAAGAAATTTTCATATGTAACTGTGATATTTTTTTTTTCTTTCATTTATCATTTCCTTGATCAGTTACATATGATGGTGTTGAAAAGATCTTGGCCTGACCAAGGAGAATAACCTAGAGTTGTGAAATCTACACTTTATTCCACATATTCCCCTTTGCAGTTCAATAAACACACACATCATTTCTCAAGTTTCTTTAACCTGTATGTTGTAGCATACCTACAGATGATAATGGGTATGTCCCCATTCACATAAATACAGTAGTAAATACTGTATGTTGGTCTGCAGTTGGAGATTCATTGTGGAATTCACTTGACTCACTTCTAGCAGTTGACTACTACTACTTCTATGCACCGCTAGCGAATCTTATATGCGTTGTTCTTGTAGAAAGTATTATCATTCATTACCGAACTTCGTGTGATTATTCTATTCAGTAACCTTCCCTAAGTTACAACACCCTGAAAAATATTTTCTAGTCTGAATGTTAATCAGGCTGAGAACTTTTCTGGACAATTTTTTTTAAAGAAAAATTCTTTGTTTTTGAAAAAGTGAGAATACCTAACAATATACGAGGGTTGATAAACAAAGTCTACAATGTGTGGTTGATATAATAGAAACATTTTTAAACAAAGATTAGAAGCATTTTATAAATATATTCAGTAGTATATCAAGTCCTGTTCAAATGTGCACAGAGTCACTTTATTGTAGCATCAATTAAGATTAGAGATGATTGATAAGTGAGGTCTCCTACCTTGCAGTGTTAATAGTGGAGAGAGAGAAACCGGTTTGGACATGTATTCAGTTAAATGTCAAGTCCTGTTCAAATGTGCTTATTTGAGGTGTAATAGCATTCATTAAAATTCTTTATAATTCTGAGTTACACAAAGAAGTAATCAGTGATAGAATTTTTTTCTACATGAAAGTTACATGCCAGTCAAAATTCAGATATGTGAATACAATGAAATCTTGTAACCACAAACAGCATGTCTGTAGAATATGACCTTAAAATAACTATTTTTTTTTACATTACAAAAACACAAGGCCACAATGGGCCTAAATGGTGAGAAAGCTGAAATTCACAGTTATGGTATATTTATATAACTTTGGTATTGTCAGATTTCTGGTGGTTGCTGGAATTGAAAGAAATGTTGAAAGGTCAACATTTTTCATGTGATGCTGATGTTGCTGTTTGCTATTGGAGAAAAACAAGAAAATTAACCAGAAATCTTCTTCAAAGACTGAAGAAAAAAAAAGAAAAGCAGATTGAACATTTGGAAAAATGAGTGGATCAAAATGGTGACCATTTTGAAAAAAAGATTTTCATTAATCTATCTAATCTAAAAGTTGTTTTGTAAGAATGGACACTGCAGTAAAACTTGTTTTATAGGATTGGAAACCTAAGAAAAACAATCAAGTGGTGTTGCTACAAATGCAGGTTCCTCATCTGCAAATTATCTCTAAGATTTGGAACAATAAATGAATGCTCAAATGGAGAAGATAAAAATCAAAAAGGTGACTCACCTCAATTTCAACATAATTATGAAATTGACAAAGTGTATACCACAGAACTTTGAAACTGAAATATACAAAACAGTGAGGATCATAAGCAAGGAAAAACAAACAAACAGACAGACAAAAAAAAAAAAAAAAAGAGAGAAAAGAAATAGGCATGCTGACTGATACACACGCAAAGAAGTGTGCTGAACAGGACGCACAGTGTGGTGTTAAAACACCTTAAACTATAAAGAGCAATCTATGAAAATTAGTGTCTTCTCAGAAATGCTGAGGAGGATATTACCTAAACCTTTTACTATGAATTGTTTTAGATTTTGAAGCAAATTTTTGGACAACCTCCACCTCCTGCTTCATAAAAGCTAAATTCAAAATCTGAAAGATTCAGACCTTGAAATTATAAGAAAAAAAGAAAAGAAAAAGAAAAAAAAAGAAAAAGAAAAAAAAAGAAAAAGAAAAAAAAAGAAAAAGAAAAAAAAAAAAAAAAAAAAGAAAGTCAGTTTTATCTCCAGTGTACCAAAAACGGAAGCCCTGCATGTACGTGCAAGGAAACAAAAATTGAAAAAAAAAGTTTTTTCATTTAAAAAGACTATATGGCATTAGAAAAAATTTATTAGTTTATTAATAATAATAATAATAATCTTTCTCTCCAGGAAAGTTTATGCTAGAAGTATAGAGTGAAAGGTGCCAAGAAAATAAGACTTGTTAACAGAGAGTCACTGAAAGAAAAAGAAAATGGTTTTGACTGAGAGCATGGGATCTAAATGGATCAGTATATTTACAAAGTAGAAATATCTGGAAGAAAAGTTGGAGATAGAAATCAGAATGCAGCATCTGCGATTCTGATGGTTAAGGAAGCATATCACCAATTCCAGATGTGAAGAGACCATAGTCAGTGACTTAGTTCAACATTAGCTGAATGCGGTAGAAGGAAAATAGTGTTACACCAGTATGTTCAGTGAAATGGTTTGTTGGCATTGGTGGTGGTGAATCAGCATTTAAAACTCTGGTTTTTATCAGTGCTGCAAAACCAGAAGGAAACCCAACTACCTCAACCACAGGAATTAATACTGGTATTTACTAAGCTGAATTTGACCGGACACAAATACCATGACTGTTAGGCATCCAGTGAGGAAAAAAAAGATTAACACACGAGAACTACTTACGCTTCAGGTCCGTCCCATGTCCAGGTTATAGTGTCCTAAAAATTAAAAGAAAGATCATTATAATTGATAGAATAATTCAAAACATTTTCTTCAAGATTGGGGGAAAGGGGGAAACTTGAATGTTTCATGTATATATCTAACTTATCAAAGGAAATTTAGGTTTTATAAATAAATTCTATTAACTCCATAACTGCTAATATATATATATATATACGTGTGTGTGTGTGTGTGTGTGATGGATACTCATATTCAAGTAGAAGCTCTGTTGTGCCAGAGGACAAATATTTCTGACAATATTTCTCAAATATTCAGGCCAGTAGATGTACTTGGATAAAAAATAGATTAAAAAAACAGAGCTTCTACTTGGGTATGAGTATTCATCAAAACAATGTTTAAACAAAATAAATTAAAAATAACTATGTTGGATTTAATTCATTTCTTTATATATATATATATATATATATATATATATATATATATATATATATATTATTAAAGCTGTGTATAGTACCAATGAAAGTATCTTAATACTAAAAAAGGCATTTAAGCAAACTTTCAGCCAACCCTTCTTCAGAGATCAATATTGGCAAAAACAATTATTAATCCAAACACATTTACGTGACACATATCATTTGGAGAACAAACTGGTGTACAATAAAAAGTTAAAAATCATCTAACAAATTTAGAAAAAAAAAATTACATATAATTTTTTTTCTGTCCATTTCTAGTGCTTCTTTAGGTTGGTGATCAATTTTATTTGTTTTATTTACCCAAATTGATTTGCTAGGGGTAGTTTTACTCAACACAAGCTGCTACAAAACCAAAACATTAACCTAAAAACTTGAGTCATTCTTAAATGGCCTTGTCAAAACTCATATGGATGTCATGTATGGTGACAAATTAGTTCAGAAATATCTAAACTGTCAGCTGTATACAACTACTTTCTCAGATCAATAGTTAAAAATGGCTTTGGGTGACCGAAATGTGTAGGCTTCAGTGAGAATAATCCTTCCTTGAAACTTATGGATTGGGGTTACAGAATTGCAAATAAAGAACAGTACTAGATGACAAAAAACATCACTTGAGGACTTTCAACAGTAGCAACAACTAAAATGAATAGCACATGTAACTCAAAGCGAAAATGACAACAATCAAGATGCTGATGTTCCACACTACCCCAAACAAAAAGCAAGTAAAGAAACCCCCATCAATACTGGAAAGAGCAATAACAGCTTGTGAACTTGAGAAATACATTTTCCTGAAAAATTGTTTTAAGAAAAAGTTTTTATAAATTTCAACCAACAACAGCACTAACTGCTCAATCAATATTTCCTTATAAGGAAACAGCTAACATTACCATTTCTTTTCATTACAGATTTCTTTGGATATTTTTCTTTTAACAATTTAAAAAAAAGTAAAATTCTTTCTAATATACAGAGATAAAAAAAAAATAAAATAAAAATTTAGTATACATACATACATAGCCATGAGGCATTAATATCACACAAAGCAAAGAGGGTTCTGCCTGACAAAGTATTTATGATTTGAGACAAAGTTTTACATGCTCTTCCTGGTGGCCAATTCAGACATTCATGGTAGTCCAAGGACACAGAGTTTTTATAGAGACATCATTTTTATGAAGAGTGGTTTGAAGACCTTGTGGCATACTGTGCATCAGTTCTCTGTATTTGGTTCTTCCAAAGGGTGTGGTTGGTTCTGCACAACCCTTCACCACTATAACCAAATGATATGTGTGGGAAGACTGGCTATTGGTTCTAAGAACTGAACCACATACAGCAAAAACAATGGGAGAGTCAAATGTGTGTGTGTGTGTATATATATACACGCACACACACTTCTCTAAGAAGTTTATCCACCCTCTGAGAAGTCTTGTTTTGCATCCTGTGGGGATGACATGCCACCCTCCTCACCAGCAGAAAAGCTAATGGAGTAGGTGCGTTAGACAGTAACCACCTGTCCATGCAGCAGGTTGTACTGGGTTACATGTTACCAGTATCAGCCCTAAGCCTGACAAGAAGAAATAGTATATATGTGTCTGTGTGTTTGTGTATGTGGGGGGGGACTGGTTTAGATGGCAACCACACATTCATGTGGCAGCTTGTATTGGGTTACAATATTCTGATACAAAAAAACAAGCAGAGAGATAATAATAGAAAAACAAGCAGAGAGATAATAATAGAAAAACAAGCAGAGAGATAATAAATCAACATTCACCCTTTCAGAATCATGCTAATGGAATAATTTCATTTCCCCCCAATCAAGACGATAAAGCCACTAATTTGATTGATTGGTTCATTTTCAACAGCTTATCAACCCATTGCAAGTGATTTAAAGCCAGAAAATATCTTTAGATTGTAAGAGTTTTTTTGAGATAATAATGGTTTAGTGATACCGGTCTTACTAATTAATCCATTGCTGGGGGAAGAAGTTAATTCATATCTAATCATAATTTGATAAACAAACAAAATTATGTGGATATAAACTGGGAGATCAATTCTATATTACAATTAATATGTAAACTGACTCATCACTTTGTGGCCACTGTATTTTCTATATATTTATATTCCAGAGTGTAAATAAATCTAAAAGACATGTCTATGCAGCTAATCAGTATTTGATTGACTGATTCATTTTTTACAGTTTATTAACCCTTTACAGCTTATTTAAAGCCAGAAAATATTTTTAGATGGTAAGAATGTTTATTTTTTTTTTTAGATTTAACCCGTAGTTGGAGGGAGAAGTGATGGATTCATCCCTCTCCCAAGCGTATTTGTGAATATAATAAAACCAACTGAAATTGGAACTTGGCTATCCATTATACTACCACACAAGCTTACAACACCTGGTATTCTAAAGCGGTCACCTATCTCAGTACTGACCAGGCTCAATGTTGCTTAACTTTGGTGATTGTACAGGAACCAATGTTTCGATGCTATATAACCATAAGCTGATAAAGCCACTAAGTTTCCGAGAATGAAAGATAACAGATTATAGGAAACAGAAAACCTTATCAAAGGGAAAAGACAATAAAAAGAAAAGGAGACAAGTTGCATTTAAATTTTTGAAGATTGTAGTTGAAAGGAAAGCAAAAAATTGTAAGAGATTTCCACTAGTGAGAAGTGCGAGAAAAAAAAAAACGAAAAAAAAAACTATTAGAACAGTCACAGTTAGCAAGATAAGCCATGTGCGTTGTTTTAGCTTGACTATTTATATATGCTGGCCGATAGTGCATTATGGGTAGGTTTATTGTATTTTGGGATATAGCTTGGTGGCAGACCTATAAACAATAGGCTCTAGCTTAATTTGTGAAGTACTAAAAAATGTTGAGAAGTTCTCAATCTTAAATCTCTAAAGTGTTGTGATGAAAGTGAGGTGTGACATGTTTTTTGTTTTTTTATATATTAAAATTTGTGTATTTAGGCAGCAAATTCTCTTTTAGGCATGTCTGATTGAATAAATTACAGACATTATGTCTGCTAACTTTTAATAAAATCTGTTCATACTCACGAATAACCTTCCGCGTATTGATGTTAAAAGATGAAAGAAATATGCTATAGTTGCTTAAATTTCTTTTAATTTCATTTCTCAAGTACTTTTGATCTTCTTCCAAGATCATCTTCAGGGGTGAAAGTGATACAAAACTATATGTTGTTCAATAGTACAAGTATTTATACAAAGTTGTGCATTGTTATCCATTACTGTATTTTTTTCATTATGCTTTTAAATGCAAAACAGTTGACAATGTGCAAAATGTTCATTAGAACATGAAAAAATTATCCATTATGGAATTTTTTCTTATAATGTCATGGTCATGCATGCATTAAAGTGTGAAAAAACTGTTCCTTTACAGGCATTTCAGAACATTACTGCAATATTCATAGTTGATTCTGTTCAGTGGCGGCTTCAATTTTTTAATACAAATTGCTTCTAGTATCTGTAATCTAAATTTGTTGCTTTCATGGTGTAAGATAGTTGTGTTGTTGATTAGTACTTTGAAAATGGGAAATGAAAATAAAAGAATTTTAAACAGCTATAGCACATTTCACTCATCCTTTAACATCAATACATGAAAGGTTATTTGTGAGTATGAACAGATTTTATTAAAAATTAGCAGACAATGTCTGTAATTTAATCATTCAGAGATATATATATATATATATATATATATATATATATATATATATATATATAAGGATGCTGGCTCTTAAGTTGTTTTTATTTATTGATGGTTTTTGCTGTACGAGTTGCTTCAAGAATCATAAGTGTTTTTTACTACTTGATTTTGCTAGTATTTTAGTGTTTGTAAGTAGCTGTTTAATGTTACTATGATCTTTATGCTGCTTATTAATGTATTGTCTGGTGGCTTTATAGTCCAATAGGCAGCAGGTGAATCTTCATGAGAGCGTAGTTGTGGTATAACCTTTGAAAGACTAATTTAATTTTTATTTACAGAGAAACATACGCCAAGTGGGCAAGTATATTCATGTACAACATTCGTCTTATGTAGGGATTGGTAATTTGTGATTTACTATTTGCTAGTTTTGAATTTTTTAAAGTAAATAATAAATCTAATGTATATATTTTTATTGACTGGTTTTCTATATCTATGCATGATGTCTTTTATTGCTGTAATTGTGGTGCATTTTATTTTGGCAATATATGATAGTTATTGTCAATATTATGTTTATGATTGTGGTTTTTTGTTAAAATTATTATTGTTTAAATGAAATTTGATTTGCTTGTTGACTATATAATTAGGGTACATGTTATTGATAACTCTTTAAGGAAAATTATTTTAGATGAAGAAATACACACACACAAAATTAAGTCTTCAGCAGAATGACAAAAAGGTATTTATTAATATCACACAGATAAAATATTATGCAGTGAGAATTTCAGATCAAAATTCATCTCCTGACTATGTATCAGGCCACAAATTTATTGATGTACAAGCACCTTTCTGCATTATTTTTAAATAGAAGAAAATAATCAAATCAAAATACAACAGAAATGAAACCTGCAGCAAAATTCAGCACTGGTTTTCACAATAAGGAACATTCCAGAAGCATTTTTCTTTTATCACTTATTTTACATATTTGTGTGGGTGGGCAGCTGGAATTATGTGCAGTAAATTCTGGGGGGAGTAAGGTGGGTGATACTTTTCTGATGATTTTCAAATGAAATCCGAAGCAGCAAAATTTTTTTTTTTTGCTTAAGTCAGTGATCTGATGACCATCCAGAATGAAGAAACAGCAAAAACTCAAAAGCATTATTTAATTTTTAGAATGGTATTCATTTAAATCCAATAAAAGAACATTACAAATACAGAAAAGGATTTTTTTTTTTTTAAATAGAAGAAAGGTAAATTTCAAATCATTTTTTTTCTTCTCTTTATCATTTTTGCTTTTTTCTGTTATTAATTATAATTGTTTAATTTAGGATTGAAAGAAATATTTTCTAAGCTTTGTATTAGGTTCTTTGAATGCTGTAGCAGTCATAAATTTCATGGCATAAAATCTATGCCAATATTCATTATAAAGTATGAAATTTCTACTGTTAAAAAAAAAAAAGAAAAAAAAAAAGAAGCAACAAGGCATCTACTTGAAAACATGTATCCACTAAATATAACGTTTAAAGTAATAATAAAAATAGTATATATACATGGTGCGATGGGTAAATTGTCACAACTTTATATTTTTAATTTTGCGCATTGTTTGGTTTTGTCAATTACACAATATAGTAGGGTCTGTTGGGCAACGTCTGTGAGAAAAAGTGCATCATGACACAATTAACTGCCAGTAATTTGGAAACGCCATGCTGTACTGATTGGCATTTGTGCCAGAAACTAATACAAACATTCCAGAGTGTTTGTATGTCAATCTGAGGACAGTGCAGAGGATTCAGAAAGAGTTGGATGAGTCTAATGGTGATTATGAAGATAAGACAGCTTGGATAACACATTCTGACGACTTGATAAGAAAAATCACAAATTTTTTGTAAGGGCTTCAGATTCATCATGGGGGCCAACATCAAGCACCTAGAGGAGATAGTACTGCCCTGGGTCAAGAGGGTAGCTGCTGAAAGACCTATCTGGCAACAGGACTACACCATGTCACATAAGCAGGAGAATCCAGTCATGGCTATCAGATAATTTCTGGGACCACATCACCCCTTTCATCTAGCCACATAACTCCCCAGACTGCACCCCCCTTGATTATTATGTGTAGAGCATAGTTGAGCAAGTGACCAACAAAACTCCCTGTAACACCAAAGATGAGCAGAATGCAGGGATTATGGCAGCATTCATCAACTTAAACAAGGAGACCATCCAGAAGAGATGCAGGAGAGTCCAAACTTGTCTGGAGGCCGTGGTTGAAGCCAATGGTAATTTTATTGAATAAATTTACTTTAATATTTCCAGATATTTTTGTGTAATTTTGGTAAATACATCTGTTAAAATGAGATGCCAGTGTTATTTTCATTTTTTTTAAATTTAGATGAAAATTTATCCACCATACCCTGTATTAAGAAAATATACTTTTGGTAATAAGAAATATATTTTTTATTTATAAAAAACACCTGTACTTACAAAAGTGGAACGGAAAATTATCTATATATAAAATTCTGTGACTTCCATTATTCTGTCCATCACCCCCTCTAAAATAGCCATACAGTGACAAATCAAAATCAAATTTTGGGGAGAAGTGGAGCAGGTAAAGGGGTACAAAGTACAGTTGGTTTAATTATTCACCAAAAATTAATGAAAATTAAGAAAAAACAATTGGTTTGTAAAATTGAATGAAAAACGTAGAATTTATAAATCTCAACAAAGAATGTATGCAATAGCTTCAACAATACGAAATACTGTGAAGATCTCAGCACGTGTAAACATGTTACCAAAAAATTCTAGTAAAAAAAAAAAAATCATAAGGCAAGCAATTTTTTTTTCTGTTAGTCAGTAGATAAAAAAATTAAACGGGTGTCCTTCATTTCCATCATATATATATATATATATATATATATATATATAAGTGAACATAGAAGTCAGCACTTAGAGGCAATAGTCTGTTTCATGGTAGATGCAATCGTCAGGCCCGACAATTGCATCTAGCATGAAACAGACTGTTGCCTCTAAGTGTTGACTTCTATGTTCACTTTTATATTTACACACGCCCTACCTCACCTGATATTGAGCACTTTATCCCATAAATATTGCACACCTTAAGACTATATTTCTTATATATAGTGTCAATGTCTAGATTTCAGCGAAAATTTGAAACAATAGAAATGTTACATCTAACTCAATGCTGTCTCTCTACCCCCCTACACTGCCCCCACTTCGTGAGTTTCCTTATTATTGCCCGTCATAAATGTGTAAATTTATTTTCATTTTTTCATTTCAACATTTGGAAATAAATCTGATGATCCACTGTCCTTTAAAAGGGCTGTGGTGAAATAATTTATTATATGGAACCTTAAAGCAATCTGTTTTTTTTTAAAATTATATATATATATATATATATATAAAACTTTTCATTTCATTATCTTTTTTTCTTTTCAAGATTTAAATTCTTCACCAAAAGAAATTTTGTTTTGCAAACAGGTAATTTTACTAAAGTAGCATTTTCTCTTATAGAGAACATTACTGGCCTTTTGTATGCTTTACAATCTGATGTTGAAGATGAGTATTTTTTTTTTTTTTACCTGCAGCCTCAGAGTGACAACCAAGTCATGCAACTGATGAGAAATCTATAGAAAACCCTCCAGAGCTGAAAAGAGTATGTATGAGTCATGACTGCATCAATTGCTTTATGCTTACAAGATGACAAAGAATCGATAAGTAGAAAATAGATGGGCAGAAAATAAACTTAGTCTTTACAAATGAGGTGGGGGGGGAATCAATTCAACATTAAATCCATAATTTTCATGGGTTGAAAATGTATGGATTACAACTGACATTTAATCTGCCTGTCATAGGTTCAATTTGTATCAAGGGCAGAGATTTATTTTATGAATTCACAAATAAATAATATCTGATGTTTCTCTTTGCATGATTAACCAAAAAAAAAAAAATTAAAAAAATGAATGTGTAGACTTGATAAATTCAGTTGTTTCAACCTATTTAAGAAATAATATTTGAGCAAGATGGAAACACTATTCTTCTGTGTCACATCGTTTCAGGACACAGGCGATCATGGCTCTCCACAACTTCCTATCCCTTGTGCTCTTAGCAGTTTCTCTCTTTGTCAAGGCTCCTACTCTGTTCTGCCATCCATTCATACAAACTTGTCAGGTAAGTGGCTTGCTGCCTTCCCCTATCTCTCTTGTCCTCGACTATGCCCCATGAGAGTTAAGTTTTCCAAGCCCTCCTACCTCATGATGTGACCAAGGAATTTTAGCTTCCTTTTTCTGATTAGAAGTGTTCTTTCTGTTTCTATTTTCTTCCTTGTTGCTTATTCGTTCCATCCATGCAATTCTCAGTATCCTGCTGTAGAACTACATTTCTGCTGCTTCTAGTTTTAATTCATCCATGGGGAAATTGTCCAGCATTCACTGCCATATAAGAGGATGGATAACATTTTTTTTTTGTGTTTCTGACAATTTTTTTTTTGTTTGTTAATCCAGAATGTATATTGGGAGCAAACGCTTGCATATGGATAAAAAATGAATTGAGTAGCTACACAAAAATAGAAAGGACATAAGACAAAGATTTATCTTCACCCCAGATTGATTTACCTGCTACTGCGACACCATCCTTAGAGAACAGGAGACCCTATCAGGATTCATTATTGGTGGGCATAAACTTAACATAATATGCAGACGACAGTGTTGATGGCCGACTGAAAAAGAAAACTACAGGACCTCTGAGACAGGATGGTAGAAGAAAGCAAGAAAAAGGATTAACCATCAACTGCAAGAAGATAGCAAATATGGTCATCAGTAAGAGAAAAATGCACAAGACCAAGAGACGTAATACACACTGTCTAATTATATGGTGCAGTGGTTAAAGACTAGACCCAAAGAGTTGTGAGTTCAATACCAGGCCACAGCAGTTGTGAACAATAAACTGGGAGAGTTGAGTTAAAGGGAAATAACAGACATCTGGAAGAGGTATGGCATGTGGAACTAGAACAACCTACCCCCGGTGGATGTAATAAAGGGTTTGGTCCAAAATTCCAATCACCTGAAGAAGGCTGGAGCGTAAAACGGCTGAAACATTGTGAATATGGCAATGAAGATAACGGTCTGAATAATGTAAGTAACGATAATACCTCAAATCAGGGATATAGACACAAATAAAAATGGGGTGCCTATTCCAAATATGAAGTGTCCAATATAATAGCATTTGAAGTAATGAGGAATGCGTGACTGCCATCCAGGAAATTGATAGTTATAGTAGTCAGACCTGAACTAAAAAATTTCATATTGTATATATATATATATATATATATATATATATATATATAAAGGAAAGAGGTTATAGTAGTTCCAATGAGAGAAAAGTGTGTATAATAAAGAGAGAGAAACCACAAACGTTTTTGGTTGTAATGTGAATTTTTAAAAAAAATTCATGCTTTATTTTCCATAATTTTGCTACACGTGTTTCCGGTCTCGCAACCTTCATCAAGCAAAGAGTGGATATTTCCACATATTATTAAAAGGAATTAATTTTTATTTTATTTTTCAATGTTAAATATTCTTGATATTAGACATTCTCTTTTTTGTGTGTTAGTGACCCAAATGTCTTTCTTGAACCGGCAGTGAAAGAATTCTGCGTGAAGGGTAATAAAACAATTAAGACTGGTGAAAGGGTGAGAAAGATATCTATATTCTTATTTTTTAATGACCCCCCGAGTATTCTTGGATCTATTTCCATTTTTTTGTCAGCATGTGTACACATATTCCCTCTCCATATAGACATACTGTCTTATTATAAGGAATGAGTATACACATATATACACATACACACACTTCCTATGTTGTGTAGGGTTCGCATGTGTAATTAAATAAAAAATAAAGTCCAAAATTACCTCATATTTTATTGTTTCTTAATTATATTGCTCTGTAATAATAAATACTTAGCTTTTTCTGTGCATCAGTTTTAATATTTTATATTACTAGGATCTGCTTGAATTATATACCAATGGATTTTTTACCTTTTATATATATATATATATATATATATGGTGTATCAAAAATAAAGGATATTCTAATAACTTGGACCAATTTCAAATGTGAATTAAGTTTAAGCGTCTAATGATTTTTTTCTTTTTCTTTCAGATTTGGAGGACATTTGGGCGATATTATTTTCGACACATAATTGCCATGACTTAAATAACATGACCCAATAGAGAAATAAATAAATTTTCACTCTACCAGAGATTTCATAGCTGGAAATTGTGTAATAACCTCTATGTCACACCTTGTTAAAGGCCTTTGACCCTTGGTGAGAAGTGAAAAAAAGAACAATAAAGGAACAGGTTTCAGGAAGACAGAAGATGATTGATGTAGTATGTCATTTTTTGAATATTGTAGCTGGCAGGGAAGCAAGAAATCTGAAAGGAGTTCCACAAGGGAGAAATGCAACAAAGAAACTATTAGATTTGTGGAAAAGACAGACACAATGGTGAGAAAGTGAGTGAAGTTGAGATATCAGGTCAGGATTGATTATATCTAAAGCAATTGATGTCATGATAATTCTATTATTGAGTGCTTATTCTGTGTGTAATGACAGGACATCAGCAGCAGACTTAGAAGAGTAAAATCTATACTGTTTGTTACTCAGATGATCTGAGTTTTTTTTACTGATAACAGACTCAAGGAGTTTTCTGATGACACTAAGGAGGCTGATATTATGCTCACCTGCATTCTTGACAACAGAGACTTTTCATAGACTTGGGAAAACATTTCTCCTGCAAGCAGCGTTTAAACAACTTTGCCAAGGTTGGAGATCCCTATGGCTCTTAAATATCCATTATATCACAAATAGTTTTGTGAGGAAAGGAATGTTGGAGAATCCATCCTGGAGGCAAATTTGCAGGATCAGATAATATATTTCCTTTCATCATAAAAGTAATGCTGATATTTAAAAACAAGTGATAACAAAATGAATTTGAAAAGAAAAAAAAAATTGTTTGACTGACTCGATTTTGAGAAGTAGATAGGTTGGTGGGATTGGGAGAGAGAGAGGAAAAATTCAGTACCTTCTCATAATAAAATTTCCTTTTAGATAAGAGAAAAAAAAAATCTTAAACTTACCAATTTGTTTGGATAACGAACACACACAGGTTGTACAGGCACCCCAGGATAAAATCCACCTGTAAAAATAGATTTAGAATCAGTATTTATTTTAACTTTTTATTTTAATTCAGTGGTGTTTGGTCCAACAGATTAAAAAAAATTTTTTATAAATTTTTTAAATTTTTTTTTATTGAATTTTGTGAAATTCAATGTTTTCTAAAATCATGATTTCTTGCAGGCCAGAAAGCAGCAGACATCAGTTCCAATATTAAAATGTATGTGGATGTTTATGTAATACCCATATCTGCAGCAAATGTAATTGCAAGTTTCATTAATCCAAAGAATATTAGTTTTACTAAATAACATTCAATTTCTGAAATTTGCCAATAATGAGAAACAAATTAGTTAAACAGTGAAAATTCTAGCTATAGACTCAATTACAATGATTAATGGCCTTTGTATTTGACAAGTGAACAAGAATCTCTGAAGAAACCAATTTTATCGAGAAAACGTGCAGATATGATTGGAAACATTTTGAAGTTAATCATTCTCTTCAGCTCCATATTGTAATGATCATATGATAATATTAAAGTTCTTTGGTCATTGTGTTTTTCAATCATTGTAATTAGTGCTATTTGTCTTAATAACCATAAAACCTTTGACTCAAACTATAAATTGATCTAATGAAACTGAAGCAAGACATTCTACTATAGCATACTCCCCAACTCATTTAAAAAAAAAAAAAAAAAAAAGAAAGAAAGAAAAAGAAAAAAAGAATAATTTTCTTTATGTGCAAATATTATAGTATATTCATTTAAATGGCGAACTGAAATACCACCGAGCCTAGCTAAAATACTAGTATATTTTTAAGGCAACATTCAATAACTACATAGAATTTCAAGCAGAACCCATTATTTGTACTTGGAAGTCCCATGTTGTATTTCTCTTGATTTTGGCATACTCAATCTCTTTGTCACCTTTGGCACTGACAGCACACTTTTTTTTTGTCCAATTGTCCCTCAAAAATATAATCCATTTGTGTCAAGACTCATGCCCCAACAAACCAAACAAACATGTGGTCTGCCCAATGCCCGGAATGTCATCATAAAATCAAAGATCAAAGCAAACAGACAGGTGGGAACTAACATGTTTATCATCTAAGTTATTGCCCAGCAGGACATGGCTTAGGTGGGTATTTTAAAAGCCTTAAATAGGGCTGAAAAGTCTTCTCATATATTATCTGAAGATTTCAGACAAGTCATTTCTGCTAGCATTTCACAAATTTAGATCGGATAAAAATCAAAAACTTGCAAAGGATCGGAAATGTAGATGCGCTTGTAGGGCAAGGGTTACTGACACAAACAATGGAATTAGTGAGCCAAGTACAAATTTCATACAAGATTTGCATTCACTTTTACACAATTGCCTTTGAAAAAGGTATAAATCCATTTCTTCTCCCCACAACTACGGGTCAAATGTCAGAGAACTTTGGCATGGGGCTGGCAGTCCTATACACTACAAAATAGTCTAATTGTATGGAGGAAAAGGAAATTCACTACAGGTTTGTGAAAGAGAATAGCAATGGCGAAGTTAAACTCTAAATTAATAAAAAATCCAGGGGTCATAATTCCAAGGGTAACAAATGAGTATTGCAAGTCCAAAATCAAAAATGCAGGGAGTATAAATCTGAAAGAGTCAAAAACCTGTATCCATAACTTGCAAAACTACCTTTTTCACTCACAAAGAACTAGAACTACACCCGTTGTTCAGAGTAGCGTTCTTTTATTGGAGGTAAGAAATGTTGCGACTGGTGAAGATGGGAAATACAAACAATTACCATATTGAAAGGCTTACTAAAGTTAACCCAATCTTTCTTTTCCCTCAACAGCACAGAGAATGCAAATTCTTGGTTTTCCCTTTCATCACGACACAAACATACAAGTATTTGTATTGACTGTTTACTTGAGAAATTAACATTTCTAAAAAGTGAAACATTAAAACCAATTTGCAATAAACTTACAGAAAAAAACATATCTTCCCACATTTAACCCAGGCAAAAAACTTATACAAATCTAAGATAGAATGTAAACTATTTTTTTTGCTTTAATCAACTACAGGACAACAGTCAGCTGGCATGATTAATATCTATTGGCAATATGTTGAAATTAAGCATTTACAAATTTCTATATAAAAAACAGGCTGAAATCTAAAAGATAAAAACATAATAGTGAAACTTACCTGGTTTAAAACCTATCAAACAGGATCGGTTGGTGCAAGTTCCTTCCGGGAAAATAACAACTTGGGGCCAGGCACCCTTAGAGTGGGCACGTTTTTTAATTTCTTTTATTGTGTTAATTCTGGAGTTGGGATCTTCTCGTGACACAAACACTGGCTGTGTAAATTGGATCAGCTCTGAAATGAGTAAGGAAACAAAATAAATTGCTGGACAAAAACAAAAAGAACTGCATATTTTTGTCAAGTGTTAAATGTTCACAGTGAAATAATGGTAATAAGCTTTCTTAGAAGCAAGCAATTGGCTGCAAGCAAAAAGTCAGTGGCAAAGATTCTAATTTAAAGTCAAAAGAAAATACTCATACATTTCAAGCGATAGCAAATAGATAAATTAGAAACTGGAAGACTTATTTGTTTTTAAGAAGCTGGAAATTAAGTACAAGCTGAATTCTTCTTGGATTTAGTGAAATTAAGATATAAAATCTTTCACACAAAATCTTTTATTTTGAACCAAAAATGACTCCCATGAATGTTACATGGAATTTAATTTGATTGGAAATATTTGAAATAAAAAATCAATTATTATAAAGAGAAAAAAAATTACAGTTAATCATGAGATTTTCATATTTATAATCATTCTTTTGTGAAATGTTCAAATTGAAGACATTGAGAAAAGAAAGGTCAAAATGGAAAGTGTGCAAATCTTGTGAACAGTTTAATTTTTCAACACATTTTTCCATGAAGTAATACAATAGGCACTGCAACTAGAAATAACTATTTATCAAAGATTTTTTTTCATATTATCATAGATTAATCACACACACACACACGTTTGATTAAATTACATAGAAGGGGGTCCAGTTTGCCATGTAAATTAATTGTAAATTGATCCCCACTACACTACCTAAAACAAACATGCTTCTACAACATGATTTATTACAATATTAAAAAAAAAAAAAAATGAAATTCATAATTGGGATTGATTGGTTCATTCAATTTCTATGCTGGTTATTTAAAACCAGAAAATATTTGTAGATTGTAAAAATTTCATTTTGGAGATAAGGATTTGGTGATAAAAGTCTGGAGGGAGAAGAGGTGGATTTATACCTTTCCCCAAGAGTACCTGTGCATACATGAATATAACAAACCCAACTGGAATTAGAACTAAGCTCTCCAATTAAAGATGCTGAGCCATTATCCATTAAATTACTTGCACACCCAAGCTTACAGCACTCACCCATCTAGGTACTGACAAGGCTTGATGTTGCTTAACTTCGGTGAATGTACAGGAACCATTGTTTCAATGTGACATAGCTGTAAGCCTTCTTAATCTGGAGTGCTTGATAGATAATGATAATTTATATGATAAATCTACTCCAGTTTACAATGTTTTTTTTTTGTTTGTTTTTTACATAAAAAAAAAAAATCACATTTTGTTTTGGCCTAATTCTCTGGGCAAAGGAGTAATTTACGTTATTTAAACATGGACTACTGTCTCCATCTTCGTAGCTGTTATCACAATGTTTCAGCCATTGGGCCTTCAAGTGATTGCTGATTCAGATAACCTTTAGGGTATTTTAAAGGGAACCCTTTATTTAAAATATGTGGTAGATCGTTCACATTTCACTATTCATGTGCAGGCATAACTTGTCCAGTTCTTATTTAGTACTGTCCAGTTATTGCTCACCACGTTTCCACTGAGTGCAACTACACACCGCCCAGCCTAGAAATTGCCAACAAATTCATGAACACTTTAAACTACTAGGTTAGGCACAATGGTCAAAAGTTTTGTGATAAAGATGCAAACAATAGTTTGTATGTAAATATATAACAATGTTTGTTTTGGCTTGTGTAGTGGGATCAACTCACAATGAATTTATGTAACAAAGTAGACCCCCTTTATTAATTTTTATAAGGAAAAAGAAAAAAGAAAGGAAAAGATTGAAAAGAAAAGAAGAGAAAAAAAAGATATTTCTAGTTGCAGAGTCTATTGCAGAACTACACCCATATTTTTCTAATGTGACAAAGGCAACTCCATAAGATTTGCATATAGAGAAACAAACAAGAATCCAGAGTGATTGTTTTTTGTTTTTTTTAGTATTTGCATGTTTACTAACATCTCGATATTAAAAACAGAAAAGAACACACTTCTGATTAATTAGAAATAAGCAAATGAATTTTAAGTCCTAAACTCAAATCTCAGAAGAAAAACGATTAAAAAATACATTACAGACACAATAAGAAAATCTAAAATAACAAAAATATTTACAACTTAAAGAAGATAAAAATAAACAATAAGCAAGAGCAATCAATTTCAAGGGTGGGTGACAATGGATCATTGGATTTTCAACGATTGATGGCAGCTATAGGCAATGCAGCAGTCTTTAAAATTGTTTGGCAAGAGCTGAAATGGATATCAAGTTCCAAGATATTTTATTTTGGCAGAGATTTCGAGGACAATAAATGCTCCCCTCCCTAAATACCACAGAAAATAATAAAAAAAAAATCATGGCTTGGATCTATGAACAAAGTTCTGAGAGTGCCATTGAATGTCTGTTGCAGACGTTCAGAGGATTAGTAGGGCCCATATAAGAGAGAGGTATTTTGTTGCATCGAGTGCACAAAAGGGCCTAGCATAGTAAAACCATCATTGACTGTGGCTTGTGCAACTGGAGATGGTATTAACAAGTTCCTCTGCTGCAGGCTATACAGAATACACATTGACCCTGGAAACCAAAACTCATAGGGTATGTGCATTAGGGAAGACATTTCTTTCAAGAGAAAAATGAAAAGAAGAGAAAAATGAAAAGAAGAGAAAAATGAAAAGAAGAGAAAAATGAAAAGAAGAGAAAAATGAAAAGAAGAGAAAAATGAAAAGAAGAGAAAAATGAAAAGAAGAGAAAAATGAAAAGAAGAGAAAAATGAAAAGAAGAGAAAAATGAAAAGAAGAGAAAAATGAAAAGAAGAGAAAAATGAAAAGAAGAGAAAAATGAAAAGAAGAGAAAAATGAAAAGAAGAGAAAAATGAAAAGAAGAGAAAAATGAAAAGAAGAGAAAAATGAAAAGAAGAGAAAAATGAAAAGAAGAGAAAAAAGAAAAGAAGAGAAAAAAGAAAAGAAGAGAGAAAAGAAAAGAAGAGAGAAAAGAAAAGAAGAGAAAAGAAATATATTGATATTGTTTTATAGGGAACGAGTGCTCAAGGTTGGTTTGAGTGATCTGTTTTTAATGGCTTATCAACCTTTTGCAGGTTACTTAAAGCCAGAAAATATATTTAAAAAAATTCTTTGGAGATAACAATTTACCAATAAAAGTTCTACTAATTAACCCATAACTGGAGGGAGAAGAGATGAATTCATACCTTTCATGAGTATATTTACACATAAGTGAATATAACAAACTTGACTGGAATTGTAACCTGGCTCTCCAAATTTCAATTCCAAGCCATTATGCATTACAACACCTGGTATTTTCAAGTCGTTTAGGTACTGACTAGGCTTGACATTACTTACCTTTGGTGATTGTGAACTGGTGTTTTAATGTAATATGGCCAAAAGCCAGCTCACACTCTATATACAGGGATATGAAAATGTTTATGTGTTGCCATTCAAATGTTTTCTTGTTGAATGTAATCAAAACAAAATAAAAAGTTGAAAATAAAAGTAAATAGAAGTCATATACAAAATAAATTTAATTGTTCTTCAATTTAATAAAAAAAAAATTTTTTTTTTTTCAACAACTTAAAATTGATTTATTAGTTTTCTATGGTTTATCAACCCTTTGCAGGTAATTTATAGCAAAAATTAAAAAAAATAAAGTTTTTTGTATAATAATGGTTTAGTGATACAAGTCTTACTAATTAACCCATAGCTGGGGTGAAAAGGGTATTTGCACCCAAGTCAATATTAATGACTTGACTGGAATTGGAACTTGGTTCCATGATTAACAATTCCAAGCCATTATCCCTTACACCAAGCACACACACACCTAATCTTACAGCACTTGGTATTCCCAAGAGATCACCCATCTAGGTACTGACCATGCTTGACAATGTTTAACTTCAGTGACCGTACAGGAACCAATGTTTCAACATGATGTGGCCCTCAGCCAACAATTTAAAAATGCATGACCTCAACACAAGATCTTATGAAGCAAAACGTATTTCTGAATAATTTTTCAATACCTGACTGATCATCTCTGTTGATGGTTAGATTGACCAGAAATAGCTAACAGCAACAAGCAAGATATGGACACATGAACACACAAACACTGAGGAAGGCAAAAAGTAAAAATTGCTAAGATTAGTAGAATTTTAAAAAAAAATTCAAAGATGGTCACAGGTGCTGCAGAGATGTTACAACCATCATATATACTAAAATTAGATTGACAACTTATTCTGTAAAGATTTATTTAGTAATATCTAGCATGAGTAAGCGGTGTTTAATCACTGGATTTATTTGACTTTTACAGCAAGATTATCTAAAGAGAATTAGAGGACCTGTCAGGATTTATTATTTGCAAACATAATCTTAATAATGTAACCTATGCACTGTGTTGGTGGCTGATTCAGAAAGAAGACTGAAAAAACAAGAGTCAAAGAAAACTGGGAACAAAAGACTAAAAATTGCAGGGAGACAAAATGTATGGTTGTGAGCAAAAGGAACACATCAAGATATTAGTTACATATTGGGGACATCAAAACGAAATCAGAGCAGCATAGTGGCAGACAAGAGAAAGTGTTAAAGAAATTCAAAGGCAAATAAGAATAGCTAAAGATACTTTATAAAAATTCTGTTAATATATTAAGGGATCAAAAAATAACATTAGAAACAAAGAAAAGAGTGCAGTGAATGTCAAACAAACGTGAAGCAATTGAGGTGCGTGTTTCTATTGAACAATGTTCATGCAATAAATGAAGTTTTTAAGAATTAGAGCAAACTGAAATTTTCAACACATAAGAAAAGAAGGCTTGGAGAATTTAACACTCACAAGACACACTGAAGGCAAAAAGAGGAAAACATCAAGTAACATTTACAAAGTTTGAGCAAGTGAATGGAAGAACAAGAACCATGAAGAGAAATAGGTGGGAGAAAGTACTATTGAGAGCAACAAAAAACAAGAAAGTGTGGAGAGCCATTATCACTTGTCTCCAGAAGAGATATGAAATATAGAGTGAATAAGAGAATTTTCAAGTATCATGTCTAAGATTTAAAAAAATGTATTTTTTATGCAAAATCTCATTTGAATAAAAACAGACTTAGCTTTTCAAAGCAGCTGACATTGGAGCTTGAAAAACAAAAGAAATTGTAACAAGGCTTACATAATTCCATCATTTTCTCAGACTATTATCCTTATCCTTGCTGTTTTTATCCAAATGTTTCAAATGGTGCATTTTTTAAGTCATCTGCTAATTCTTTAGAATCTTACTGGATCAATTTTAAACTTGAGAAATACCAAAATGTGATGAAAACGAAGAAAGAGGAGGATACAATTAAATAACTTGCGGAATATTTACCAAGACTCATTTTAGGCAACAATACAGGGTGCAATGGGTAAATTGTTGCCATTTTATATTTTTAATTTTGTGCCTGTGCATTGTTTGTTTTTGCTGACTCCACAGTATAGTAGGGTCAGTTGGGCACCATCTGTGAGAAAAAGAGCACCATGATGCAATTCAATCCATCAGAAATTTGGAAACGGCATGCTGTACTGCTTGGCATTTGTGCCAGAAGCTCTCTTACAAACATTTCACAGTGTTTGGGTATCAATCTGAGGACAGTGAAGTGGATTCGGAAAGAGTTGGATGAGTCTAATGTGATTGCAAAGGTACAGCAGCTTGGAAAACTCAATCTGATAAGAAATGAACTCCCAAATTTGTTGATGAAGGCCTCAGACTCAACATGAAGGCCTACATCAAGTGCCTTGAAGAGGTATTGCTGCCCTGGGTCAAGAGAGTGGCTTCTGAAAGACCCTATATCTGGAAACGGGACTGCACCATACCACACAAACAAGAGAACACAGTCATGGCTGTCAGACAATTTCTGTTGAACACATCACCCCTTACATCAGGCCACCACTTAACTCCCTAAACTGCAACCCCTTGGATTAAGTTGAGCGAGAGACCAACAAAACTTCTTGCCACACCAAAGATGAACCGAATGCAAGGATTATGGCAGCATTCACCAAGGAGACCGTCCATAAGAGATGCAGGAGATTCTGAAGTCATCTGGAGGCTGTGGTTGAAGCCAATGGCAATTTTATTGAATAAATTTACTTTTTAGTATTTCAAAATATATTTGTGTAATTTTGGCAAATATATCTTAAAATGATGTCAGTGATATTTCCATTTTTGTGTAATTTAGATGACAATTTATCCATCGCACCCTGTGTTTGTATGACTAATAAAAGGAGAAAACTTAGTTTTCATATTAGGGGAAATAGGAAAAAACTCTTGATGTGACATTGACCAGTATCAAATGAACAAAAAACTTAACATCAGATCAGAATTAAACTGTGTTTCTCCATGTGGAGTGATTCCCTGAGCACTTTAATCTTAATGTCTTCAAGTCAAGGGCCAATTGTTATATATCCTCTTTATCCTCATAATTTCCACTTCTTACCATCTTCCATTTATATCTCCATTAACATTTCAAACTGCGATGCTCTGCCTTGAGCAGATCTCAAGCCTTGTATTAGATGAAATTAAAAAAAAAAGTAGCCAGATCAAATAGTATCAAGTATTCTACAGCAACTTATAAGCTTCTGAGGGTAAAACCAAAACCAGTAAAAGCTATGTATGAAAACATGAAATTGCCAATGTAAATTGCCTCGTCTCCACAAAGCAAACATGATCTTATATACAGGGTATCCCCAAAGTCAACTAATATTTAAAAATGTCCTCACAGGTCAGATTTTTTTCATATATATATATATATATATATATATATATTTTTTTTTTGAAAACTCCTATTAACACAGGGAAATTACCCATGGAAAAATTCCGACAAGAATAAAGAACCAATAAGTTCATCATTTTGCACCCAAAATATTATCAACACTCCCATGCCAGAAAACCGCCAATATAGCAAGTTACCTATGTTTCTCTATGTTAATTGTAGTTTGGGGGGGGGGAGGCATGAAAAATCTGACATGTTATGACATTTTCAAATACTTAGGTGACTTTTGGGACACCTTGTATAATTCCATTTATTCTTTGTCAACAAATTGAGAGCCTTAATTTCAAGAGATGAACTAATTTTGTCAGTGTCACATGCCAAGAGACGTGCATGAATTACAATCATCATCTGGGTGGATGTAGCTTTGTTGTCCGCTGTCTCACTTCATCACACTCGCCCAAGATGGTAAAAAAAAAAAAAAAAAAAAAAAAAATCTCCAGTTTTAGTAATCCAACAGGAGTTTTATTTTGCTACATTCATGGCAATAGTGCCTGACTGAACTTCGCAAGCCATTTAAACTTGATCTTGTAAATCGGATTATCAGAGACAATTTGACAATTTTGTTTAACTGCAGTAAATTTCTAGCCAGAAATCAACAATCAGAAACAAGAATTTTAAATTCAACTCCAACTTGCATCAATGGATCTGCAAGTCAGTCAGTCAGTCACCTATCATCTTTTGACACAGAAAAACCACAGAAAGGAGAAAAGACAAGACAATGAGGTGAACTTATTGCCCATTAAATTCACACAAAATTTAAGTTTACCAGCAACAGAACATTAAACAGGAGAAGATTTGCTGCAGAAAATCCATTAATGTTCCAGACAAATGGAAACATGAAATAAAAGATAACAGAAGCATCTTGATAACAATAATGCTTGAATAATATACATAAAATATTCACAATGTGTTCAACTGAAAGTTTGAGCATCTTCAGGCCTTAAGTTGTGAATATTTCAAATTATTCTTTTTGAAATGGTGAGGATGACCCAGTAAAATCAGGTATTATTTATATAATTCATTGAAGAGGGTAGGGAAAAACCACAAAATTAAGACTTAGTAATACTCTTTAGCTAAGAAGCCCCACCCCACTTAAAAAAAAGAAACATGAATACACTAGAATAAGATGTAGTTATAAAATGATTTAATAAGTGCTTTGTGAAGAACAGTTCATGTTATTGAAGGTAACCCATCAACAATTTACAAATGGCCCTACATAAAATATCTTTTCCTGGGAGAGAAAAAAAAAAACAAAAAAAAAAAAACAGAAAAAAAACAGAAAAAAAAAGGTTGCCCTAAAAACCATTGTTATTTTGAAAGGGTTTATTATTTCCAAACTGGCTCCCAAGAGAATGTTTCCTCAATCACTACAATTTTATTCTATTCAAGTCTCGAGTTATTTTCCCCACATATCCTCATAAACTGTGCCTCTTACTTCTGTAACTAACTCGAGTGGCTCTTGAGGCTTGTACAGAGTGAACATTATCAAAGAGTGGGGGAGAGAAAATGTCAAGTGTTAGCTGGAAAAATATCTCATGCCATAATTAAATAAGTTGGAACTAGATGATCAACAATCAAAGTCAGAGGGAGACAATGGTTTAGAGACATTTTAAAAAACATGGGTGAAGAAAAAAAAAAAAAAAAAAAAAAAAATATCGAAGAATCAATATTAACAAAATCAAAAAAAGAAAAGAAAACCAAGTAAAAATTTTAATCAATTTTCACTTTAGACATGAGAAAGAGGAATGACATTCATGTATGATAAATTCTTGTTAACTTTATTACAAGAAATATTTCAAGTTAGAATAGGAACATATCCTATAAAGTAAAAAAAAAAAAAAAAAGCAGATAAAAAGAAAGTTAATTTCACACAAGTTAAAGTGATAAAAACATTACTAAAAAACAACAACAACTGTAATTGACTTCTTTCCTTAGAGATAAAGCCATCTTTTTTATCACTTTTAAGCAAAAATAAAGCTTTTTGGGTTGTGAATTTAAACCACACTGCAGATACAACATTAGAAATAAATGTTAGTCAATATTTAACACTGCCACTACCAAGAACATACTAATACATCTTTACGAAACTTACATTGCTTGCTGCTGACGCAGGATTTCAAGATGTACTTAGGTCTTTACAAAACTTACATTGTCTTACATTTTTTTTTTTTTGGTAAAGATACTGTGAAATGTCAGTTCCTAGTGTTTGTATTATAAACTAACTGGTGTTATTTCCAAGCCAGCATAGATGTATATTAGCATAATGTACGACTTGTTTTGTGATGTATTTTAATTATATTGCAAGTTAGGGTGTTTGCTTACCTTGGTCTGTACCGCAGTGTTATCTGATTGAGAAAATAGTGGTACCTATGACAAATTACCGTTAGCATCCTTATAGTACTTTATTTCCTGTAAATGACAATTTCCTATTTCTACCCGACCTCAAAACAAGCCAGCACAGCCAGGCAACAATGCAGCAGTGAAAGTGTTAAGTTCATGAAGAAATAAGGCAGTGATAGAGGAAGATGGCATGAGAAATCTGGCAATATTTCTTGAAGGCAACATCACCAGAAATATTCTGACATTAGCAACGTTAAAAGAAATTGCTTCAGTGGCAGAGAAATGTAAATGAGAAAACTTGGTGTACAATGAAATCAGTTTATACTGGATCATGAAATACAAGCAAGAAATATGGATTTTTTATTTAACCAATCAGCTTGCAATGTACAAATAGTAGTGGTAAAACATGCAATCCTATAAGTAAATAAATAGCCAATGAGAAGCTTTGGTGCAATTTAAAGCCATGTCAGTAAACAGGGGTAAAGGGGAAATGAAATTAACAGTGATGGGATTGTTGGACAAGAAAATAGAAAATTTAATAAAATGGTGCTAATTCTAATAATATTGGGGAAATTGCATTACAAAAAAACAAAAGAAAAAACACTTTTGAAAAGAATGGCTTTTGAAGTTGTGTGAAATTGTAAAATTCCTTAACTGCCTCAATATGTAAGTTCATATACATATTTCCTATAAGACTATTATGTATCCGAATTGTACAACTGAACTCATCATCATACTTCTACACATTTCTAAATTTGAGGTAGAGTTGGGTTCATGCCTTAAAAGACATTAACCTGAAGGTAAAATCAATTATCAAAATTCAGTCTACTTGCAAGTTATCAACCCCTTGCACTGATAATTTGCAAGTTCTGAAAAAGGTTTATGTATCTCTTCATGAAGTCTACTTAAAATGTGGATGACCACGGTTCTCCACAGCTTCTTGGCTTCTGTTGCTCTTAACATTTGTTCCTTCATAATCCCTTCTTGTTATCCATTGTTGTCCATTTGCAAAAATCTTTCAAGCAATTCATTCACGGCTCCTCTTGCTTTTCATGTGACTAACAAGTTAAAATTTCAACTACTTTTTGATTGTTAGCAGTTTCAAGTTCCCATACTCCTTGGAACTTCTTTGTCACATGTTCCTTCCGTGGTATTCTCAAAATAATAGGTAAATCTGCATCTGTCATTTCAACCTCCCCACCTAGCAGTCTAGCACGCTATTCTTAGTTATTTATCAGTCCAATAAGACCTTATTCAGTATATTTCTTGATTCCTATGCCTCTTCTAATTTCTATGTCATACTTTCTGTTACTCTGTTGACCAAATAGTTCAATTTCTGTACCTGTTTGATTTCAACATCCTTGATATGTAACTGACAACTTGGGTTGTCTCTTTTGCACACCACTATACATTGTCATGTAACAATTTCTTTCTGCAATTCCTTAACTACCTTGTCTAATAGTTAATCCAGTTATCTTTCTGAATGTTAATAATATTGAAAAAAATAAATAAAAATAAGCCATTCAGAGGGCTGATAAAGTTTCTAGCAAGCCACAAGGCCAGAAAATTTGCATATGCATTAGTCTTCTAAGAAAGTAATATAATCTTTCATTGCTACCTAAATTGCCTTGTAGATTATTGCTTGTATTGTAGTTTAGTACTGACTAAATATCACATAAATATAATAAATATCAACCTCTTGATGGCATTATAAATACGCATATGGTGGCAGAGAAGAACAAACAAAACAATAGTAATGCCAATGATACAAAAGGTAAAAGGAAGACAAGAATTGTAAATATAAAATTATTTTGTATTGCCAATACAGCAGATGCAAGTGGAATGTCTGTAAATTACATTTTGCCTTACTAAACTGAATAGATACAAGGTAACCAAAAAATTTCTGTCCGTTTATTGCTTAGTCATTGAATGAAGTTGAAATATATACGAAATGTGTGTAGCAATTGTTTTCAAATTCGGACAGCCGGAATTAGGAACATCAGACGTTATAAAAAACACGCGCACCATGCCCGACCATCAGTGATAAGCCGGACAACTGTGAGAAGGATGGAAGTGTCTAGAGATCTCGTTCGGGGCTGTTTGCTTTACGACTTCAAAGTGGGCTTATCAGCAGCTGCATCAAGTCACCGCATATGTCAAGTGTTTGGGGATAGTGCTGTGGATGAACGTACTGCAAGGCATTGGTTTCGAAAATTCAAGTCTGGAGATTTGTCTCTACATGATGAGCCTTGCAGTGGATGACCACAGGTCTTGAATGACGGAGTCTTGAAGGCGGCCATTGAAGAGGACAGTAGTCTAACATGTGGTGAACTTGCAAGACAGTTCAACGTTTCCGATGAAACAGACCTCACCTACACCGCCTAGGCAAGACGTACAAACTGAGCAAGTGGGTTCTGCAAACGTTGTTGGAGGTCCACAAGGGACAACGAGTGGCAGTCTGCGTATTGCTGCTTTCTCGCGACCGTACCGCATTCTTATTCAATCGAGTGCTTACCAGTGATGAAAAGTGGGTTCTGTATGAAACTCCCAAGCGTTCCAGACATTGGTTGTCTTCTCAGGATGCTGTCCCTCACACCGCAAGACCGCCTATGCACCCACACAAGATTATGCTTTGTGTCTGGTGGACAGGTCGTCGTGAAGTGGTTCATTATGAACTGCTACCAATGGGCCAAACGGTCACTGGAGACCTATACCAATTGAAACATGTGCAACAGGCATTGTGCCAGAAGGAGCCAGCACTGGTGAATCTCAAAGTTGTGCTTTTCCTCCATGACAACGCCAGGCCACATGTCGCGCGAGTGGTCAGGGATACCATACAGCAACTTGGGTGGGAGACTTTGTGCCATCCACCTTATTCACCTGACCTTGCACCATCCAATTACCACCTCTTCCACTCCCTGGATAATCATCTTCATGGGAAATCCTTCACCAATGAAGCAGACTTGCACAAAACCCTCACGGACTTCTTTACGTCACCATTTATCTCACCATTGTCAATTTGTCAGGAAGGTGATTTCATGATGTTATTGGTCTGGAGGTGATCCCAGTGTGTTACTGTTGGAAAGTCTCTGAAAACCATACCACAAGTTTACCCAAACCTTGAGTGAAATTTGAGTAGACTGTATTGTTTGTCGGTGGTTGTGTCGGCATGAAGTCACAAGTCATTGTGTTTGAGGGTCTGAGCATTCTGGGCTTGTTCAAACTGCTGATCAGGCCAGATGATGTGCTCTCTCCCAGAAACTGTAAGTAAGGTCTGCTCAACATAGTTGCAATATAAATGACAGGTAAGCTCTGTGGGTTTTAAACAAATAAATGTGCCTGAGCAGGCACTGACTAGTCTGTATAGCAGACAAGTATACTAGTGGCCAAAATAGTTCTCATCTTTGTTATTTAGAGCACAATATTTTGGTCAAGTATCGTCTGACCATCTTTAAGTGTTCATTATTTTGGCTAATAGGGGATATATTACATACATGGATATCTCCTATGAACCAAAACAATATTTCAAATAGGTAAGAAATCAGGACTGATACAGGGTGGATTCATTTCAATTACATTTGAATGATTTAGTGAAATCAACTGAATACCATGCTGGTTAGCAATGTTATACTCCACTTCAAATTAGATCTCTTTCTGATCCACTTTACATGTTGGCCAGAGTGAATGCTAAAAAAGCAAAGTCATCCCTTGCACAGTATCACATCTGGCCCACCAAAAAAAGAAAGAAAGAAAAGCCTATCATAAAGAAAATAAAAAACAGACAAGTTTTGGAGTCACCACATTTGCTTTAAGAAAGCCAGTCATTAATGACTGGCTCAGATTTGTGGCGAAAATCAAGCTTCACTAATCCACTCCAGGGCTCTCACAATATCACCACCGTGACCTCAGTCAAACGACCTGACAAATGCATCAATCCAGGCCTTACTTCCTTCAAAGCTGCCTCCCTCACCTAAATTTAGAGACATTCTGCTTACATCTGCTGTATCAGCAATACAAAAGAATTTTTTTATTTACAATTCTTGTCTTCTTTTTCTTTTTGTATCACTGGCAGTACTGTTGTTTTGTTTGTTCTCCCCTGCCACCATATGCGTATTTATCATAGTATCAATTGCAAGTATCAAATGTCATCATGGTTAGCATCAATTACAAATGTCAAATAATTTATACTTATTTCAATAATAATCTTGTTTTCCAGAAAGAGAAGTATATTTTTTTTGTTTAAATAGCAAGCTTACTGTAACATACCAAAAAATGTGCCCATACTTCAGATTTAGGTCCTCACTGTGTGCCCATATGGAATTGTAACAGAATAAGCTAAAGAAACTGAAAGCAGATATTGTTCAGTATAGCACTTTTTCATTGCAATCATCTTTTGTCAGATGAGCGATCATAAAACAGCAAGTGTTGCTGAAAACAAACAAAAGAGAAGTTGTGGAGAACCACGATCACTCACATCCTGAAGGGACATGGAACATGAGTGAATGATTTTGCTTTTTGATTTCTTTGTTTCTATGAGCAAGAATTAACAAAAGCAAAAGGCTACATAAAAAAAAATGAATCAAAGATATTTGGTTCTTTGATAGAACAATAAGAATTAGGCCTTCTCAACCATTTCCTTTTAGACTGACTAGTAATCAAGATTGTCATTGTGTTGACTCTCTGAACATATAGACCAACTGGAAGTAATATACAATCATTTGATGTGGCATGGAAATAGTGTCTTCAGGTTTTAGATTTGAGCACAACCACTTTAAACAAGTGTTGTTATGAGAAGAACAGTGAAGTCCACTTTGTTACATTGAAGCAGTCCTTAAGAGTCTATCAACAGATAAATTATCAGCTGTTATCATTTATACCAACAAACAAAAAAGGAGTTTCTTTTTCTTAAGAACAGAAGCTGATACAAGATTTAGATGTCTATCATATGATATACTTGTGTAGATGAGCACTTGATGGGAACATACTAGGAAAAAAAAGTTATACATAAGGACATGTATTAGTCTACACAATGTACAGTAGGACCTCACCATCGATTAAAATTCCAAACACTTTACCATCTAGAGATCCAGTTGTCCCAAACAGAAAAATGTTCATGTTTAAATTTTTTGTTAAACTATTACTAGTAGTAGTAGAAGTAGTATAATAATAATGTTTCATGAAAAAAAAAAAAAAAAAATTCCCCTCAAAGCCATCAATGTTTGAGTCATTAGATCCTTAAGGGGGAAAAAAAAAGCTCAAATTAAGAAAGTTTCTTTGGCTATTGAAAAGTATTTCTTGACTTCATTTTTACAATTGGTTTGTCTTGCAAGTGAAATGTATTTCTTATTGGAAAGAGTTCTGTCTACTCTATCATCCGATGGACTTACAGTGCATAGTAAAAAAAAAAAAAAAAATTAAAATTATTTGGAAAATAATGTCCAATTTTTGACTTGCTTTCATTCCTTGAATCGATGCATTTTACACAATGTTTAAATCAATCAATCAAAATAGGAACCCTGAACATCTACACACTTCTGCCATTGAGTTACAAGTTCATTTATGCCTATAACAATAAAACAAAAAAGTTTGGATGCCAAGAAATCTTTGAATGCAGTTTCTGCTACTTCTTTGCAACAGAATGTCTTTTGGCTTAAAAAATTGTCAAGATGCTTGAAAAAGTAGAAGTCAGTGAGCAAGAGATCAGGGGAATATGGTGGGTGTGGCAAAGTCAGGTATCCCAAGTCAGTGAACTTCTGCAGTGTTATCCTGGCAACATGTGGCAGAAAATTATGAAGCAGAAATGAACCTTGTTGATTAACCAGTGCCAGTCACATTTTGCTTAACTGAATGTGCATTACATATAGTTACTGGCAGTAAACTTTGGCAGAGATGCTTTGGTTAAATTCCAGAAAGCTGCAATGGATAGTGCTAATGGCAAACCACCAGACAATTATCATAACCTTCTGTTGGTGCAATTTCGGTTTTGGAAAATGTTTGGGTCCATCATCATGATCAAACCATTCAGTCCATCATGATCAAACCATTCAGTCCATCATGATCAAACCATTCAGTCCATCATGATCAAACCATTCAGTCCATCATGATCAAACCATTCAGTCCATCATAATAAAGGATCCATTTCTCATAAGTCACTATTCAATCAAGAAATGGATTATTTTAATTTCACAAATGCAGCATTGAACACTCTTTAAAACATTGAACAAATTGAACTTTCACTAAGTTCATGTGGAACCCATTTATCAGGTTTCTTCACCTTGGAATTTTTTTTTAGATGGCCCAATATTATTGAAATGCTGACACATTATCGGAGATATTTCTTAGACACTTTGGCATGGGTTTTGTTTCATTAGCATTATCAGATGTTGTCAACTGCAGGCATCATCTATCACCTTGATCTTCAAGATTCGTATCCTCATTATGGAACTTAAGAAAACAACACCAAACTGTCTGATCACAAGTGGATCCTTCACCCCATGCTCTGTTAATGTTGGCAGCAGTTTGTGAAACATTATGACCAAAAGGTAAATGCACCCTTTCTTTATCCATGTTCAAGATGAGGGGGTACATAATTCTGAGAGATTGATATAAAAATTGACACTTTAATCATTAGGAATGAGTAATATATTTTTGTATAACTATTATATATTAGAACACAATTAAAAGGTTTATTCTATAATCAGACATTATTTGGGAGAACAACCTAATACTTTGGAAATATATTTGAAACAGAAAATATAAAGAAAAAAAAAAATGTCATAAGCCATTAATAACAGTAATAAAACTTATGAAAATATAAAATAATGTAAATGTTCTCAAATGCATCAAATTTTGAGTCTAACTAATTTGTGGGTTGAACCCCCACCCCCAATGCAAGGAAGACAAACAAAAAAATGTATTTCAACAGAAAATATTAAAATTTTAATGATGTTACTTAAAATAGGGGTTGATTTTCTAGTTTAAATTTAACATAATATTCATCGTTCGTTCAGGAACCAGTATTCCAATGCTATATGACTGTAAGCCTTGTACAAAGGATGAGAGAAAGGAAGAAACTTGAATGAAAGTAAAATAAATGTATTTGAAGGGGGCGAAAATTACAAAAGTGCATTTGCAAGCCAAAAGAGTAAATTTGAAAGGGACTTTCTTTTTTTGCATTATTTTCATTTGTATCATTTATAATTCCATGTTTACAAATACCATTTCTTACAAAGCAATCTGAGAATAGTAAGAAAAAAATACAAGCAATTAAAAAAAATAATAATTCAAGTAAAATTATGTTATATTAAAGAAGCATTTATCTGCAGAAATCATTTGGTCTTTTTCTTTTGAAATATGTCAATAAAATGCCAGGGTTGAAATAATATAGAAAGAAAATCAACACAAAGAATTACCAAACATTTGTGTATGCTGAAAAGTAAGGCAAAGTTATAAAACAGGAATGGTGATTTTTAAAATCTTTTTTGAAGCTAAAAGAGTTGGGATATTAACAGCAAGATAGGCAATAAAATGAATTTAGACTCCATTAATTTAGATACAAAAATTCACAAGACAGTATCAATTTTTTCTTTTTTTTTTGTTTTTTTTTTTTTAAATAATATTTAAAATGATGGAAAAAAATCAAAAAATCTTGGCATCCTCATTTTCAGACAGTTTTTTTAGTTTTTTTTAATCTTTAACATTTTGGAGCTGATTTTTTTTGCAAAGCAAAATTTTTATCCTGCCACTGCAAGTGACTTAGATGAATGAATGATAGCGTTTTATTAATTTTGCAGTTGTGTTGTCATATCCTGCTAGGGTAACAGAAAATGACCATGACTAAAATTAAGTAGAGGAGCCTTGAAAAACAATGTAGTGGAAAAGAAAGTAGCAAATAATGCAGTGTGTCAAAGGTTAATAGAGTCCAAATATTCCATTACTAAAAGATTCAATGACCATGGAAATAAAATTGCAATCTTTTTGCATTCATCATTACACTTCTGAAAGTGTTTTTTTTTTTTTACAATCCTAATAATTTATATAAAAAGTCTTACTACTGAAATTAAACGATTCTATATTAAAAATAAAAACAAACATTTTTGAGTATTTGACTGTTCTACATATTGCTACCTATACCAATAGCTGTAGATTTTATCAGTAAAACAAACTAAATAAAGTAATAATTTACAAATAAAATGAGAAGTAGAAAATCACATTGTAAAGAGATTTATTGCATTTTGTGTGGCATCAATTCTTCAGACTCTACAGCACAGACTGAATCAATGATGGACAGTTATTTTATTTTAAATTTCACTTTATTACATTAGAGATAGTAGTTGTATTGTTTCTAGGAGGAAGTGGGTGCGAGAGGATTGGGAAGGTGCATGTTGGTTGGCCAAAATCTCACCGCTACTTGCTAACTTGCCTCACAAAGGAATCTGGGTATGGCAAGGTATCTTGAACCTTTTCATTCTTGCAGCCAACTGAATGTCTTCATGTCTTTTTGGTCTTCTATCAAAAACTTAAACAAAGGGAATCTATCACTGTCAGAATTCCACACCCCAGGGATTCAAACCACCCCTACTAAGTTTGGGCCATCAGAGATCTGACTCGTAGTTTTCCATTCCAAGCCAGCTACACATTCTGTAACAGATTATATTTAAAGAGAACTTCAAATGCTATAATAAACTTTAAATATTTCAGACAAGCAAATGTTACCGTAAAAAAAGCTAACTAATAACTTAAACATCAAATCCACATTTAAGAAGAAAATGAAATTCATTAATTTCTTGCATATGTGTGTGAGAAAAAGAGAGAGAAAACTTTAAATTTACAAAGATTTTAGCTATATTTCACTTATCCATTTTAATGCTTTTTGGTCAACTTTTCTATTTTGAAAGTATTCCTTTTAAAATTTATAAACAAATCCCTCAAACCTGACTAAAGCCAATGAATTAACAGGTTGTCCAAAAATCTTTATAAATATTACAAAATTTAGAACATTAATATTGTTGCTTTGAAAAATTAATGATCTAAGAATTGTGGTTTTGCCCTTGTATTTTCCATTGCTTCCCCTTAGTAATTGTTATGTTGTGAATTGCTTTGACAGATTTATTGCTTTTCTATCCAGACAGTTGCAATAAAACCTTCAGACAGTTCACTGACCAGAGAAAATTTCATTTTTTTTTTTTTTTTTACAACTGGAGCTTTGCTGCATACTTGAAGCCAAAGTGATTAAATTATACAATACACCAATTGTTTTTACTTTATTTGCACTCCTGTAAGTGACTTTTCTCCCCCTGAATGCTATAATAAAGCCAATTTGTTTTCATTCGAAAAGTACTATAGGGTAGAATTTAAAAACTGAAGGTTGTGTGTGTGTGTGTGTGTGTGTGTGTGTGTGTATATATATATATATATATATATATATATAAATAAAAAATAGAGGGGTGTCTGACAAGAAATCTTGTTTGGTCCATCTGCATGATCTAAAATTTAAAACCAAAATTTGATCAAACCTTCCAATCTGGTCCACTTAAAATCCTGTCATCTGCCCTAAATATGGCTTGATGGGTACATCAGCAGCTGAACTGAAAAGACTTGATCCCACCTCATATGTGAAATTAAAGTGAGAGCCCTATATATAAATAAATAACAAAAATCATATCTGCCTGCTTATGATATGAATATCCTGTCATTATTAAATGGAACACTTCTCAGTTAACTCACTACTACACATGTTAAACACTGAAGACAGACTAGCCACAAATGTACATGAATGACAAATGTAACCTAGTCTATATGGCAACACAGCATTATAAAAGTTCTTTAAACTCAAAAACAAAGGATTTGCGGGCATATATTTATATGGATTTTTGTCCTCGTTTTGGTATGAGAAACCCATCCCCAAATTTTGTAAAAAGTATTTTTGATACACTATATATATATATATATATATATATATAATGGCATCCCATGTATCCAGGAACTGGTTCTATAAAGTCACTTTATAGTATCATTGAGAATGTAATAGAAAACATTTCTCATCATATTTCTGTTCAGTCCTTTTTGACTCTAGTGTCATCAGCTGTGTTATGGTTTCTTCGTCACATTTGAACTGAATTGCTGCAGTCTAAAATGGAAGACCAATCAAATTTATGACTAGAAGATTTGACACATTTTTAACTCCAAGACAATTTATTTTGCCAGAATAAATTAAATTCATCACAGAAAACCCTCTTTCAGCCTCTGCAGAACAGCAATGGTATCAGTTATATTTTTAGCTATCATATATAAGATTATTTTTTAATAATCCAATAATCAGTTGGCTAAGCTTTTATAATTTTAAGAATCAGTGTGTGTGTGTGTGTGTGTGTGTAATAGAATTTTGGGGATTTAGGCAAATCATTATAGTCTAGAAGAATCTTCAACAGAATACAGAAAGTTTTGAACTGTGTGTGTGTGTGTCTGTGTGTGTGTGTAAATGAATTAATTTATTTTTAATCTGCCATTTTTATTACTTCAAATATTATAGTGGATACTCGGTATTTGAAATAGACACTCCATTTGTATTTATTAAACAGTGTGGATTGCGTCTATCAGCCTTCCTGAGCATATGAGGAAACTGAACAGATAATGAAGCTTTTGAGAAAATAATCTAAGTGAAGAGGATGTGCTCTCTTTAAAAAAAAGGGGGTGGGGGGTGGAATAGAACCTTGCTTGTTGCATTGTTCTGAATGGTAAAGCATATCGGATCAAACAATGTTGCCCCCCCCTACAAAGGTAGACGCAGGTTCAATCCATGCTGGAGAATACATTTTTCTTTTTCAAATGCACATGTTGATAAATGTAAAATAATGTTTAATAAATAAAAACGGTGTGTCTATTTCAAATATGAGTATCCACGATTACATTTGAAGTACTATATATTCATAATGTGCAGCTAAAGACTGAAGCCTTAACCCCCATCTCTTTGTCCATTACAAATTCCTTTGATATTGAATCCAAACTAATAGATATATTATGATATCAAAACAACTCTATTGCATTACAATATTTTTCGTGGCTGTTATCATTAATATTTGTTGCATAAATATTTATTTTCCTGAAATTATTTTATACACACTTGTGTATCATGCAACTTTTGAAAACCTAATTTTGAATGTAATTTGACTACAGTAAATAGATATATGGTTTCATCAGTGGAATAGCCAGAGCTACCAGTACATATGCTAATTTTATATCTTGTGTACGACGTGACCCCCTTAAAATTAACTTCAAAATTAGGTCTTCAAAAGTCGCATGATATCAGAGTATGTATGGTAATTGTTTTGCCTTTAAATTTTTTTTTTTTTTAAATTCTAATTCTTATCATATATTTAAATAACTTCAACAAAATACTGGAATTGAACAAAACATTATATTAACATTGAGCTCGTACTTTACCAGTAAGCTATCACTCTGGGCCATTTTACTTATACTGATATTTTTTCCCTTTTATGAAATGTTCTTTTTGTGGATATATTTTGCATTGTCTTAACATTCAAAATAATATGCAATTAGATTTCCATGAGCATTAAACTGAAAACTGAAAGGCAAAAAAATTACATGAAACAATTGAAAAAGATAAGGTTTTAACAAAATATATACAAATGAAATTTCATTTTAAATCAGTCAAGTCAAGTTTCTTGATTAAATCAGAACATTTCTAAGATTTTCCAATTGGTATTATTACTGTGGTTCAGAAATTAAAAACAAAAATTGTATTGGGAAATGTTAAATAATAATGCACAAATACAATTAACATTATATATATATATATATATATATATATGCACAAAATTTGAAATGTAACAATTTTAATGGGATTACTCCCATTAAAATTGTTACATTTCAAATTTAACTGGATAAATTGAAACACTTCAAACGCAAAAAACAAGTGTTAAACCAAACTTTCAGATACTGAGCAGACATTAAGAAGAAAGACCACCACCATTATTATTATTACTACTACTACTCTTACAGCACAGGATAGAATGATTGAAACATTATTTACATGATTTCATATTGCAAAAAAAAAAAAAAAAAAAGTTTTTTTTTTTTTTTTTTAAATCATGGAAAATTAATATAATTAAAAGCAAAATTCTATTTAAAAAGATGTATATATTTTTTTTGCATACTTCTATGCAAGATATTAATTTTCTGACCAAGTCAAGCTTCTGCATTAATGACCGTGGGGAAAAGCATGAATCATCTTTTCCCCACCCAGCCACAGGTTAAGTAATAGAGCAAACTAATGTTCTAGCCTTGAGTGGCAGCCACTCTAGGAGAGAGAAAACTGAATTCAAACACAAAAAATCATTCTTTGCCTCTTGCTAGATTCTGGAGAGGGAAGTTAATATGAGTTTGGATCCTATGAAAACCCTTATCAAAAAATCCATTCATGCTCAAGCTATTCCTTACAAAAAAGAAAGAAAAAAAAAAAAACATCACTTGGAATGGATAAATATAATAATGGTTTCATTGAAGAGCAATGCTGTTGGAAACAAAGAGGAGTTGCTTACATATAAATTTTGTAAGATAAAATATGTTTCGCTATTGGTTTAATATAGGCTATTGGTAAGAGTGGGTTTCGTTTTCAATAAGTTAAAAAAAAAAATCTTTAATTATAAAACATGACGTACATTTTTTTTTTTTTTGCAATCTGGAATCATAAGAACAATGTTTTAATTCTGTGTGCTTTTTAAATGGAAGGAAATTGAGAAATGTACAAAATTTCACAAAGTTTTAAAACTTGACTTAACTGTTTGACTTCAAAGAGAAGTTCATGTATCAAGAAAAAATTGCTCAATACCTACATAGGAAAAAAACAATTAGTAGCAAAGTGCAAACTCAGAACATGTTGGAACATTCCAGGGAAATTGTGGCAATCCAAAAGAAATGAAACACAGAATATTTAAAAAAAAAAAAAGAAAAAAAAGAAGGATTAGCAAAGGTTGAAAGTTCATTTGGAAAACATTTCCATTGATTCAACTTGGGACACTTATGGAAAACATCCACCTGAAGCTTGTAATTAATCTCTAAATTCCTTTTCTGAATGATAAATTTTGTTCCAATCATAAATCACCGAGTTTTAAGATAGAGATGTACAATACAAAAAATATTCGAGAATAATTATTGGTTGAAAAAAAAAAAAAAAAAAAAAATTCATGCCAATTGAGGCATTAACTGCAATTATTATTATATAAAAAAAACAAAAAAAACTAGAAACCTTGACAATTTGTATGCTATATTGGATAGATTATATAAATAAATTCATCTAAACAAAAACATGAGAGAAAGAAAATTATCTAGCTGTGTGTGTGTGTGTGTATATATGTATATATATAGAGAGAGAGCACGCAATGATACAATATGATAATCCATATAGATCCAGGGAGAGCTTAAAAAAAACAAAAAAAAAACCTCAAATTTTGTAGTTTATAGCTCTTGAAGATTGAGAGCTGTTACTTTTTTTTTTTTTTTAGAGCTCTCATGAAATAAAAATTATTACCTATGGGATTTTAAGTGTTTGATATTTAATTAATATGTGTGTATGTATGTATGTATGTGTATTTCAGACTAATTGAAAGAGAAAAAAGAAAAAATATTTTTGTCCTTCAAACTAATAATGGTTTTTACCTATAGAATGTGTATGTATGTAAATCAATATGTGAAAAATAAAATAAAAGTGAAACACATTAGATTGAGAAAGGTTTCCTATTTGTTCTTTATATATAAAATTTATTATTGTACATTTGATGTCATGGTCCTCCTTTGAGACATTGAATAGCTGTAAGGTCCACTGCCCCCAAAAGGTTGCTGAATCCTGCTTTAGGACTTCATTGGATTAAACTTATTATGTTGATGTGAGTACACATGCACAAAAACAAGGGATGCTAGGTATTTTAAATATATATATATATATATATATATATATATATATATAATTAAAAATCCCCACCATCCCTCGTTTGTGTGCAAGTATAGTTGTACCAAAATAACAAATTTAAGTCCTAAAGGACAAAACACATCACACAAAATCTTTTTCCAATTTTGTCATACATTTTCCCTCCAATTGATATATCATTATATATATATATATATATATATATATATATATATATATATATATATGTGTGTGTGTGTGTGTGTGTGTGTGTCCATGTCCAATAGATTTTGTATAACTTGATGCTGATGGTGTTTTTGTCAGCTCATGATTTCAATACTGCCATAATGAACAGAGCAAGGAGTCTTCATCCTTATTATCAGAGTTAATATAGATTTTTCTAATGTGATATTACAATGAATTTTTTTTTTTAAGAAAACAAAGTTAGCAAATCCATTAAATGATGATTAAATAAAACATTTTGGGACTAAGAAATTAAAACTTGAATTTTAGTCTTTTTTTTCCCATTACAAATTTAGTAGAATAAAAGACCAAGTCTTTGTTAAACAATCCTTTATATCTATCCTCTTTAAAACTGAAATGACTTGGGAAAATTACTATCCTCATTCATAGCAAAACAAGAGATATCTTGTATATGAACCCATTAGAATAGTTAAAAAAAGAAACAAAAAAGGTTTTGAGGGATTTAACCCTTACATATTCAACACGCTCAAACCTACCATGTAATATCAGCTCTCAAAGTCTCACTGTTTACGTGACTTCTGGCATTATTTGCAATGAGGTCATAATATATTATGAAAGAGTATATATGGGGCAGGTTACGGCCGACTGAACATTGAGAGACGATATTTACAGAGCAAGTTGGGGCATGTTGAATTCTAAAGGGTTAAGTTAACATCCAATATGATGGGGACTTATGTTGTAACAAAGACCATCACAATTTTTTTTTTCTTATTTTTTGCTATGACTGTAAAAACAGCTTATATTTTGAGATAAATTCTCAGTTTTATATTCAAAATGCTTTCCTTTTTTTTTCTTTTAATCATAATATTCCCTGGACAGCTACATAATCCCCATTTAAAAAAAGAAAAGAAACAAAAAATACTGTCATAAAAATGATTCAATAGAATTTATCTCCAAAGGATCAATACAATAAGTATTGTTATATATTAGATTTAAAAGGGCAGGGGACAAGCAAACCTGAAAAAACTACAAATATTTTAGTTTATTACTACTGACAAAAAACTATCTAATGTAAGAAATTCAGTGTCATTAATTAAATCACACAGGTAAGAGAAAATTAGATGAAAGGTTTGGTAAATAGACAAGATCTGAAAAGCTCTTATGATGGTAAAGAGTCTTGATAGGCTGTCTGGATATGAAAGCTAGGCAAAGAAAGAAAGAAAGAAAGCCATAAGGATTGTTAGTAAATTAAGAAAATAAAATAAAAGCAATGGATTGGATGTAGAGAGTTAAATGGAAGACCCAATCAACATCAGCTTCAAGCAGTATAGGTAAATCGCAGCTCTGGGACAGTGTGCCCCCTGACAGTTGTAGCCTTGGAAATGGTGAACAAAGTTGAAAGAAAAAAAAGAAAAAAAGAAAGAAAATTCTTTTATGAACAAAAGATGTACAGATAAGAATTTAAGCTTTTACATTAAGATAAAATAAAATAAAAATTTACACTCCACAACTGAGTGGTTTATCTTAAGGTGTATTTTTTTTTTTTTAAGTCCTTACTAATCAGTGGAAATTTTCCTTATTGCAAAAAAGTTAATTACTCAGGAATAAAGAACATTTTCACCTTATTTATTGACCATTGCAGAAAGTAGGTATAACATTTTCAGTATTTCTATTAAAAGGGGACGCAGAAGGGGACATGTCCCGTGCCACTTTAACAGAAAAAAAAAGAAAAAGAGAATCTTTTGAAGAATTCAGATTGATAGTTACCATGTTAGTCTTGCAAAGTAAACCCTCACTGTAGACTTGAACCAGATGACAGTAAGACAAGAATCAAATGTCCTTGATGTTTTAGCAAAATCAAGGATAACTTTTTCACACAGTGCATAGAAAGGCAATACGACAATGTTTAGAAGAATTATATATTTTCCTTTAAAATAAATTATAAGAATTATTATTCTTAAAACTGTAAAGCTACATTGCCAATTTTTCTCTAAATAGAAAATATTGAAAATCTTACTTTCCTTAGATACAAACTTTGCCTGAAAGAACTGGAAATTTGTTTGATCATATCACATGGCACCATTCTTCCACAGTCCAGTGGAAATGTTCTCTGGCTCAGGTGAGGCACAAAAACTAATGCAGTGATGTGAATGATACAACCTTTAGTGTCTGATTATGAAGAAGCATAGAATACATTGTGTGTAATGTGTGGTGAGTGGCACCAGCATTGGATTGGCATGTGACTTGGTAAAAAGTTCCTCTTCAGTAGGTTGTTGTTGTTATCCTTGTTAGTCCCATTCTTATATCCCCCTATGGATGTTTGCAATTATCAACTTTCCAACTATCATTTTACAACCGGTGATAAATCGGTGCCATAGCTGTATAACATTTCTAGCTATCACATAATCCATGTGGGAGAAGCAGCAAAACCATCCGGTGTGCTGTCTAATTTTTTTGACAATTCTCTTTATATAATAAAGATCCTGTAGAATGACTTGAAAGCAAAATATTGTTTAAACACTAATCTCAGTTTGTCAAAAAATAAAGCAAAGTAGATATAGTGTGAAATTATTTAAGAGTTTCCACCAATGTGCAAGTTTTTAAATCTTGGACATTTTTATTGGGAAACAATGATTTTTTATTTTACTAAGACACAAAAAACATTAAAAATTATTCAAAAGCTAAGCTGTTGCCCAGAAAACAGCTATAAAAAAATCTGTTTTAAAATGAATATATTAAAGTAAGTAACTAAAATTAAGATATTTTTCATTAAAAGAAAAACAAGCTTAATTTCAGATATAAATATCTGTAGATACAATATAAATAAAAAGATAAAAGGAAAACCTTTCTATACCAACACTTTCTGTCTCTTGTAGATGATCATTTACCTTGATGTTCAAGTTCAAGAGATGAAACATTGGTATAGAAAGGAAGATTTTCCTTTTGTATTTATATATGAAATGTAAATGAATAGTATCTATGCCACTTAAGTTTCAATTTTTTTATTTTATTGAGTGACTGGTAAGCTAGCTATACTTCTAAAATAGCCTCATATTTGTAAAAGTATAGACTGGGCTGATGATATCTCACTAAAAAAGGTCAAAACTTAAATAGGTGCTGTTCTTTTTATATTCTATAAAAGCTACATTGTATTGAGCACTTTTTAACTGCACTCTTTGTAAAGGTGGCATTCTGCCAAATACATGTGTTAACATTGCGAATAACTTAAAATAAAAGGTAAAATCTAGGTTCTTCAACCTTTAAGAAATATTGTTCAAGTCAGTTATAGATGTGACACACACACAAAGAGGATGCTAAGAATATCTTTGCCTAAATAAAGCCTTTAAAAAATCAAAAAAAATCCATCCTGTCTAGTCATTCGGTCAAATTTTTCAAAGTGGGTTGAGCTGAAAACTTTCAGCACGACACTCAATACTAATTTGTGTGAGGTGCTGAATATTCTCAACCTATACTTAAAATTAGTTAATGCCGAAATCCCAAATACGAGATCTTTCTAAAGAATTATGATTTCCTAATAGTAAATAGTAATAGTTGAATTTGTTTCTCACAGAAGCAATAATTTTCTATTTATATGTAATATTTTATTTTCTTCTCACTAAACAAAAGCTTCATATAAAATATATATATATATTTTTTTAATTTAGTTGGTCTAGCTAATAAAATGATTCTGAATTAAGTCAACTTAACATTTGTTCCTGAAACAATATATATCAAGCCTATTTTCATTATTATGACAAGGTTGAAGAGGAGCCCCCCCTCACCCCTTCCCAGACCCCCCCCCAAGTCCCACCTGAAAGATACAGGTCTCAGATTGATTTTGTTGTAGAATCAAATTGACTGACTGGATATGATTTGTTTCCTTTGAAAACAAAGATCACTGAATTCTTTAAATCCTTTCAGCAAAAACAAATAAATTACACAGAATCAATATACAATCTCTGTCTACAAGGTGATATAAATGTCTCTTTGTGTAAAGTTTCCTCGTTGTAAAAATATTTGATAAGTAAAAGCAAATGTTTCCACCCATATCATAAACATTAGAATTTCAAGACAGAGTGACATGCTAGACAACACTTCATATCCTTAAGACCTTATAACAGCTTCGGCCATTATATAAAATTTGTTTCTAACAGAAGCAATAATTTTCTATTTATATGTAATATTTTATTTTCTTCTTTATTATTATTATTTTTTTTAAAAATACCATCTAACCTTCATGACAAATTATCATGGCTATCCCAGCTTTCTTTTAATATCTGTAAACTGTTCATTGCCATAATTATTGGCAAATATAGCGAAAGGGTTTCCTTTTGCATTCTCCAGTTTTGAATTCAGAATTGTCCCTCTCCTAGACTGGATGGCCTACCAAGGTAGCTAGAGACAACTGTCTGCCCTACTATTTCACCTATAACTGGGATAAGAAAAGATTTATTGATACCTTCCTCATGAAGTGAATGCAACAATCTTAACTGAGATGTGAACAAACTCATTCCATTTTCTGTTTTAGTAACCATCATGCCATCTGCTAATTAGATTTGAATTTGTTGCTATTCTTTATTTACAAGTGCTTGTTGAAATTATATTATTTTCAACCACATCCCCATAGAGATGGGTCATTGTTGTATCTTGTGTTCGAGATAACAGAGGGAAATAAGACAAATTCGTAGGTAAGTAATGAAATAGAAGGTTTACTGCACAAAGGTACAATTAACAATTGACCTAATGCTAACTCTCCTCAACTCCACTTATTTATATAAACAGACGATTCCATTCATTTATGTCCTATACAAGAGTCATGCGCTATCAAAAGAGGACAGAGAGAAAGGGATTACCATATCAGTGATGTTTGTTGCTTAGTTGTTTTTGTTTAGTGGCAAATCAACATCTATGGGTCATTTATGCCAAAATCTAAATATCTTGTATACAATTTTTTTGAGAATAGTTTTAGTGATACAATTTTTACTAATTAACCCATAGCTGGGGGAAGAAGAGGTGGATTCATACCTTTCCCAAGGGTATTTGCACATAGGTGAATATAACGAATCAAATTGAAACCTGGCTCTCCGATTAATAATTCGGAGCCATTATCCATTACACCACCCACACACACACACATCCGAGATTACAGCTCCTGGTATTCCTGAGCAGTCACCCATCTAGGTACTGACCAGGCTCACCATTGATTAGCGATTATATAGAAACTGGTATTTAAACGAGAGGTGTCTGTAATCAGTGAGGAGACAATCATTTAACTTACTGGATGTCAAACTGAGCAATTCTATTTTGCGGCCAGAGCATAGGATTCTCCTGATGGAATCAACAAGCACATGTCCATCTCATAAAAGACAATCAATTTAGAAAACGTAGGTCTTGGCTTAACCTGGATAGATTGGCTTTGCCAAATCGACGTGCCCATGATATGCCATGCATGAATGAATAATCCTCCCCAGATATGTGATGGGAACTCGTCAGGTACTCAGCTGTGTAGCAGTCCACTGACATATCATCAGTCACATGAACAGGTATGTTAAACAATACAGAGAATAGAATCAGTAAGATGAATTCAAATTGAGTGGGAAAATTTGTATTTACTCAGTGCTAATATACATGAAAAAAGCATGAATCCTCTTTTCCCTATCAAGCCATGTGTAAAAACAATAAGGTCGGCTCGATACTCTGGCTGTTAACTAATCTAGAAGAAAAATAACCACACTATCACTCAACACTCCAATATAGCAATGTACAGTTTATAGAAAGATAACCACACTATCTTCCCCAAAATATTGTAATGTGTAGTTTATATATAAAATAGAAAAGGAAGTTGTGGCAATCATGATTGTCTATGTCCCAAAGAAACATGTTTTTTTAAAACAGAATATATTTTGAAACAATGGATTTTTTTTTTATCAAACATTGTTTCTTACAACTATAAATGTTCTGGGTGGGTACACAGGTTTGAGTAGATGTCCCTATTTTTATTTTTTTAAATTTTTTTTTTAAAGAGTGAAATTACTTCTGCGTCCTGGTGCCCTAATATTTAACAATTTATTTTGTGCCCCCACCCCACACAGAACACGTATCATTATAGTTATGACAGTAAATGTGTATAAATGAATGGCAACAATTAAAAACTAAGTGAATTCAAACATTTCTGATTAATTATTCCTTTAACAGGTTGAATAGTTCATTGCAAAGTCGAGGCAATTCTCAGAGGAAATCCCAATAACAAATATTAAATCAAAAGAGCACATGCATAATTTAACACTGTGCAGTTTGTGTTCAAAGTGAATTTTAAAAAAAGAGAGATAAAAGTGTGCATACAGTCAAATGAAAGTGCATGGAGTCATTATTATTATTTCAATCTACAATTCAGATTACTTTTTCTGCTATTTTTTACAAATTAAATAAGAATGCAGAAAGTAAGCTTAAATTTGGGTTCACCATTTCTGACCACGAGTTACTGAGTACAACTACTTAACTTTTTTCTTTTTGCAAAAGAAACTTTCACTGGATTTCAATGTAGCCCATGGAAATAGAAAAAGTTCTTTTCTTTTATGAATACAGTCTTTGAAACGTGTATGGTGGAGGTGGGTGCAGTTGACAAAGAATTAGTAAGTGTGCTAACCTTTATTTGTAATTATATTGTCTTTACAGAGAAGTAACCAAAATCCAATATAAAAATCATATCTTGCAGTATACTGCTCACAGAATGAGAAAAAAAAAAGCTTCATGTAAATGACATTAAATATATATATTCAAGTCAGATACTACGGGTTTAACAAAGCCTGGCTAATTAACACTAAAGCAATGAAAGAGTTAGCCTTTATTGTAGCTCTTCTTCCTAAATGAATGCTTTATATATATATATATATATATATATATATATATATATAGAGAGAGAGAGAGAGAGAGACACTATATATATATTATATATATATATATATATATATATATATATAGACACTGCCCCCACTTCGTGAGTTTCCTTATTATTGCCCGTCATAAAGGTGTAAATTTATTTTCATTTTTTTCATTTAAACATTTGGAAGTAAATCTGATGATCCACTGCCCTTTAAAAGGGCTGTGGTGAAATAATTTATTATATGGAACCTTAAAGCAATCTGTTTTTATTTATATATATATATATATGTGAAAGCAGAGTAAGAAATCAATTCAATATTTCTTAGGGCTTTGTTATAATTGCTTAAAAAGGGAGACCACTTCATGCTACCTTAAAATATGATCATAAAAGAATACTTTAGCTTATTTATTGCATGGAAGGAACCCAAAATCAATGCCTCAAATAATTTCAGCAACATTGTTTCTAAATGGAAAAAACGAATGACAATGAGAGAGTATTAAAGTCAGAAATGACGACTGTGTGGCAGTAAAAAAGTGAAACTATAGAGTGTAGTTTTGGGCACCTTGGGATGGTGTAATGGTTAGCAAGCTTGTCTCACTAGAACAATTATGACAGAGTAGTGAGTTTGATCCTTACTGGGTGCCACCTACTTTCGGCCTTGTGCCACATCTAAGCGACACTTGGAAAATCACTATAGAGTGTGACTGTATGAGTTTCCGTTATATAGACATATCTAGACAACACTGTTGTGATACTAATCTGAAAGAAATCTGACCTTAAATGGAGGATTTATCTACAATTTTATCCCGTTGTCATCTCAACAGTTACAAATGTCGGTACTTTTGTGAATGGTAGATTTTACAAGTATACTGTACTTTAACATAATCCAAAACTGATATCAGCATTTAACATTTCTCTGTTACAAATTATCATGCCCTTATTAATTTGATCATCTCCAAAATATTTACAGGATATTGAGGAGATTTGAATATATGACTAATTTGAATTATTCTAGAAGTTTTTTTCTTAATCCATACTTCAGGCACTTCATGAATAGACAAAATTTTTTTTTTTCTTAATTGGGAGGAAAGAATTCAGAGGAAAACAGGCAGCAACAAAAAAAAAAAAATTTTCCATTTTGAAACACCAGATAGTTTTACAACTTAATTTTTTTTGTTCCAATTGAAGGATAGATACAGAGATTTCATAGACCCTTTGTTCACCATTTCTCAAGCCAGAAGAGGCAGACCGTAGCACCAGATTTCCCAAAAATGAAGACTTGGTACCTACTTCCAATGAAAGGGATACGTGTATGATCTACAGCTGATACCACACCGGAGAGCTCAGTTCCCACACAAAGCGCTATCGCATCAAACAAGCTGGAGTGGGGTGCAATGCACACTACAGGTGCCTCAGATGATGTTGCTTGTTTGCCTTTCACCTTCACCCAATGAAATCCCATCACAAAGAAGATGCTTCGACACAATTTTACATTCACGTACTTCAACATCCTATTGTAACAAGAAGGATAAACATTGCCACTAATTTCATAGAATGTTGCAAGAAACAGCAAAATTATTACAATAGCAACAAAACAAAAAAAAAAAATGAAAAGTAATTTTTTTTATCTTGCTTCACATTTTGAAAAAAATCTGGTTTAAAATGGTAAAGATTAAATTAAACTAAAATTAATAATTTTGTAGAAAAATATTTCTGATTTAAAAAAAAAAAAAATTTTTCATTTGCCTTCAGCAATATAACTTATTTTGAAAATAAGTTTTCAGACATGGCTCGATTTAAATTTTTTTTTTTTTTAATGCATGCAGCAAGCCCTTTTTATTTGTATGGAAGCCTAAAAACATTGCATTTTCTTTTCCACTTTTGTAACTAGCAACTATTTGTGGTATTTTGAAAATGCTTGTCCTGAAGCCTAATCACATTATTTGATAAATCTTAAGTTTCAGCACTTTAAGATTACAGAAATTTGCATAAAGACAAAATTGAGATCCAATTTGGCATTACACAAAATCCTACTTTTACTACTTTTCATTTTAAAATAAATTTTCTTGTAATTAAAATTTAAAAAAACAAAACATTGTTTTCATAAAAAGCAGAGCCCATTGGAAAAACATTTTCAGAGAAAAATATTTGTTTTAGTGTAACCAAATCCTTACCATTAAAATGTTTGATGGTACGAATGATCGTTTTTCATTGTTACAAAAAAAATAAAATCAAAGTAGACACAGGTAATCTTATGACAAAATGAAAATATTACTTGTCACATTTGCGTACACATTTCATACACTAAATGTACCAACCATTACAGGACAGAGGTAGTCTAATATATTCCAATTTCTATGGGAACACTGTAGCATATCAGGATTAAAGAGAACCAGCTTAGAACTAGCAGCAATCCTTCCAATTTGGAATTGGGATTATTTATTAATACCTCTGTCCCATAATAGTTGGTACATTTGCATACACATTTCATACACTAGATGTACAAACCATTATGGGACAGAGGTAGTCTAATATATTGAAATCAATTTCTATGGGAACACTAGCATATCAGGATTAAAGGGAACCAGCTTAGAACTAGCAGTAATCCTTTCAATTTGGGATTGGAATTTATTACCTCTTTTCCATAACAGTTGCTACATTTGCATTTCATACGCTAAATGGGACAATTTACAATTAAACTTTTATATTGTACAAAAAAGAAATCTCTTTCAACCATAGCACAGGTATACCTCTTCATCACCATTGTCATAAAATGTATTGAGACAAACAGAAAAAATATTTTCTTTCATCATTTTATATTGTTTTCAATGTTATAAGAAAAGTTGATTTGTATCTTTTTTCTTCCATGATTTTCAAATACCATCAATATTACCAAAGATTTTAAATGTTTACATTATGAAGCATGATAAAAAAAGTAAAGGCAAATGCAAAAGAACAGCAGATTATTCCATGTTAAATATTTATGTAATTATTAATGCAGTACAAAAATACAAAAGACAGACCATTAATTTGACAGCAAAGCTTGTTCAAACATAACTGCTTTTTGACTTCAAGTATTTTACAAAATGAAACAGAAATATGCAAAACTATATACACACACCTCATGATATATATATATATATATATATATATATAAATAGGCTTTTTAAATAATTGATTAAATAGGATCCAAGGGAGATAAGTAGTATTTAAATACCAAACTATTGCAGCAATGACAATTATGGCAAACTACACTTTTTAGTTATAAAGAGTAAAATGCTATCAAAAATAAAAGTTCTTTAATTGTAAAATTAATATATTTGAATTCTTAAAAATGTACCATGCTTCTGATTTGTGACCTGCTTGAATTCTGATAAAAATCAATTACTCATGTCTCCCAACAACAAAATATTACCTATTTTACTAAGGAAATATTAACAATCTACTATAAACTTTGTATTGTTCTGTTCTTTATATTCCTAGTTCATTTCACTTATTTAAATTTTATTATCAAAATGGATCCAAAAATCAAGAAAAGAATGCCCTGGGATTAAAAACTTGCCAAGAACAATGGCGTAACAGAGGTACATGAAATTTTAAAAAAATAATCAGCCAGTTAAGTACCATATGTGATACTCTTGTGACTCATGAGTGACTAGGTAGATTTCCTGCAGTAGACTCCTTGCCAACCAAGGCTATAGGACCTAGTTTGTCCTGCTATTCAACCCATAGTTGGGAGGAAGAACAAATGGAAACATATCTTCCCAAAGACATTTGCACACAAGTGAATATTACTGATTTACAAAAAAAAAAAAGAAAACTGTTTTAAGTTTTGAAAAATATTATATATCTTAATTATTTTTTTTTTTTTTTTTTTTTTAAAATCAAGTTCACACCCAAGCAAAGCATTAAAGCCACCGAGACACAAGGGGTTACTGGGGGTGGAAGAATCAGAAAACAGAAACCCCATTAAGGAGTGAGTAAAGAAGAAGAGTAATTGGGAGGACAGTAGATAGTGATTGAAATTGCATTTAAATTTTTGAACATTAAAGTTTGCTGGAAAGCAAGAAGCTGGAAGGGAATTCCACAAATGAGAAAAGAAACTTAGCATAGAACTTACGGTTACATCTAGCTAACTCAACTGTATATCAATAAAACCTCATTGTCAGTTTTGTGTGTGTGTGTGTGTGAATAAAGACAAAAGGAAGACTTAGCAGACACATTTCATCCGCTGATGGGCTTTATCGAGGCAAATGTAAGGATTTTGCAACAAGTATTTATAAAGAAAAGTAAAAATGTTTAGTTTTTCAAAATTTTTAAATTTAAGAATGCTCAAATATACATCATTTAACTTGATGTCTAATAAACAAAAGTGAGTAAATGTTCATACATTTTATATATATATATATTATAAGGTGCCTGTCACTCAAGCATTTACCTACTGCAGAAGGAACACTCATCTTCCTAGAGGCAAGAATATGGTAATGAAGCTTACCAACTTGAGATGACCTTAAAATTTGCTAATTTACAAATGTAATGTCTTAATTCAACTCATTAAGGCTTTCTGTAGTCTGTTTAATCGCAAACATATTTGCAAATGATTTTTTTGTTTCTCTTGCGTGCATTTTAAAGCGAATAACAACTGAAATACATACATTTCTTCCATTAAGAGAAACGAGACGATTACTTACAGATAAAGCAGAGCATAAAAACAAAATACTGCCAATCAAGTATAATGGATGGTGATAAAGACAATTTTAAACATCTCTGAGTGAAAAGATAATTACAACTGTTGAAGGGTTCTTTTGACACTTCAGTAAGGAACCAGTTTCTCTAAAAAGACAGAGGTTCAGATAATGCAGCATCCGGGGGATGAAAAAAGTAATAGAAGGCAAAGCTGGCTTTCGGCTGCATAACTTTCAATCAACCCTTACAGGAGATATTCGAATTGTGTAATGATAACAATATAGAAAATAGAATTCATACATTGAATTCAAGTTCAGGCTGTGGCATTTACTATTCACTAATGCCCCCAGGAAAGGCATTAATACTCATCTCTCCATCTCAGCTACAGGTTAAATACTAGAGTAGACCAGACTTTCTAGCTTACACTGTTTACATCATTTGGAGTTGTTCTCATCTTTGTCATATTCTTAACATTTCGGCCATTGTACACTCCAGCCTTCTTCAGGTGATATACGTTGGAATTTTGACCCAAACACCTTATTTAGTCCACTGGGGTAAATTGTTCTCATTTCACATGCCATGCCTTTTCTGGATATCTCAGTTTCAGTTAATTCCCTTTAAATAAATAAAGGGTTTGGTTCAAAATTCTAATGTATATCACCTGAAGACGTCCAGAGTGTACAACAGCTGAAATGTTGTGAATAAGGCAATAAAGATGAGGACAACAGTCTGAACAATGTAAATAGTTACAATAACTCATCTCAGAAATATAAACTTCCTAGCCTTTGTGGATTAATCAGAAGGAAATATGAATTCAAATCATCTTAACATATCATGGGACAGAGTACAGCCCATTATCCCCACGTCTGGCTGACAGATCTTGCAAAAGGACTGAATCCTGTAGTGATCCAAGAAAAAAAGATAACTAAAATATAGGCAAACTGACCAAAAAGCAACAACAAAAAAGATTTCATCATGACCAAACAGTAAATCGTATCAATTAAGAGAGATATTGAATAAACACTGTATCCTAATGACCAAGACATAACAAAGCTTGTTACCAAGAGTCCAATGCAATTATCTTAAGTTTATTGTACTAAAATAATTACAGGTTTATGAACAATGTCTAGGTTTGTTCTCTAGGTTGCGTTGCTTTTTGTTGTCAGATTGTTTTTCTCTACATAAGAGAGAACTAATGAGTTAATTTGGAGAGAAGACAAAAAGAATAAAAGTTTCAAATCTATTGTCTATGAGAAGAATGAATGACTTGTCTGAAACTACATTTTGAAGAATCTGGTAGGAAACTTGATTCCACATTCAAAACTTCAAATACAAATATTCTTCTGCAAGAATCATCAACAAATGCAACTAAAAAAAATCAGATTTCTAAAAAAAAGATTACAGTTTAAAAAAATTTAATTTGAAAATATAAAAGTTAGAATTGCAATTGGTAGCAATAAAAGTTTCAGCTCATTAAACTTGCTTATTTTAGAAAGTATAAGTTTACTTTTGGAGATTGCTTTCCCATTGAGGGAGCAAAGAAGAGCCCTATCCAAAAGTGAAATAGAAAAGTCTGGTACAAAAGATGGTATCTAAGGGGAGAAGAGATCACATTACCCCATCAGGTAGAAGGTTCAAGTAAATACATTAGAGGCATCGTTGGAAGTGAGTGGGGAAAAAATAAGAGAAGCTTTTGTACAGAGAACTTATATATAAAAGTCAGGCCAATAGAGAGCTCAATTCATTGAAGATTAGAGAGAATATAACTTAAATTACTAGGAGAGGGATGGTTGATATTTACCACCATTTTGTTTTTTCTGTTGACAAAGGACAGACTGGGTTCTCTAACTTTGAGTGACAACCAGTCAAGAAGCAGCTGAAAACACACACACACACACACACACACACACAAAAGGAAAAAAAGTGGGGTGGTGGGCTAACAACTACCCTTCATAAAAAAAAACCTACTGAAAATGCAGAAGGATCACACAGGGTGTGGTGTGGTTGCAGCCCTATACCTCAGTAAGGAATAAATTGTTTCCTGGTTTGTACTACCAGTAAGGAGAAAAAAAATCCTATTACTGTTTCCCCATACAGGTCATATGGATGAAAAATGCTACAGAATGAATCATCTGAAAAAAGTGTAACTATGAAAACCTCACAAGATTAGGATAAATCTTGGAATGGTCAATATTTTATTCCTGCAAGTGAATAAAGTTGTCGTGAATGGGGACAAGTGCGTGTGTTTCCTGTAAAAAATAAATACCTCATCTGCTACTGCAGTTTCACCTTTTTTTTAGATCTTCAGGCAGATTTGGCCATTTTCAAAAGTGAGCGAGGTATTTATATTTTTTTCCAAATGTTAGAATTGCTTTAGTTCTTGCACTGGACATTTTTAAAAACCTATTCACTATCAGTTTATAATATTGTAATTATTGATTAAATTGCAAGTAGGAAATTGGGAATGCATTTTCCCAATGCAAATCAAGAGAATCTTTGAGAATGATTATTATGAAAAGTAATGCCTTGAAACTGGAATGTTCATTTTGAAATGTTTGCTGCAAGAGTCGATTATGATCAAAGTTTTAAAAAACCCAATAGTGAATACATTAACAAAAAAGTTTGTTAATGATTAACTTGTTAAATGAGATTTTCTTTAATACAAATTATTCTAAATTGTAGATTTCTTATATATATATATATATATATATAAGGAAGCAAATATGAGGAGAACAATACAAACTGTCATGGTCAACAATATATTTATCAATTCAAGCATTTATATATAAAACTACAAAATTTAGTGACTTGTGCAATGAATGGGCAGTTAATATATCCAAGCTTCAAACATATTGGATTTTATCATCAATGAACTGTTTTAAAGGAGAAAATGAAGATGAAATATAAAAAAAGAGAATATTCTGAAATAAAAAAATATTAGTAACAGAAAGAAATTACAGTAACAAAAAATAAAATGCAAAATTAAGATGATTTAATATCCAACGTAGAAATGCTTTTTTGAATTGGCAAAATAGAGAGTGGAGAAAGAAAAGAATGAAAACAGAAAAAAATTTCACTTTTTATTCAGGCCCTTGTGTGAAATCAGGGTAGATAGACATACATGAAAACTGAAGAGTTGATTTTTATTTAAACCCCCCCCCCCACTTTACTTTCAAATTTATTCTATTAAAATTGGAGTCAGAGGAATATTTGCTAATAGGAGTTCTAATGTCTTATTCTACATTTCAAATTACTTTTGACTGATTATGTTCTTTGGCCTCCCTTAAGTGTGTCTGGAAGAATTTCAAAGTCACTATGTTTTTTTTGTTTTTGTAAACCTTTCTCTTTCTCCTAAACTAGAACACAAAGTATAGAAAAGGTTGAGGAATATACATTTTATAGATTTTTTTAATAAAAGTACTTAAAATTTTGTCCAATAGTCACAAGTTGGTTAATTTTAATACACAAATTTAGTACTAAAGTTGTTTAAATGATTGCTTAAATTTTTTTTATGCTTGGATTTAACAGATATTTTAATGTAACTAATAAAAATGGTAGAATTCTTTGAGTAGTGTAGAAAATATGTATTTAGTTAGTCATTTGTTAATACTAGCTTTGTTTTTTTTTGTTTTGTTTTTTGAGTTGCTTAAGCAACAGTGACATTAGCTGTGGAACAGCTTAAAATTTAGTCAAATTTACATACAGTTGCTTTTAAATGAATGGTCCCAACTAAAAAAAAAAAAAAAAAAAAAAAAAAAAAAAAAAAGAAAAAACTATTCAATGTTTGGTCAGTCTTTCGGAGAGAGGTCATGCTTATAACTTTGCAACATTTTGTATTTTGCTAAATTGGAGTAAATTAACTAAGTTTATATCCAAAGGTACAGAGGAGGCATGGTGGATAACAGTTCAGATTGAGAAATCAGGGGGCAGTCAGATCCATTACATTCACTTATGTGTTAATAACCTTGGGAAAGGTACGAATCCTCTTTTTAAAAAAAAAGTGTCAGCCCAAAATATAAATAAAGATAATTCCAGCACTTGAAAATTGCTTCGGCATGAAACTCAGAGTTGTGCAATTAATGTAAGATATGTATATTGTATATTCCTTAATATATATTAAATAGCTCTGTTACTTAAAATTGAGCACTGTTTTTTCTTACACTATAGAGTATTTATATGTATTTGCTCATATACCTAACTATATTTACCCATTCAGTTATATATATGTTGTAGCCTAGGGAAGGTTACTGAATAGAATAATCAAATGAAGGTTAGAAATGAATGATAATACTTAGGACACGAGCAACACACATAAGATTTGCCAATGGTGCGTAGAAGTAGTCAACTGTTACAAGTGAGTCATGTGAATTCTACAATGAATCTCCAACTGCAGACCAACATACAGTATTTACTATTGTATTTATGTGAATGGGGACATACCCATTATTGTCAGTAGGTATGCTATATATATATATATATATATATATATATTAGGTCATCCCATAAGTTCTGTCCGAATTTTAACTTTTTGTTAAAATGAAAAAAATTTAAAGAGTATTTTATAATGTCTAATGGAGCAGAACAATAAAATAAAATTTTATTTGATTAAAATCCTGATAACATGGAAGTACCCAAGAATCATTTGAGGCACATAATGCTTTATGAGTTCAAGAATGGAAACTCAGCAGCCGAAGCGGCTAGAAACATTCACTCATTTTATGGAGAGGAATGTGTGAATGAAAGAACTTGCAGAAGATGGTTTGCAAAATTCAGAGGTGGAGCCTTCACCCTTGAAGAAAATCGAACCGGACGTCCAGTTGAGTTTGATGAAAAGCTTCTTGAAGCAGCCCTTGAAGAAAATCCTGCTTTATCACTTGAGGAACTGGCAGCGGTTCTCAGTTCAAACCATACAACTGTTCATCGTCATCTTCAACAACTTGGAAAAGTTCCTAAACTTGGAAAATGGGTGCCTCATGAATTGTCTGAAAACAACCTCAAATCCCGAGTTGACATCTGCTCTTCTCTCCATTCTCACCAACTTGTTTCACCTTTTTTGGATAGACTTGTGACTGATGACGAAAAATGGATCTTTTATCGAAATGTTAAGCGTCATAGACAGTGGCTTGGTAAAGGGGAAGGACCCCAGCCACAGCCGAGAAGGGCAAAAGGTTCTTTCAATCTGGTGGGATTGCCAAGGAATAATCCACTTTGAATTCTTACCACCTAATGCAACAATTAATGCTCAAATATACTGTCAGCAATTAGAGCGTTTGAACCAAGCTTTGAGGAAAAAAGACCTGCTCTAGTGAATCGAAAACAGGTGATGTTTCATCAGGACAATGCGCGACCACACACAGCAAGAATCATGTCACAAAAGATCGAAGAACTTGGTTAGGAGAAAATTCCTCATCCACCTTATTCTTCCAACCTTGCTTCTTCAGACCACCATTTGTTTTGTAGCTTACAGAATCATTTGGAAGAAACAGCTTTTGTAACACAGGAAGAGGTTAAAACTGACATTTGTGAGTTCTTCAAATCAAAGCCAAAAGAATTTTACAGTAATGGAATTAGTAAGCTTTTTAATAGATGGCAGGAAGTCATAGATAATCAGGGAAAATACATTGTTGATAGAATCTGTAATTAAATGTAACATTTGGTCACTTGTTTTCTTTATTCAAAATTCGGACAGAACTTATGGGATGACATATATATAAGAACTGCATAAAAGCAGGGAGGCTATAAAAAAAATAACCTTCACAAAACAAATTTATGACTATTCATGATAGTTTGCCACATATTATAAGAATGTGAAATGAATCAAAAAATAAAATTTTCAAAATTATCTGCTTAAAATTTAAAGTGTGGGTGTTTGGTACAAAATAACAGAAAAAAGAAAAATTGCTTCTAAGCAAATAAAGAGAATTTATCAGATCATTTCTTCCATTTATTTTTAAGAGAAAAGTAGCTTAATCAATAACTGAATGAATTGATTTTATGTAAAGAGCTTTATGGAAAACTGAAAACTTTTTATGCATCATACCTTCTAAGATCTAATAACAGATTAACAGAATGTATAAAATACAATAAAAAGGGTAGCAGTTGCAACAGTTAAAATGAATGAAAAATTAGGGGCTCGATAAAGAAAAAAATGGAACTAAAACCGTGTTGTCTATGCATTTACTTAATTATCGTTACTTTTACATTTAATACATGCACTTTTCATTAAGAAACCAACCGTTTTTTGGGTTTTTTTTAAAATGATTTTACTGCAAAAATAAAGTATGAGGTTTATTATCACCTGAGCAAGGTCAGAGACTTAACCAAACAAAATGCCATGCAAATGAAATGATTCCTAAAATACATAGAAAATAATGAAGATGGAAGAGAAAAGAAAGCAAGTCAAATCCAAACAATTTCTTGGACACTTCTGAAGGAATAACTTATTTTTATACAAAGATTTATCCAAATGTCTCCACATATATCCATGGTACAATATTGATGCAGAAACTCTGCAGTCTAAATTTCAGTGTTGGGGGTTGACTCAATAAGGCTTGTAAACAACCAACTCAACAATGCGTAAACAAGGACTTTTAGTCAAGGATAGCATTCAAGAAACATTAAGCAATAACAGAATGCCATGATGATGATGATAATAATATCAATGTGCAGCATTTAAATTAATGAAGGTTTTAAGACAGGAACACTTTTGGTTATCATAAAACGCCCATGACAATTTATGATTAATAGTTTGTGTTGTATGTTGTCGATGCAGTTAATGTCCTACAAATAAAAATATTATTTAGATTGAGTGATTCACACAGATAGCCATGTGCCAGACTTGCAGCAATATAAAACTAGAAATCTGATTTTGCATGTCAATCTGTAGCCTCTAAATAACCAAAATATTGAATTGTAGGCAGGTGTTGAATAAAGGTATCCCTCCCCACCACAAAAAAAATAAAATAAAATAAAATAAAAAATATTTACAAATCACCTGTATATATTTTTATATGCAGTCCATATTCAGGATAAACTCAAAAAGAGAGAGAACTTACTGACAATTCACATTGAATCATATCATTCTATAGAGTCCTTAGGGTCAAGGTACAACAAAGGCGGCAAGGTAACAATGACTGCAATGTAGCACTGACCGGGGTGTGGGGACAAGAACAACATGGCAAAGAAATTTGGAGGAGAAGGAGGAATAGGCTGGTGAATCAGAGAACAGGGGTAGAATAGAGATATTTTGTGGAGGCCTTATGCTTTATGGCTTATCAACCCTTTGCAGGTTATTTAAAGCTGAAACATTTTTGAATTGTATAAGAATTTTTTTTTTTTTTTTGGCAAGTGAATATTACATTAAAAAATTTGGGGATAAATATGAATTATATAAAAATTATTTTTCCAGATACAGCGTGCATATAAATAGATTGTAATAAACTTTTCTTTTAAAATAGATTTTAGGTCTTTTCCAAATATAAGCCATAAACAGACCTTGTCAGAATTATTTTCTATTTTCCAACTTCTCTCTCACAGGATGGTATGTAGCGAGCCTCTCACTGCTCTATCGCCACTTCCATGGAGAGTGCTCAGATGAACTACATTCCTTGGTTCCACCAGGTCAAACCTTCATTGCTGGGGACCTGCCATGCTACTTACATTGTAGTAAACCACCCAAATTCCCTCTGAATTCTATTGGTGAGAAGTAAGTGCCACTCAAACAGCTTCTCGCGAACCACTGCTCAGTGGAAGAAACCCCCAAGAGGAGGTTTCCTCAATCATTACAATCTTAACCTGTTCATATCTAGAGTTAACTGTTATCTTCCCCCTTTTATCCATATAAACCACCTCTTAACCCTTTACCTCATACAGAGCAAACTTTACTGCAAGAAGAAAAAAAAAAAGAAAAAAAAAGGCCATTCATAAACTTAAACTAAAGAAATCAAATTTTCTTCAAAATGCATGTTTTATGGAAAATGCATATTTATAGAATTTTGCAGGATTTTCTATTTTGTTTATCATGTGTTTATGATTTCATATCCCAGGTTTCTGACTTGACCAAGGAGAATCACTTGGGAGTCAGGAAATGTCGATGCTAGTCCACATATTCACCCCCATAGATGGACATACTTAGTATTTCTCAAATTTCTTGAAAAAGAAAAAAAAAAGTACACCACCTTAGATAGGTTAACTTTTACTAAATGTAAATCTATGAATGAGAAACAAACATTTCTCAGACTGGCCTACTATCTAAAATCTGACAAAAAAAAAAAAAAAAAAAAAGAGGGGTGGTAGTTGGGCTCAAACCATTTCAATATGCCCTTGCATTTTGAAACTGGTTTAGAATCTGGTTTTGTGTTTTTATTTCAATTATTTTAGTAAACAAGAAATGTTATGTTTGAATAAATGGAGTTTTCATTTATGCCATATCCACTTTACAAATTAATAAAAAATATCAAGATTAATATTTGATTGGTTAATTAAAAATAAACACTAGTTAATGCTGCAATAAAAATGTTTGAAAAAGTACATTTAAAATTGATTTCATTTAGTTTTTCAGTTTCATTATTGATCAAGATTTCAAGAAGAAAATATTTAAAAACAAAAAACTTTCATATCTGAAATGAAAAGTGTAGTAAATATATTGGAAAAAAATTATAAACAAAATAAAGTGTGCAATTTTTAAATGCATTGGAGATTGGTAAAAATAGAACATCTAAAAGAAAATTGTGTATTAAAAAAAGCCTTAGGATCAATCAGTGGGCAGGCATTGAAAGAAAGTCTACAACATTGAAAGTACAAGAAATAAAAGACTAAAGATAATGGCGGCAGGAAACTAATCAAACAGAAAATATAAATGGTAACAGACAATGCAAGGCATTATTTATATTATTTCCCTTTAAAGGCTTGAAACAAACAAAAAAAGATCTTTTCATAATAAATCAGTTTTTCTTTAGATCTTGAGAAAAAAAATTGCAACAGTACAAAGACAGAAATATGCAAATATAATTAAAAAATCTGAGAAAAACACAGAAAAAATCTTACTACCAAAACTGATGATGACAACAACTACTAATGATGATAGTTAAAACAAAAACAGATGAGGACAACATTGAACTACTGTGGAGAGAAAAATAAAAGTGGAGTGTTGGTAAATATAAAAAAAAAGAAAAAAGAAAAAAAAAGAAAAAAAGAAAAAAAAAGAAAAAAAGAAAAAAAAAGAAAAAAAGAAAAAAAAAGAAAAAAAGAAAAAAAAAGAAAAAAAGAAAAAAAAAGAAAAAAAGAAAAAAAAAGAAAAAAAGAAAAAAAAAGAAAAAAAGAAAAAAAAAGAAAAAAAGAAAAAAAAAGAAAAAAAGAAAAAAAAAGAAAAAAAGAAAAAAAAAGAAAAAAAGAAAAAAAAAGAAAAAAAAGAAAAAAAAAGAAAAAGTGGGGTATTGATAAATGTAAAAAAAGAAAAAGTGGGGTGTGGATAAATGTAAAAGGAAAAAAAAAAGTGTTGATAAATGTAAAAAAGAAAAGTGGACTGTTGATAAAGTTGAAAAAAAAAAAAAAAAAATAAGGTGCATACTTCCAAAAAAGGGCACCAATTCCGCTTCTGATTTTGCTACTACCGTTGTTAAGTCTAGATATACTACAGGCAAGGCATCGAAGTATGAAGAATGTGGGGCCAGGGCTATGATTGGAGCCTCCTCAGTACGAGCCCTCGTTCCTTTGACAGATATCCAGTGAAATCCTCCGGCAAAAAATACCGCCCGGCAGAGGATCACAATCAGAGGTCGCAGCACACTAAAAAATATACCAAAATGTAGTGAAATGTCATGTGCATTGGTTTACATGGCTTTGTGATGAATAAAAGCAAATACATGAGGCACACTGATACAG